>CM076249.1:12159685-12584685 GCA_038380765.1 Odontothrips loti
TCCCACACATTCCTCACGCCCTCCCTCCCCTCCTGTGTACGCAGCCGGTACGGACAAGGGCACCGGGGGGGGGGGGGGGGGGGGGGGCGAAGGAGGCAGGAGGGCCCCCCTGGCAGGTATTACCTCCGGATTGTTGGCGCCACACACCCATTGCCCAAGGCAGGGGTTTACTCGTGATATTAGGGTCCTCTAATGTGCCCTCGGCTGCTGGGGTCGTCCAATAGCGAGGACCGAGCCCACACTGATAATAATAATCATGTAATGAATACCTGCCATCATTACCCGCATTACTGCCGTTATTACCCGCGCCTTTTGCGCGTGTCGTGCGCAGTGGGCACGGCCCTAGAGTGGCAGACATTAGCCGTAACGAACAGCGCTGGAGTAGAGTGCGCGGTATGCGTGGCCCCCATCGCCCCCAAAAAATTGTGCGTAAAGGTTAACGGAAGGCGCACTTAATTTTCTGGGAAACGGGGCTGCCAAGGCCTTTGTGCCGCGCGCTTGGTGCCTATTAATTCGATGGAACACGCGGCACGTGTGCGGCACGTGTGCGGCACGCGCCACTGCCATGCGTAGCACGCGTGCGTGGCTAGCACATGAACCTAATGACGCATACATATCGGGTGCAGAGCTCGTCAACTGGCGTCTGTCACTGTCGATGAAACAATGATGATTGTCATTATTTAAACTATGATGGTTTATCATTCGTTTAATATGATGATCAACACTTGTCATTGCGACATAATGGTATATTAGCACATGTTAGTGATCCCAAAAATGTGATGATTTTGCATTCCATGATGACCATTGCCCTATCATTCACAGTGCAGAGAACACGTTGCAGGGGGTGTGCAGCGCGGACAGGATCCCTCGGAATCACCCTGTGAGCTCCCCGACGAAAACCCGCGGAGCGCATTCTGTCGCACGCGTTCCGCACGCGCGGCCGAGAGTGCCGGCGGTCCTGCGGGAAATCCTGTATCATTTATTCCGCCAGGCAGAGCAAGGCGGAGTGTCTCGCGCGGAGCCAGCGGAGTCAGCGGGGCCGGCGGGGCCGGCTGAAGCGACAACCCGTGTTCCAGAGTCAGGACCGGGGTCGGCAGGGGCCGTCCAGGCGCAGGCGGTCAGGGAAGCCACGCAAAGGGGCTGTGTGGCACGATTTGTATCACTGGACCCAGCAGGCGCCAGCGGGCGCCAGCATTGGGCGGCAACTCCCACTGCCGTAACAGAGGTCACGGGCGGCGGCAAACTCTGTCAACAACAGGGCGTCGTGCGATCACCATCTCAGAGGAAAATAACTCGGATTTTTCTTTCAATATTTTTTTTTTGTGTGTGTGTTTTAGTTTCACTTTCGCGGAGGGTGCGATCCAAGGGCGGATTTAGAAGGGGGGGGGGGGGCAACAGGCCTTTTGCGCCGGAAATGAAGGCAACCGGCATAACTTTTCCGCCTGTAAGTAGGCAAAAAGCCGGACATCGCCCCGCCCCTGGTGCGATCGCACAGTGAAACTCGCATTAACCTCGCGCTGTGCACACGTGTGCTGCCTGGCCGCCAGGCGGCGCTGCAGCTGCTGCTGCGCGCTCTAGATCTTCCCCCCCAAAGTTAAAGCTGCCCCTCCCTCCGCCCCAGCAGCAGCAGGGCAGAGGGCAGCAGCGGCGCTATTAGTATCTATGAGCGCAGCCTGACCGGACCACACATTTGTGTGGACGACACGAGCCACTGATTTTTATTTTATTCTTCTAGAGAGACGCGGAAGGGGTGTTGGGAGGAGGCATGCACAGGTGTGCGCAGGTGCGCTCGGGGGGGAGGAGGAGGGGCGGACAGTGATATTAAAAGAACCCCTACCGCTGCCTATAACCGCCACGCGGTGGTTCCGCATCATACTACGGCACCAAAACACCATTTTTTTTTCCCAAGCTGCTGAATGACGTTCCTCTTTGGATATCAGGCCTCTACGATCCCGTGACTGTCGGGGCCCCGGCAGGGGAGTCTGGGGTGCTTCTCCTCCTTCTGTTGTTGTTTGTTTGTGTGTGTGTGTGTGTGTGTGTGTGTGTGTGTGTGTGTGTCTCTCTCTCTCTCTCTCTCTCTCTCTCTCTCTCTCTCTCTCTCTCTCTCTCTCTCTCTCTCTCTCTCTCTCTCTCTTTCTCTCTCCCTCTATTGCGGGGCCGGTGCCGCAGTGAAGCTTACGGTGAGATGGAGAGGCGGAGGGCCGAGAGCATATCCCGTGCGGCTCGCACGTGGTCCTGCAGCAGAGCACGCAAACTTTATTACGGGGCCTCGTTACGGCGCGGGCTAGCCCGGAATAAAACAGATCCCAATCCGAGAAAGAAAGCCACCTTTCCCCACTTATAAAATATCATCGTAGTATCGAGAAAGAAAAAGGAAATGAGGGGAAACAGGAAACGCTGTAAGGACGCCGCATCCGTCGGCGCCTCCTCCTCCTCCCGGACACAGCCCGACAGGCACGACTTCCGTTTCTGCCAGGGCTGTGGAGCGGGTCGGGGGTGGCTCGGCTCGGCTGCTCGGCTTGATCGGATTGCTCGGCTCGGCTCGGCTGCTCGGCTGCTCGGCTCGGCTCGGCTGCTCGCACTGTGACGTCGCACTGTATCGACAGCCCTGCCCCAGCACCGCACGGAGCTCGCGTCGCGTTCCCCGATAGCGGATGCACCAGGTGGTGACAGGCAGCCGGCTATTCCTACGCGTCGCTGCCGTTTAAACTGACAGCAAGCGACTTCGTCGTGAACATGAGGCCGAAATTATTTGCTAGTCGCCTTCTTTAGAAGGAAAACAAAAATCTGCATATAAAAGAAAATTACAAATTTGAACAGAACTATGTACAGAATTGTGCACATATATTTCTATGTACAAATTTGTACATCATGATGTACACAATTCTCTGAAGTTTGTATTAAAAAATACGGGTGCTAAAATCCTGTACACAGCCATGCACAAATTTGTACAGCCACATTTGGTGGTGTCGGGCGCCGCTCGCTGTGTAGATTGCGCTTCGTGTCATGACGACTCTTTCGGTATTTGACAGCCCGCTGCTATCTCTTTTGCATCGGTGCGTATCGGCACATCTCGATGAGTTCGCGCGCTCCGTGCCGTCGCGCTGCTGCTGCTGCTGCTGCTACTGCTGCTGCTGCTGATGCCGCCGCTGCTGCTGCCGCTGCTGGCGCAAAACGCAGCGAGACGGAAAGTTCGCCTCGGCGGCACTATGTGTGCGACAACAGAGTCTTGAGAGGGGCCGGTTCTTTGGTATGCAGTCACGTGGAACACGATGAAGATGAGGAGGGGCGTGAGAGGGGTGCGGCGGCTGGGGGCGCGACAAAAAATAAATAAATGGGGACAGCGAACGCTGCCTTTTTTTTTCTCTCACAAGGAGGACCTTTCGTTTCCCTACCTGAGGCATGCAAAGCAGCAAAGGCGCACGCGTCGTGGCGCCACGCGTCGTGCCGTGTTGGGCTGTAGGTTGGCGCGAGGCTACGGAGGTCCTGTCGGGGACTAACATGAATACGGTGCACCAGGGCCGCAGCTCCAATAGGACCCGACTCGGGCACGGCGACAGGGGGGTGGGGTGGGGGGTGGGGGGGGGGGGTCCCACGTCGACACAACCCACCATCCTTTTTGCCGACTCCGAACGAGCAGTGAGCAGTCTACGTGGTAAATAAAATGCAGTCGTGAGAGAATTCGCTTTGGGCCCCCCGACCCCACGCCGCCAGCCCGCGGCCTAGGCGTTGCCCTGCCAATAGGAAGAGAGAATGGGGGATCGGGTTTGCACTACTTCCGCGACCCATTTTCTGGTATCAATTTCAAGCCGCCGCTCTCACCTGCGACGTCGTTCGGTCTTCATCAGAAACGTGCCGCCAAATATTTGCGAGAGAAGAAATAGATTTGTATCGGAAGCAGGCGCGAATACATACTTGCGTAGTGTGTGAGTGTGGGCGGAAGGTATCGCACGAGGTGTAATTGTCAACCCCTCTCCCGCTGCCGCTGTGTGTGACTTCATCAGCAGAGTTATGGCGCCCCCCGCAGGGACTGGCCCGGCTCGGCCCGGCCCGCAGGGTCTGTCTGCCTGTCAGGCGCAGCTCCAGAGAGAAAAAAAAACGATGGAACGCGTGGAAGGGATGCGATCCAGCACCAAGTTTCTATACGCGCTCCAGCTGTAGAGAAGAAAAGGGGGGCAGAGAAAAAGCTTCGCCACAACAACAACGGGTCGCACGAAAATTAATGAATCGAGTTGCGCAGAGTGTGCAGAGAGTAGTGTGCGCGGCGTGTGCAGAGAGTAGTGTGCGCGGCGTGTGCAGGGAGTATTGTGCGGAGTGTACAAAGAGTAGTGTGCGCGCACTAAAATTTTCCGATTTTTTTAATACATTTTTTTTGCGTGTGAATTTCGGTTTGCTCCCCTTGTCCTCGCACACTCCGAGCGGAGACGACTGCTGAGGTGCGCCGCACTGCTCGCGGGTCTTCGCGGGGGGGGGGGGGGATGGGATAACGGCACGCGAGGTGCTGGAATTACGGCCTGCTTAAGAGGGCTCCAGCGAGCCATTACGCGTAACGCGTTGCCGCGCCGCTTTTGTCGCGTTGAGATCATCACGTTGGTCTGGCCGTCAGCGCCGTTTAGCGCGGCTGCGAAAGTGCCGAATTTAGAGCGACACCAAACGACACCGCCGCGTCACCACTTGTAATGCGGATACGGACCGCGCAACGCGTCGGATCAATGTGCTCGATATCTGCAGCTGTTTCTGGACGTTTAAAAACCGTCGAGTCACACTCGAAAAATTTCCCTCGAAATTTACTTCGGGGAAAAATAAATTGGCACATGTAAAAATCACAAAACCGACGCTGAACAAGGTTTCCCGGTGGTCCTTCAGTGTCGTCAGTGGCATCAACCAGAGGGTGGTGCAGCTCGCAGTTAAATTACCACGAGAGGACATCGCTGGGACGGGGGCTCCTTCCGGGCGGGGGGGGGGGGGGGGGCAGAAGAACGGCCCCCTTGGCCACACTGGAGACTCGTCGGCAAGTTTGTGGGGGAAAACCGTTCAACTCGGCCCTCGCTGCTTTCGCTACCTCCTCCCACGTGCGCGTTAGCTGCGAACCAAGAAGGGATGTTAACGGGGGGAAAAAAACTCAGACGAGCTTGGTAGTCTGTGCGGGAACAACACACGTGTGCAGTCCCATTCGCATTTCCCAGACGCATTCCAGAAAAAAAATCCCTTAGAAAAATAAACAATTAAAAAGAGTGAAATTTTAGTTGATCCGACACAAAAGTTAAATCAGTCGTTCGCACCAATGTTTTTTCAAGGTCAGAATTCCGGTTTCACGAGATGAACGGGGTCGCGTGTCAGTGTAAGGAGCGGGGCACGGAGGTGTGGCGCACTCTGCGACGTGTGAATACGAATTGAACCTGGAATCGACACACTGGCGCTTTCCATTAGGCGCCAACGAGGAAAAGAACGACGGCCTAATTAAACACACAGCGAGCCGCCAAAGCCTTGGCAGAGCTCTGTGGAGCCTCGCTGGGGCCTCGCTGGAGCCCCACGCAGCTGGCTGGGCTGGCTACGTCCACAGAGGATACCCGCCGCGTGCGTGGGCCTTACAAAAAAGAAGAAGAATGGAAAAAAGAGAGCGGAGGCGGCGGGCTCGGTGTGGAAAAAGAGGAGAATCGCATAGAAGCGCGGGACGGATTGTTGCTGAGGATATGAATGGAGGAGCCCGCAGCGCGCCTTGTGTGTGTGTGCGCGCGCGCGGGCAGACACACAAGGGGTGCCTCCTCAGGACGGCCCACGGGGCCCACGGGGCCCACGGCATGACGGTGGTCCCGCGCTGGCAGCGCACGCAGCGCCTCGCACAATGAACTATTCACTTTGTCAGAGCCCTCGGCCCCGGGCTCCGGGCTCCGGGTTACGGGCTCCGGGCCGCGGCCTGCGCGCCTCCCCCACGATCTCCGGCGGCCTCCGGTCTCCACCTGGCCGTGCCGGGGGCTTACTTTGCGACCCCATTAGCATTCCTCCCCTGTGGGGGCTGCGGCTGCGGCGGGGCGGGCCGAGTGGGCCCGACCACTCCCCCCGCGTGCGTCGTGCATATGTCCTGCTTCCTACTCCCCCGTGAGCCGCGCCGGGCCGGAATCTGCGCTCCGTGCCGGATAAGTCTGCCAACTTCCCCGCCGTGCCGCGGCGACGGGCCCACTCCCTGCAGCCTCAGCCGGGCCGCCGTGTGCGCGGCTGGGCAGAGTGCTGCATGCAACTCATCCCCCTCCTCTCGCCCGATAAAAATGCCTTTTAGTGCAGAAACTTTGGGTGTGAGAAGAAGGTGACATCCGTCCCCGCGCGGATGGCAGTGGCCGTAACCCGCAGAGGTAGCGACCGGTGGTGCCCCCGCAGCCCCCCGCAGTCCCCCGCAGCCCCCCGCAGCCCCCCGGCGGCCCCCGCATCCTCCGGCGGCCCCCGGCAGACAACGACGTCCGGCCCCGCTACTTCCGTCCGCACTGCACTGCCATGGCCATATGACGACCGGGCCGCGGCTCATACCGCAAAACCCTCCAGCGCCACCAAACTTTTTGCGCGTAACAGTTTTTCCTCTTCCTTTCTTCTTCTTCCTCCCCCCCCCCCCCTGCACGGCGTTATTATATTTTCTGCTTCGTTTCCGCCTGTTGACCCTATCGCGGCGAGTGCATGTTGGCGGCGCCGTGTCGCCCGGGATGGAATTACCCTAATAAACAACACAAAGTAATCATTTTGAGCCCCACTCGTGTAGCCCCTATTTATCCTGCAGCGACCGCAGCGTGGCCGTGCGCCGGCGGGATAGGCAGCCCCGCTACACCCGCGGGAGTTTCGCCACGGGCACCTCTTCGCCTTCTCATTCGCCATTATTTCCGAACATTAAATGTACACGGTTATCGATCGTCAAGCATCGGCCCCGCCTTGATGGACGAGTACCCACATGGGACGGTGTCCCCGGTGGCTTTCTACTCACACGCGATACACGTATCTCACTCGACGTGGTCACACACCTGCAACAAAAACAGAATTGTGTTATTCGAGCATACAGTTTAGGTATATTTTTTGGAGGGGTATGAGCGATGATACGTGATGCCTCGCGATCCGCTATCGCCGGCAGAAGCTTCTTTCCGCCGCGAAGCAGAGTCGGTAATTGTTTTTTAATTGATGAAGCGGGGAGGAGAGAGGAGGAAGATCGAAGGCAGCTGGAAAGTTGGGCTCTGAGGGGAGTTCAGTTAAAGAGGGGGGCGGGGATCGCGACACAGGACTGCGCCGGCTGCGCGAGCTGCGCGAGGAGGGCAAAGTAGTGGCGGTGCGACACGGCGGGGCCGAGGCCGGGCCGAGGCCGGGCGCCAGGGCCGTGCCAAGTTTAGCCGTAAAAGGTAAAAGTCGGCGGTGCGCGCGGATTGTTTCAGAAGGCGGTGGCCAGGAGGTGGGTCCAGCTAAGAGTGGGGCTTGCAGCGCCCTGCAGCGCGCTCCCAGGCAGGACTCGTCCGGTAATCAACTGCGAGGGAGCAGCAGATGCGTCTCCCGCCCGACCCCGACGGCCAAGAGGTTTCTGTGGGTCGCCGACGGAACTGGGAGCCTACGCAAGGCGGAAGAAAAGGGGGGGGGGGGCGGGGCTGGCGGAGGCACTGGGCTTTAATCCCGTTAGGCAGCCGACTCCCCCGCTGAGGCCCCCGCCCCCCGCAGAGCCTCCCGCCTCCCCAAGTGAATGGAGGGCCCTAGGCTCTGGTAACCGCACCACGACGCCGCTGACAGCCTCACAGGTGGGTGCTGCTAGACCGCCTCACAGTTCAGGGCGGTCTACGCGGCCCCCCACAGCGGGACACCGTAGATCCTTCCTCCTCCCCCTCCCCCACCCCCTCCCCCGGAATGCAGGTCACATCGACTTCTGACAGTCATCGCTGTGCCGTTTGTCAGGGTGCCCCCTCCCCACCGCACGGTCACACGAGGGGAAATTGGGTACCGCGTTTACCGCCGTGACGTTCGGCCCTGCGGCCCGGATGGCCCTCGCAGCCTGCGACGGGCCACCTAATCAAAAGCAGGACGGACCAGACCGAGCCAGACCGGGTTCGGCTGCATCGGCCCCCCGCATCCGGCTGCCTCGGCTTTCGGCTGCTTTATCAGCACTGGCCGCTCTGCTACCCCCTCCGGTCCGCCGCCCCCCGCACGGCCCTCCAGCCCCCGGCCCCGGTGCATGAGACCACTCTGCGGCTGACTGCTCCGATGCGTGGCCAGTCCGCGTCCCGTGTCCCCGGGGCCCGCCCCCGGCCCGCCCCTGGCCTGTCCCCCGGCCCGGCCCCCCGGCCCGCCCCCGGACGGCCTCCGTGCGCGACGTGCCGCAGTGAAGGCGGCAACCCGGCAACCCTTTCCGGCGGCCCCGATCTGCCACAGCATGTTGGAGTTATGCGAGTCGTCACAGCGGGGGACGAGACGGGGGTGGGTTGTGGTGGGGTGTGGTGGGGTGGGGCCGGACAGAGTGTCATATCACCCCGCGTCTCCGTCTCCACCTCTGTCCCTATTCGGCAGCGGCGGCAGCGCGCGCACACCAAACAGTAAATGTAAAGAACAACTCTTCAAAAGACATAACAGCAAAGAGTTTGCTGAGCGCTGTAGGGATGCAGGGGGGGGGGGAGGGGGAGCGACACCCTGACGCACGGCGGCGTATCCACACAGCGCATCTGCGTGGAATGTAAAGTCACGTCGGCAGAGCCCAAAGTCACAAACACAAGCCTTTATCTCTGAGTGAGTGTTTCGCGTCGTGGAAAACACAGTGAAGTAATCTCTCGCTTGCCCCCCCCCCCCGCCCCACCCAGCTGTACATTCACTCGTCTCGTTTGTTTGGAAACGCCTGGCGAGAAATAAGACAATAATGCGAGCAGGCAAAAAGAAGCCGGCCTTGGGGCTGGAATTATGGGGGTAGGCGCGGGAGTTACAGCTTGAGCTGAGAGCTTGGCATCTCCCGCCCACTCAGTGTGATTCTTGACAGAGAGAGAGAGAGAGAGAGAGAGAGAGAGAGAGAGAGAGAGAGAGAGAGAGAGAGAGAGAGAGAGAGAGAGAGAGAGAGAGAGAGAGAGAGAGAGAGAGAGAGAGAGAGAGAGAGAGAGAGAGAGAGAGAGAGAGAGAGAGAGAGAGAGAGAGAGAGAGAGAGAGAGAGAGAGAGAGAGAGAGAGAGAGAAAGAGGAACAGAGAGAGAGAGAGACAGAGACTATACCACTGCCCTGAAAAAACAATTGCGCTTCCCGAGGCAGTCGGGTCCAGAGTAGTCCCGAGTCCCCTAAGGACAGGAGGCACTCTGGCATGAATCTGTCCATCGGTGGCTCACGTCAGTGGGGGCCTCAGTGCCGCCTTCAGTCGGCCCCCACTTTGTCGTAATGCCATGTTGAGAAGTTGTAGCCAACGACGCACCGCCACCCAAGTCGTATTTTTCACCGTTGCCTTAGCCGAACAACAGCCGGTGGGGCGGGGCGGGGCGGCGGTAGCTCTTACGCCAACTACTTCCCAAGGACACCTCCGCTTCTCGTCGATCGCCACCACGAGCCATCCGCCCAAGCCAGGCGAGCCGCCGCGTCGCGTCGCGGCTCCGCGGGGCTGCAGCCCGAGATTGGATGAGAAGGCCGCCACCGCTGCCGCCGCTGCCGCTGCCGCCGCCACCGCTGCCGCTCTGATTCATCGGCACCGCCGCTAGTTCACTAACCGGCGTAACGAATGGCCCCGCATTATTGGCGCCCAGCCGGACCGGACTGGATCGGACCGGACCGGAGGGTCAGTGGTTCTCATCCCGGCCGCGCGACGCGTTTATTTAATATTTATTATTTCCGCGCGCTGGAATTGGCGCATTTCGTTATTCGTGACTCACGTTCGGCGCTAAGGAATAATTATGCCCATGAAAAAACATCGGTTAATGGTTTTATTTGTGGCTGTTTTTCTTCTTTTCCCCCTCATTTCTTTCTTTTTTCCCGCTCTTTTGCAGCCCGGCCACCTTCACGGTTGACCCGGCTCGGCGGACGCGCTCAGCGGGGGAACAGAGACGCAGCACAGCAGCCGCACGTTTGCGTCACTGGACGCGGATCAGACGAGGGACGGCGCAGCGCAGCACTGTAAGTGAACAGTGGGGCGGCCCGCGGGGGCGGCGGGGGCGGCGGGGGGCGGCGGAGGCCCAGTACGGTCCGGTCCCGTCCTGTCCAGTCCGACCACAACACAGGTGACCGCAGTGGACAGGGGCCCCAGAGCTCCAGAGCGGGACGGAGCCACGCGCGGCGCCGTAGTTGGAGCGGAAGGGACGCAGCCCCGAATGCCGAAGCGACTAATTTAATCGCTCTTGTGCAGCCCGGAGCTGTACACTGCCACGCGGAGAGGACGGGAGCGCCCGCGAGACGGAGGGTAGGCAACCCCCGCGCACCTGAGCTCGGCGGGCTTGCCTACCCTCCGTTTCGCAGGCGCTAACGGCCGGGCACCGGGGGAGGAGGATAATCCAGCAAATGAAATGACGCAGGCAAGAAAATCCCACCCTTGGAGAGTCAATATTTAAACCCGGGGACATTTATTCAGCGGATCAAGCCGTCCCGTCCCCCATGACGCGATGATACACTCTGTGGCGTTCTGTGGCCTCAACGGATGTTCACAAAACCGCGCTCCGAATATAACCACCGGCAGCGTACGATGGCTGCGGTGGAGCGAAGCGGGAGCCCAGGGCGCGGCGCGGGGGTGGCAGCGGCGGCAGCGGCGGCAGCGGCGGCAGCGGCGGCAGCGGCGGCAGCGGCGGCAGCGGCGGCAGCGGCGGCAGCGGCGGCAGCGGCGTGACGGCTAGCTCTTATCCCGCCATTAGCGGTTTAGCGACGGCCTCGCGGCGCTCCCAGCTTCGGCTCGGCTTCCGGTCGGCCATGAGCGGCCATGAGCAGCCATGAGCCCTAGCGGCCCCACAGTCCCGGCAGCGCTCCCCACTCGTTAATTGTCTGCCATGTCGGCTCGAGGCACCGCCGGCCTGGCGTAGCAGCGCGCAGCCCCCACTCTGGCCGCGGGCCGTCTTGGGGGGGACGGGGACGACTCGGCTGCCGCCGCGCCCCGCGCAGCTTTGCTGCTGTGTTCGGGAGGAAATGTGGCCACAGAGCGGGCTGGAATGTGCGGTTTATTGCCGGCACTGTTCCTTTTCTCCGAGTCTGCAATATTTATATTTCTATAATAGTCTCTGTTCTTTCCCTCCCCGCCTCTCTCGTCTCTCTCCCTCCATCTCCCTCTCCCTCCCCCCTCTCTCAGCCTGCCTACACCCGTTTACTGTTTTCATGGAGCGTCGTATAAAGGGTGTGAGAAGTTGGTGAAGTATGCATGGCGCGTGAAGTGCTATTGACCCGGTGTAAAATGGACCCCTTCAGTGGTCCCTCCCCGCATTCTGGCGCCCCCTCAGGGGTGATGTATACAGCAGTCGCCGATAGGAAAAATAAGTTGGACCGTCCACTCTCCCCTCCCTCCCTTCTGCCCAACGGCCTTCCCTCCTTTTATGTTGCTCCTCTAGAGGCGGAAACGCCAACTCGGGCAGATTCTCCCCACCGCACCCCGGCCGGGCGGGGCTGGGCAGCTGGGCCGCTCACGGAAGCGTGAGTTTGTAGGGGACTCGCAGGGGGCCGCAGTCCCAGCCAGGTAAAAGCTCCGCTCCAGCCAGGCCTTCCATGTCCAGCTCAGGCCACCTCACCGCATAAGTTTCTGACATGAGCGAGAAGAAGGTCATGTATGATTATCGTCAAACAAACTACGAGGGGGTGATCGGATGATAAGTTTCAGGGATCACCACTCCGCGTCGAAGGGGCGCTTCACTCCGGGGATCTGCGTAGAGGGTGCTAGAGCTGTAGTTGTTTGTAGTAGATACTACAGGGTCACACTAAAGGAAATATTTTCGAATATTCATTTTTGGATGTCTTGGGACCAAAAGTCTGGGTCTGCGGTATTACACTGAGGTATTACAGCAGTATTACAGAGTACTACAGGACACTTTGTACAGAGTACTACAGGAGTGGATCACCACTCGTCCGCACCTCTATCTTTTTTTTTTCTTCTACATCTAGTCCAACATTTAGGCTGCCTGTATACTATTTTTTTGTTTCGCAGAAAATCCCAAACAGTTGGGTGTAGGTATAGTAACACAGCGCTAGGCTAGGCCCCGGCCGCATGGCTGTGGGGGTCGCAGCGCTGTATTAATGCGCCGACCGCACAAGCAGACCCATAAACCGTTTCACACGCTCGTTCTCACCCGAGGCGGCGCATGGCGGCGCGTGGCGGCGCGTGGCGGGGGAGTGCTCCATTAGGCTCGGCGCGACACGTTGTGGGCGGACATCTGCAAACTGCCGCGCCGTCGCCGCTGAAGGCCTCCCACCGCACCAACCGCACACCACACCATCGTTCACCACGCGCCCCGCCCCGCCCCGCCCTGGCCGCCACCTTCACCGCCACCATCACCACATGACCACCGCACTGTAACAGCGTACGCCGAGAGGAAGGCGTGGCGCGTGGCGTGTCCCGGGAGTCCCAGCCCGGCGCTCTCATCCATCAAAGGCGACCTCGGCCGAGCTGCTGCCGAGCCCAGCATTGCCGAGCTGCTGCTGACGCCGCCGGATCCGAACGGTTTCACTTTCCGGCCGCCCGCTGCTCTGCTGCTCTCACTGTGACCCGCGCCGGGGCTGGCTGTGGCTGCCAGAGACGTGCTGGCCCTTCTGGCCCAGAACAGCGCAACTCCCCTGGCCGCGTCCGTCTAGGGTGGCCCAATATGCAGAAGGGTTGAAATTTTGAAATTAGAAAAAATTGTTCGGGTTTGGTCGGACAATATGTTTAGAGGTGCCGCAACGATCTGAAAGTTGAGGGGTGAGTGGTATAAAACTGAAGTCCGACCTGCAAAATTTTTTTTAGTCCCATAGTAAGGGGGGACCCCAATTTAACACTCACAGAGCGTAAATTTCGTCACTGACCGACCAGTCTCGGACAATTTTTTTTTGTTTTATTTTTTTCCGGAATTGGAACCAGAAAATCGTAACGCCGATCAAAATGTCGACGTTCCTACGAATCGGGACACCCTCGCGACCGGCACGGTCATCGCCGAAATTCCCCCATTTTCGAAAGAAGCGTGCTGGTCGCCGCGGGGTAGTAACGCCGAGCACTCCGACGACGACTGGGCCGAGACGCGGTAGGACAAGAAGTACCCGGAAACTGGCGCGCGTCGACAGGGATGAGGGACGTAACGGTACTCGGGCGGGCCGGGGGGCGGCAGCACCATTACAGGTGGGCAGACGGCTGCCGGCTGCTGCCAGCTGCCGGTGGGGTGGGCACGGCCCGGCACGGCCCGGCACGGCCCGGCACGGCCCACCGGGTTACTACTCACTACGGCCCATAAACGTTATATGCAGTCGGCACAGCCGGGCGCGGGCCGCCGGCCCAAGAGCCATTCCGGCCTATAGGGCCATGCGACGCGGCGGGACGCGGACTCGGTAGTGCGTGTTCGCCAGAATATCACATCTCCCAGCAGTTATGAACCGCCGTCAGCTGGTCGTCAGATCGCGGTTAGTGTTAGTCTACTGCCCCGGATTTTTCGGGAGAAGAATAAATTCCCCGGATTTTTTTTCTTACAAAGAAATTTCCGGTTGTTGTGGCCGGCTAGGGTGCTCTGGCCAGTGTCAGCCAAGCTGAGCTGCCCCCCTCCCCCTTTGGCAGCTGACGAACGAGAGTCGAAACACTTCGGCGGGCGCTTCGGAGAACAAGTCTTTGTGTTTCTGAGCCGCACCCAGGAGGCCAGCAGGTGGGGGCGGGAAGCAAGGTGTGGAACGGACTGGACGGAAATGGCGGTCCGAGTACATAGGGCCGAGGTACCTAGCTCGGTCATTAGGCGGCTGCCCGCGGTCACCTCCGGTGTGTTTCCGGGGGCGTGGTCAGCCAGCGGTCCCCGGGGCCCCAATCAATGCACTGCGTATTTCGTGTGCACCCGCCTCGCATCGACCGCGCGGTCCTATGCAAACGTCCCCTGATGGCCGCTGAGAGTACGCACGACCCCAACCAGGGGAAACACTTTTCGCGCCACTTTCCTTTGGAAAAATAAAACGGTGGGAGTGGTGCCTGACCTTGGTGTTTGTGATATGACCCGCCGCATGACCCGCCGCGCCGCGCGTGACCCCGCTGCTGCTGGCATGGACTCACAAACATCTGCCTGGACAACTTTTTCTGCCGCCTCGCAGCGCAAACGTCTGTCGTTTATAGTCATCGTTGCCGTGAATTCTTGTCGTCCGCCCATCTCTCTCGCACTCTCAGTCCTCGTTTCTCCCCCTGTGTGGAGTGCGTGCCCTTCACCTTCGTCACGCGTCGAGTGGGGGCGGCGACCCGCGGCGGGCGTGCAGCCACCACGCCCACGGCCTCCACTTCCACGCCGGTGGCGGCCCGTACGGAGGACCCTCGCGTGGCCGCACGGGCGAGCCGCACACTGCACGCTCTTTTTCATTCCTCGATTTTTTTCATTTAAACAAAATCGCGAGCAAAATCGCCCTCCGCTCCCCTCCTTTGCCGCGTCGTCATCAGACTGCGTGTCCATTCACCGCGCCGCCTTTCGCCCAGTTCCCGAGGGAGAGCAGCAGCGAACAGAGCTCCGCTGGCTCCGTCCGCCTTCGACATTAGTTTGCAGGACAGCTGCGCTGGCTGCGCTGGCTGCGCTCGGCTTTGGCTAGCTGTGTGCTGCAGGGGTTTGCTGCGGGCAGCAGGGCAGCACGAGGCACGGCCCGGCCATCCCCGGCCATCCCTCTCAGGTCAGGTCTGGGTGGGGTGGGGCGGTACGTGTCAGCGCGTGGTGCAGCGGCCCCCGGCCCCCGCCCCCCGCCCCCGCCCCCACCCCCCGGCCCCCGCCCCCGGCCCCCACTGCCGCATCCAGCTGTGTTGTCCATCCGGACTAACTACATCCCGGATGGCCCGGCTCCGCCATTGCCGTCCGCGTTGCCAAACAACACAGCAGTTTACTCCGACAAATTGACGGCGCGAGCTTACCGGCCATAGCGGGGACCAGAGCGGGGGGACCGGGGGACCGCACCGCCGGAATTCAATCGCGCTCAGCTGTACGCCCCACCGGGGGAGCATACGTCTGGGGCGACGTCGTCTAAGACCCCCCTCTGCTCCAACTTGGGGAGTTTTATTGCTCCCCAGCGAGTTGCTTGGGCACGGCGGGTCAATTATTGTTTCGCGACATAACTGCAAAGTTTTGTTCTGGCAGTCCGTGGACGTGGTTTTGTCGGGATCGTCCCACCCGTCCCGCTAGGATGCGGCGTACGGCGCCCGGCCCAGCCCGGCCTGGCCCGGCTCCCGCCGGTACGCCCCCAGCACTGCCACCCTGCCACCCTGCCACCCTGCCACCCTGCCACCCTGCCACCCTGCCACCCTGCCACCCTGCCACCCTGCCACCCTGCCACCCTGCCACCCTCCCTCCTGCCCTCCTTGTCCCGGACGGAGGCGGGCAGGAGCCCAGGAGAGATCCCAGCGGAGGCTTTCGGGAGGGGAGGCGGTCCTGTGTCTCGCCCTTTGTCTCGTGTAATCCGTTCTTGTTGCCGTTCCCTTAAAGCATGTCCCGAAACATTTGCCGTTCGCGAAGGACTCAGCAGCCTCTACATGCGTGACGAAAACAAAAAATTAAAAAATACAGAAATCAGGGTTATGGTACACGCATGTCACTTAAAAAAAAAGTGTATTTTCCCTGGTCTGGAGTGCAAACGTAGCCCACGTCCGAAAAGTGGTCAACAAGTCTTGGAAATTTTTCAGCGCCTTTCCGTGCAATTGAGATGGTAATATGGGTCTCCCGGGGGGCTCCCCTTTTGGCCCGCCGTTGTCTGGGGTCTGCTGATGGACCTCGCTGCTTGAATGATAAATCGATCCCTCTTGACTGTCCCCGAAGACCGTCCCTCTTACAATGCAAAACACACACTGCAGCCGATGCGGTCAGGGTCGGCCAGGACACTGCCGCTGAACCACCGCTTGGCGTGGGGAGTGGCGGCCATGTTTCTTTTCCTTGGCCAGATCAAGTAGGTACAACGAAAGATCTTTCACACCCAGTAAAATGTTTTCCTCTACCTTATATTTTGTCGTCTGATTCAACACGCTGTGATTCCTCTCTTTGCGGGCAGGTGCACCTGTCCCCGTCCCTCCCACCCCCGCCCGCGACTAACCTGCCCACCTCGGCGGACGCGCAGGCTGTGAAAAGAAACGCGGCGCTCTTTGTGTGTACCACCCTCCCCCCCTTTAAAAAAAAAGCGTCCAATTTTAATGAAAAGGCTAATGAAGGAAGTGTTTGCTGCGAATATCAAGGAGCGCAAATAGAATTAGTGCGTCCTGGCGGCACCGCGTCTCAAAGCGCCCCTTTCACCCCCACTCTCTCTTCCTACCACTCGCCGCAAGTAAATATGACGACGTCGCGAATGGTTCCACTCTACTTCCCGCCCGGCCACGGCTCCTCCTGAAAAGGTGGTGACGGTCCCGGCCATAAGGGGGTAACAACGTCAGAGTTCCGACAGACAGCGGTCAGGTAATCCGGGTAACCCGGGGTAATCCGAGGTAGAGGTATAATCGGGTAATCCGCAATCCGACAGACAAAATTTTTAGGAGTTGTTACCCGCTCGGCTTCGGCTCTCGCCGCGGGCGCCAAGTTAATTTCCGCAGCAGAATTAGAACAGAAACTCGCAAACTCTGGCAGGTGCGCCGCCAGCTGTGCAGCTCAGTGGGCGAAGGAAACTATTAGTTTTTTTTTTTTTTTTAACAACGCAGACCAACGGCTGTGGCGTCAGGAAACGGCCGCATTCTTTTTTCTCTTAAAAATTGTGTTGTATATTTTAGTGTTTTTTTAAGGGGGAGGGGGGGGGGTGCTATTGGGCTCGTTGCCGACTGCCGTAGCCACAGCACGGGAGGGTAGAGGCCGAGACCTCTAGGCAGAGGCAGGCAGAGGCTAAGGCTGATGCTCGGGCAGCAGTCAGCTCGAGGCCCGCACAGCTCCGAATTTTTCTACTCAAGTTCTGCGCGAGCTGGAGAGAGCGAAAGGGCCTGAAAGCAAAGTGTCACTGGTCGGCTTCGCGCCATGGTAGCGCCCGGGCTAATCGTTCCTGTAAAGGGGAGGGGAAGAAAAGAGAGGAAGGGAGGGGAGGGGGTTGGAGGAGGGGTCACGAGGAAAGACTGCTTGGCTGTGAGAAAGCGGACATTGACGAAACGCCCGGCTATCTATTGTGGTAGCTGGGCTGCTGCTGGTTTTGCGGCCAGCAGGGGGGAGAAAGGGGGGGGGGGAGGGGAAGTGAAGCGCACTGACTTGGCAGCCAATAGAGTAGCTGACCTGACCCTGCAAAAGGCGCTCACACAGCTCGCACAGCCCCCCCTAGCGGAGATTGTTAGTACTGCGGGTCCAGTATCGTGTCCTCCCCAGCGGCCTGGCCGGGCCGGGCCTGCGGGCCTGGCTACGCTGTGCGGTTTTCTCTCTGTGCATATACCTCTGGCGCTTGAATCGGAATAATTGGTTTCTCTGACGCTGGCGGGTGGCAGACAGCGCGGTGAGAGGTGCGGCCAGGATAGAGTACTACTTGACGTCGGAGCCGCCGGCAGCGCGGAGTCAGGCGAGGAAATGACTTTTAGGCGAAATTAACTTGCCGCGGCGGAGCGGCCCTGGCCTCGGGCCTCGGGGGTTGGTTGGGGTTGGGGCGGGTCAGGGCGGGTCGACCCTGCCGCTCAACACCCTTGGGCGGTCAAAGCAGTGGCGGGGCCCGGCAGCCGTGACGTGTGCTGAGCGCGCGCCCGGGCAGCGTGGCCTAAATATAAGGGCGCGTAGCCAGTGAGTCAACGCGTCCACGGCAGGAGGCGGCAGGCGCGGTGGGCGACGTCTAAATCTGGAGCGGCGCGTACGGTTCGCGGCTACTGGGCTCGATCGGCTCGATCGCGCGGACGGCTGAACGGGGAGAGGCAGCTCAGTCGGCACCCAACCCTGACCCGCCCTAACGCGGAGCGACGCGTGCGGTACACGAGCTGACTATACACCCACAGCTAATTCCATCTAATCTAACGCACCCCTACCTGCCCACCGCCTGCACGCTTTAATCTCCGCTCTCCGTTTCGCGCTCTTTTTATTTCCCTCCTTTTACTCCCGCGCGGGCTAGTCTGGCCGCCCCCGGCCGGGCCTCGTCTAGTCCGGCTCCTCCGGTCCTCCCTCTGGCCAATGGGAGGGCATGATTTATCTGCCTCCCCCCCCCCCCCCTCCCTCCCCCGGTTGTCTCATAAAATTCTCGCTATTGGCTGCCTCCACGGCGCCCGATCGGTCTGCCAACCGGGGCCCGCACCCGGCCGGCACACAGACACGCACACACACAGACAACGCCTGTCACACGCACACACTTTTGGGGACACAGGACGACAAGAGCAGTACCCGCCGTCCGCGGGCCGTTTATGGGAATACCCCTCTTTATAGGAGGACCGGGACCAGGCCCTTTTGAGCTCGAAATATTGACTGTTGCGTCTTTGTGTATGTGTGTGCGCGCGCGCACTGTGTGTGTGTGTGTGTGTGTGTGTGTGTGTGTGTGTGTGTGTGGGTTTGGGTGTTGGGCACCCAGCGCGAGGCGTCACTCCTCCATCTCTGTCACTGGCGAAAGAGAGAGAGAGAGAGGGGGGGGGGGGGGGAGGACCTCGAACACCCGGACGTGCGCCGTTTGGTGGCCGGGACGGGGAACATCTTGAGCCTGGCAATAGCGTAGTCAGGTGAAAGATCCCAGCCGTGCGCACGCATCCGGCACCGATCGGCACCCTCCCGGCTCTGCCTGCACTAGCCTCGTCCCCTTTTTCTTTCAAGCCAGAGACAGTAAAGTCCCCCCCCCCCCCCGCCCCTGCTCCGCCCCCTCTCTCACAACTCTCTTTCAGCAGCGCCTTCCGGTGACGGTGCCTCTGAATTTCCAATAGCAATAACAGCAACGCCTTTCTCCCTCTCTGTCTCTGTGTCTCTCTCTCTCTCTCTCTCTCTCTCTCTCTCTCTCTCTCTCTCTCTCTCTCTCTCTCTCCCGTGTCAGGTCTCTATTCTCTCTTTTCTCTCCGTCCGCGCTACGACGAAGCGCTCGCGCGCTTTCAGACTATTTTGCCGGCCGTGCCGTGATACCACTGGGCGCAAAATATGCAGATCCCGTTCCCCTCTTTATATTACTTCCCCCTGCAGCGCATTTCGCTGGGCAGCGGGCCGCACCCCCTCCCGTCCGCGATGCACACGGAAGGGGACTTGGGGAGGGGGGCCGCTGGTGACGAGAGCGAAAGGAACGCGAAATGACCTCCTATCTTCCCGCCTCCGAGCGGCTCGGCGGGGGCGGCAGGGGCGGCGGGGCGGCGGGGGCGGCGGGGGCGGGGCGGACGTGTGGTGGTACTCGAAGCCCAGACCGAGCAGGGCAAGAGTGCATGCCGCGCTGCAGGAGGACGTTTGGCCCGACATCTCTGCAACCATTTGTCTTCCTCTTTTCCCCTCCCGCATCGACAGTGCCTATTCCCATACCACTTTCCCGGTGAGAGTAGGGCGAGAGAGAGAGTGAGAGAGAGAGAGAGAGAGAGAGAGAGAGAGAGAGAGAGAGAGAGAGAGAGAGAGAGAGAGAGAGAGAGAGAGAGAGAGAGAGAGAGAGTAAGTGTGTGTGTGTGTGTGTGGCGATCGCTCCGCCGTCCCACATTCACATTGCGGCCGCCCGCCGCGCTCCGCCCGCGCTCCGCCCGATACAAGTTCCCTGCCTGGCACTCTATATACCTTCCCCGGGCTCCGGGCTCCGGGCTCCGGGCTCCGGGCTCCGGGCTCCCGTCCCTTCCGCACTCGGGCCGTGGCCGTAGCGGCCTGGGCCTCTGCCTCCCGGCCTTGTCATTTCCGCTGCGAAACCGTTTTTCTCGCCAAACGTGTTATGCCACTTTCGGCCGCGGGAACAGCCTATCTGACGGCGAAATATAAATCAGACGCGAGGAAAAAGCGGCCGAAGGCGGCCGAAGCACTACTAGCCCCCCCCCCCCCCCCGTAACCCTCGGGGGAAAGCGTAGTGCGTAGCTGTGATTTGGACGGGGAGGGGTGGGGGGTGGGGTCGAAGGTCCATTTTGTGATTCTAACTAACCGGAACAAACGATTGAGCCCGCCGAGGACCCGAAGGCCAGGGGAAGGGAGGTTGCGTTACGTGCATTGAGCCATCTGACCGTGTCCACCCCAGTCGTGAAGGCCCCCCCCTCCCCCCAGTCCCCGCGCGCTCTGCGCAGAGTACCTCAGAAAAACAAATTACGACGCAATGCGACACAGTTCGCAGTTCGCGCTTCGAAAGGGCAGTTGGTGTAAATGTAATTCGTCGGTTCAAAGTGAGGAAAAGTCTGCGCCGTCTGGCGCGCTCCTGAAGTAGGGATAAGGGGGCGAAACATATTTTAGCAAGTTGCTATTAGGCACAGCCACTGGTGTTTGCCGCGCGCTGGTAGGTGGATGGGGGGGGGGGGGGGCGCTCACCCGGCTGCCTCGTGACCGCATGTGCAGTCTAATTTGTGTGGCTTTGCATGTGCGTGACACGGACGTGAACATACACCGCCCTTTTCATACGCAAAATAGAGTTGCCGGATGACAATACGCCATCAGCCGGGCATGCGACAGCCAGGCCGGGGGCCTCGGGCACTGCGCCAGCACCACTCCCAGCCATAGTCTGGCGTTCTTACAGCACCGAGCTCTCAAGTGTTCTCGTATGGTAAACGTTACGCGTTGTGCTCCCACGGTTTTTGCTGGAGGGTGATCGGAATACCCATCCGGGTGTTGTCTATAAATTTGACGAGCCCGACAACACGAACGAGGTCCGATTAGCTCTGCGAAATAAGTGTCACACGCTGTGCAAACGTGTCGTGTCACACTGATCTTTTTCTGATCTGTTGCCGTCACCCAGTTCGCCATCCGCCGACATCTCTTGCAGTGCACATGTATACGGCTGCACAGTGCTCAATGGCCACAGCAAAACGACCCCTCCCCTCCATTATTAGCCACTTACGCAGCTCTGGCACGGTCCCACGCAGCTTTCGATCCCCCTCCTGCCTCCCCCCTCCTACCTCCTCCCCCCTTTCCCCATTCTCCTACTTATTAACACTACTGTTAACGCATACCCCTGCGCTGGCGTCGCGGCCAAGTGCACCCCCCCCCCTCCTCCCGCCTCTGCGTCTTCAAATTGGACGGCGTCGGCCAACAGCCACTGAGTGTGACGAAAGTCTCATCAGCACAGAGTCCCCCCCTTAACAAGCAGCGTTGCGGGGGGTCCCCTGGCAGCGCCCCTTCCAGAGAGGAAGGTGGAGGGTGAGTCGTTATGAGGTTAGAGCCGATTAGCCATCCGCCGTTTTGTCGGATCTGGGATCATAGCGACTAGACCGTCTCCAACTTACCGAACTCCAAACGTCTTAATCTCAGAGAGAGAGAGAGAGTTTCTCGGCGACCAGCTGACGCGGGATTCCTGTGTATATTATATGGAGGCGCACACCTGCAACAACGCAGCCCCGGCCGGAGTGTGTGTGTGTGTGTGTGTGTGTGTGTGTGTGTGTGTGTGGGCCTGCAATATGAAGGCGCCGTCGCTCCCCCCACCGCTGCTCCCTTCTGCAGCTCCCCCCCCCCCCCCCGCAGCGGAACCCACTGACCTGGATAGTGGGCAGGCTCGGCTGTGTGTACAGGAAGTGCCGTCAGAGACTTGGGCTGTCATGCACAACACGTCATGCGCAGCCCGAACCTCCGCTCGGCACACGATGCGATGCGGCCCTCCTGCCGCCGATAGTGTCGCCAGGATTCGGAATTAGCCGATTTCACGATTGCCAGAGGGCGTGAGAGAGGATGGCTGCGGTAGAGAGCTGCTCTGGCGCTAGCGTGACCCAGCCGACTATTTAATGCGATTCCCCTTTAATTGATAGTCTCCCGAAACAACCTTGAATTAATTACGGTGCTGCCAGCCAGATCGCGGTGCTCCCGCCAGCACCCCTCCCGCCCTCCTACCCCACCCCCTCCACCTTTACATTACAGTGAGTCCTTAGGTCTCTTTGTGACCGACAAACGGTTGTTTGTGCCTGCTCGGGTTTTGATGTGGATGTGTGTTATTATTTTGTCGAGGGAAAGCCGTTGTCAATCCAGTCTCACGTTTCAGAGAAACATTTCCAGCAACCCCGTACTTAAAGAGAAAAAAAAAAAAACTTGTTCTTAAAAATTTTTAAGTCTGCAATTTTTAAAATCCACAGGTTTGCACAATAATAAATTTCGAGAGTGTGACGACTGTGGTAAACCCGAAATCATTTCGGAGTAAGGAGTGAGCGAAATGACCATGACTTGGAAAACGTGTAATTATGTGTACGTTGGTTCACGTCCTTGGCCGTGACGAAGCCAGCGCGCCGCCCACCGCTCGAGTACAAACAGCCTCGCGGAGTCTACAAGGCGTGCTGCAAGGGCGGCTGCCCACGCTGCCCGCGCTGCCACGTGTTGACTTGATGGGGTCGCGTGTCGTTCGCGTGCCGGCCGCGTGCCGCTGGCAATGCGTATCAACGTGTGGGTGCGAAACTCCCGCCGACTGCCAGGCCAAGTTGGACGTGCGCCTGTGATAGATCGTGCTCTTTATGGAGTCGGCGGCGGTAGCGGGGCCAGCGGGGTGCATAAGAGGTACAGCGCTCGACTCCCTCTGCATGGGAGCGCAGTGCCGGCACCGCGTCAGAAGCAAGGCTGTGCAAACTCCCAAGTGTTCCGTAACAACAGTATATTATATCCCACCCGCCCGGAACACTTCTGAACCTTGGGGACACACCACACGGTTTTATGTGCGCAAAAAAAATAAAATAAAAAAAAATAAATTCGACGCGTCGTAAGAGTTTTTGTTGCCCTTTGCGCGCCTGATGCGCGTGGACTGATCGACGGAAGCTGGAAGAACTTCCAACGTTTACGATTGCTCCTCCGCACAGGAACGCGAGTGCGAGGGCCACCGGGATCCATTGGAGGCTGTCCGCGGCGCGAAGCAAAAAGCTGCCGCCTCTCCTGCGGCTACGGCGGGGCCGGGCGGTGCGGGCGGTCTAAGAAGTAGTGCCGAAACCTGCCTCCAAGTTACTGGCAATGCCTTACCACTGGCAATGCGCGGGATTTAAATCTAGGGCCTACCTTTGATAAAGTCCACCGCCATCTCCAGGCCGTAGGTGTCCTTGTCGCAGTCGTCCAGGATGTGCGCGCCGATGATGACCCCGGGCAGGAAGCCGGGGTCCGTGTTGACAAAGTCCAGCGTGTAGAGCATGGCCTCCAGGGCCTGGATGCCGCCCTGCGGCATGATGGGCCCGCACACCACCGTGTCCTCGCGCTCGTGTACCATCATGAGCCCGCCCAGCACCACGTCGCCCTCCACCACCGCCTCCTTCTTGACCGGCCAGATGACGTCGCCCGCCTGCGTGCGCCGCCGGATCCCTCCCAGGCCGAGGCCGGTTCGGAGCAGCGCGGAGGCCTCCGTGGGCAGCCCGAGCGCCTGCAGGACCCCCGCCGCGGTAGTCGGCGGCCAGGTGGTGTCCACGGCGAACACCTCAACCGCATCCGACGGCGCCCCGGACCGCACTGCGGAGGTCAGCCAGGACGGCGCGCTATCCACGACCGACTCTGTGGTGGTGGATGCGGCCGTGTTGTCCATGGTCTCGTCGGCAGGGCTCTTGTCCTGGTTGCCGGCGGCGTGCCGGATGCTCGAGAACCCCCGTTCCTTGTCCGCGTCGTTGTACTTGGGGAAGGGCACGTCATCCTCCTTGTCTTCCTCGGTGGGGGGCATCGTGGCATGCGCCAGTTGTTCTCCGTGATGGTGACGGTGTCGGTGGTGGACGTCATCGTCGTGGTGGCTGTGGTGGTCGAACACGGGCGCATACACAGCGCCGTCGGGGTACAGTCCTAGCCCGCGGCTCTGGTATGGTCGGCGGGGGCCTCGTGTCACCGGGCTGACGCCGTCGTCGTCCCCGAGGTACCCCTCTGCGTACCGCCCACCCGCGTGCAGCGACCGCGAGCGGTGGTGGTGGTGGTGGCTGCCGGTACGGCCGCGGGCCGCCCCGGCCGCCAGCAGCAGCGGCAGCAGCAGCGGTAGCAGCAGCAGCCGCAGCCGGCACCCGGAATGCGCGGCCATGCCTGCCTTCATGTCATGTCCATGGCGTCGCCGCACCGCTGACGTCCAATATTGATGCCCTGTACCGAAGAGAAGAGGGGGCCGTAGGAGGAGACCTTGGGAGGTCGTGGGGAGAGCGAGAGAGCGCACGAGTCCGGCCGGGAATATTGGGGGATTCTTTCCAACCGAGACTAAACAGTTAGAAGTACTCGCAAGCGCTTGTTTTGCCAGCGGGCTGACGTTACCGTTGGCCGCGCTAGAGGATGCGACCCACGCTACAGCCAGCTAAACTTGTCGTCCCAGCCCGGACCGGGTTGGGGAAGCCCTGCGACACGACATGGTCGGGTCAGAGACTCCCGACATGGTGGCCCCGCGGCCCCGCACCGACCGAGCCTAGCCGGCGGCACGCAGAGGACAACCACCGCCACAGCGGCAACCAGCGGCAGTGCGATGAGGGTGGTTGTCAGATGGCGAAGGCTGTGAGTGCGGGGTCTCTGGAGGCGTACGTGACCGTGCCGGGGGCGGCCGGGGGCGGCCAGGGCTTAGGCAGCCCGTCCCAAACCCCTTCCCCGCTCCGCAGCCCCGTGACTGCAACGGAAAGCGCAAAAACCCGCCCTATTACCCAGTACGTCTTGCTGACAGGTGCGGGGCCCATCTGTAACGTACGAGCGCCACATATAAGGCCACACCTCTCCCTCTCTTTCCCCTCCACCTCCTTGCGAGGTCCAGGAGGACGCCTGAAAGTGGGCACCACAACACCTCCGTGGACGCCGAAGACATCTTCTGTTTCGCCTCAAACAGTTTGCTGTTTCGAAAACGACGCGAACGACGACTAACTTAAATTGCTTCTCTCCTTCCCACCGGAGGCCCCGTGATTATTGCAGCACTTGCAGCGCACCATCATTAATTTCGCCCGTTTTGAGGTGAGACTCATTCTCGTTCGCGGAGCCTCTACCGTCGCCGTGAAAAGGCGGAGCAGCGCCACTTGGTCAACTTCCTCCGCTGAAAACGAGCAATGTACACGTCAAAGAAGCGACCTCAATGGCGCGCGGGAGCGCGGCAAGCGAATCGCGGACGAGTGCTCGGCCAACGAATCAAAGCGTGGAATGCCATGGAAATGCCAGGGAGACCGGTTTACGGTGTAGTCTCCATTCCATTGGAACGGGACGGGCGGTGCACTGCGAATAACGGCCGCCGCACCGTCTTGACTGCGAATAACGGCCGACGCGCCACCTTGGCCACACCGGCGCTGCTTTTTCTCCGGCCCTCCGGTCACGTGCGGCGAGTTAATTTGCAAGGAGAGAGAGAGAGAGAGAGAGAGAGAGAGAGAGAGAGAGAGAGAGAGAGAGAGAGAGAGAGAGAGAGAGAGAGAGAGAGAGAGAGAGAGAGAGAGAGACTCTCTCTCTCTCTCTCTCTCGCACTCCGCTCTCTCTCTCTCTCTTTCTCTCTCTCTCTCTCTCACACACACACACACACAGGATTGCTCAGGGAGTGCACGCACAACGTGGCGAGCAGCAGGCTGTGTGCTTATCATCTGGAGCGCACGTCTGCGAATTACGAGTCCGCGCCGCGCGGCTCTGGCGTGTGTGAGTGCGTGAGTGCGCGTGTGCGTGCGCGCGTGTACGCGTGTGGCAGCACCGCTGTCCCTAAGGGTTAAAGTAATATGTGTACTTGCCGCGGGGGGTGTTCCTGGGTTTCTTTCAGACTAACTCCTCTCTCTCTCTCCAGCGGAGTATACAGCACGACGTTCTCCACAAAGAAATATAAATTACTGTGCTTTGCCTGATGTAAAGGAGCCCCGGCTTTACCTGGGAGCACGCGGCGCTGTGCTAATTTCTGGCCTTGCGCTGACCAAACGGCGGTTCTATGTGTCTCAGGCGGTGGGACGGCCGCGGATCGCGAGCCGACCCATTCAGCGGCGCTTTACAGCACGCCAAAGGGGCTGAAATTGTAAGGCGGAAGATGAGGTAGGAACCGGGAGCAGTCGGAGCCAGGCTAATGGTGTGTTGGCATAAGCCACTCGCCAGCCAGACGTCCAAAGTTTCCCTTTTATTCCAGGAGAACGTCAGTTCAAAAATTCCCCAGAAATTTTCACTTTGAATTTTCAGTATCGACTTCGAACAAAGTGCGCTCGGGCAATCAGTCACTCAGGTTGAAAACCAGACCTCGCAAAGATGCTTGCCAGGCGTGGCCGCACGTCGAGCCGTAGCCGCGAGCTCAGAGAAACGGAAGCAGACAAGGACGCCGGCTGGGCCGAGCACCGCGCACCGCAGGGGGCCGCAGCTGACCACAGGGGGCCGCAGGGGGCCGCAGGGGGCCGCAGGGGGCCGCAGGGGGCCGCAGGAGGCCACAGGGGACAGCAGGGGACCAGGATCTGCTCGGCCCGAGCTCGAGGGGCCCGTTTTTGAGTAGTAGTGCCCGCCTAGGAGGCAGCAAACGACGTCTGACGTCAAGTGATGGTCTCAAGGGAATCCAGAAACCAAGAGGACAACCAGCGCGACCTCCTGGAACCCTTTAGGCCGCTTGTGGTCAGAGCCCTGTGGCCGTGGCTGCGCACAGTTCACCCAGACGGGCCCCTCCGGTCCTTCCAGCGAGCGGGTCACCTCAACTGCGAAAGACAATGCATTATAGACGGCGGTGTCGGGGCTGCTGGTGAGACCGTGAGAGAGAGAGAGAGAGAGAGAGAGAGAGAGAGAGAGGGGGGGAGAGGGAGGGAGAGACGGGGTAGAGAGACGGCAGGTTGAGTGAGAGGAAGCACGAGAGGCTCTCTGAGAGGGTATGGAGTAATAACGTCGTCTAATGAGAACCCGGCTCCCGCAATGTCGTGAATCGAAGCGCCCTGCTCTTGATCTTGGGTACGTACGTGCGTGGCTCACCAGAGTCCTGTTCAAGGACATGAATATTCCCTGGCAGACGAATGGGGCGGCGCTGAGGGGGACTATGTGCTTTGCCAGAGCACAGAGGGGCTCCGCGAGCCCCGAGCGCCCCGCCGCGGTTGGACGCGCTCGCGCTGTTGCGCTCGGGGCTCCGGCTTTGCATCGTATTGGAGCGAACCGGGTATGCGATGCGACCCACGCGTGCCGAAGGAGATTCAATTATACTGGGATTCTGGCGGCGGGGCTGGGCGGCCGGGCGGTGTTCGGGGCGGGTAAGTGCGGTCCGTCCGTGGGGTGTACTGGACCCCCCCCCCCCCCCCGAGCCACCCGGAGCCGCCCGGAGGAGCCGCCTGCCCCGGGAAGTGCGATCCGGGTCAGAACATATCCGGCGTGTCCGTGGGCTAGTGTCTGGGGTGGGGGTAAGAGGCTATGGGGTAAGAGACTCGCCTGCACTGCCGGCCAGCGGCAGTCCCCCGGGGAAACAAGCACCGCCCCCCCTCAGGTAGGACGGTATGCGGACGATTACAATAACTCTGCGACCAGCGTGGGCTTGGCAGGGTCCCCCCGCTCCGGCAGCGGGAGGCGGGACCCTCCCTCGTAAAAGAGAACGTTGTACCGAGACAGGGTTCGGCTAGCCTTGAGGAGATCGGGCAGCGTGACGTGACGCCGCTCCCCACGGAGAAAAAAAAAGATTAATGGTCGTTTCTCATTTTTTCAGTTGATTTCCAGACAAGCATTTTTTCCTGTTCTGAGAACTAAACATTTTGTTGGGGGAACTATTTGTTAGTTGAAACAACAAAAAGTTAGTTTCCGCAACGAGAGAGATTTGTTGCGGAAGCGAAAATGTTGGTTTGGTCCGGCAATGCTAAACAAACAAAGAGTTCCCATCCTTTTTTTTTAGTTATCAGAACCAAATTTATTGCTGGTCTGGAAATAAACTGAAGCGTTAGTTGCGAACTGTAATCTTTTTTCTCCTTGTCGGGTTCCTGACGCCGCCTATTAGGGCCGCCGTTGCGTGTGTTAAAGCGGCGCTCCTCTTGAGCCGCCACGAGTGCGTGCTGCTGTATAAGCGGCATTACAAGGTACCGCGTAAGGCTTCTCCCCGCGACATCAATCACCCCCTGAGCGTATCAAAGACCGCAGGCAATGCGATAGAGGAGGCGCCGCAAGGTCACGGCCGTGCGCCTCGCGTTGTGCGTGCGCGCGTGCCTACTGCTGTGGGGCACGTGACCCAAAGAAGGTTGAGCCTCGTCGTGCGGCATTAAAACATCATCTTCCCCTGCATGGCGCCCCCCCACACGGCCGATTTTCCTAATGGACACCACCAAATTTCACTCCGTCCACTCTCTGAGGCGCCGTGCCCGGGCACACACTCCGCGCGGTGCTCGGCTCGGTAAATGGGGCACGGGGCCTTGGAGTGTAAGAGCCATCAGCAGCAGGAGTCAGAGGTCAGTACTGGAGGCCCTCGGCAGCCGGCCCGGCCCGGCCCGGCCCGGCGCGGTCTCCCTCGGGCCCCTATCTCCCCTTCCGAAATGGCTGTTACCGCCGGCGAGCATATGGCGGGCAGCTGTGCGTGCCACCCCGAGAGGGACAGGGACAGCGCCAGCGGCACCCGAGTGCGAGCGAGCGAGCGAGGGGGACACGGGGTGGACAAAGGGAGGACAGGGGCCGTGAGATCTGGCCTGGGGGTGGAGTCGTCCTCGTGTGCTGCTGTCGAACGAGCGCCTGCGGAGCTCGGGGTAGGCCAGCCCGCACAACGCGCACGCGTGCATCTGCTGGGGTTGCCTACCCATCAGGCGCTCTGCGGGATGGAAACGGAGGCGCGACAAACAGTGCGAGGCGCTTTCTGCAGCCAATTCTCAACCCCGCCTGCTGTTGTAGCACAGCCGCATCCCAGAGCTCCCCCCTGCTTCTCCAATGCGCCGCAAACGACTTCCCCCTGAATACTCCCAGCTATAGTAGAGCCAAAAGACCCTCTGCAGCAGCAGCAGCGGCGGCAGCAGCGGCGGCCTCCCTCGGGGGCTGTGGCGCGGGGCTCCGGCGGGCCGCCTGTGCAGCCCTCGCCCAGCACTGCACCGCCACAACACTCGGGCGGTGTAATCCGGACGTAACATGGTTCCAGGCCAGCAGGGCTCCGGCAGGGCCTCCGGCAGGGCGCGCCTCGGCTCCGGTCCTTGCGCTGCGCCCTGGAGCGTAGCCCGGAGCGTAGCCCGGAGCGTAGCCTGGAGCGTAGCCTGGAGCGTAGCCAGCTCCTGCGGGCGCCGCAGCTGTACACAGCACTGCTTAGCAGCGAAACCGGTTTGACAATCATTTTTCACCCCAGCCGGAGCGGCGGCATCGCAGTAACATAAAGGATTCAGGAGCTCAGGACAAGAAGGGCAGTAGCAGTCGACGAAATCGGGCCGCGCGGTACCAAAGTTGCGATCCTTGTCAGCGGGCTCTGGCCGGCTGCTGCGCGGTAACGAGGCTGGCGCCATCGCCTTTTTTGTTTAACACAAACTTTGTCACCCCCTCCCCCCTCCTTATTACCGCTGACTCTCATTTCACCGCAGTCTCTCTCCGTCGCAGCTGCACTTCTCGGTTATTCATTCTGTCATCCGCGCCTTTGTCCTAGACAGTTGGGATCGTTCGTGGGAAACGTGAAACCCCGTCCGGAATAATATCAGCTTGGGAAGGTTTAGAAAAAATTTAGGGGGCGGGTCGTGAGGAAATTGTGCCCGAAAACAAAACCGGTTTTGCAGCATCCCAAGGACGCGCCTCACCGCACTGTGGGGGGCATTGTGGGTCACTGGGTCACCGATGACACGAGACGCCGCGGAAGCGAAACCCAATGAACCCGCAAGAAAGTCAGCGGAGGTCGGTTCGATATCACGCCGCCGCCGCGCTGCCGCCGCGCCGCCGCCGCGCTGCCGCCGCGCTGCCGCCGCGCTGCCGCCGCGCTGCCGCCGCGCTGCCACCGCGCTGCCGCCGCGCTGCCGCCGCGCTGCCGCCGCGCCGCCGCCGCGCTGCCACCGCGCCGCCGCTGCAGGGGATGGAATGGAACTTTGCGGAATGAGGCAGGCGAAGCAACAGCGGCCAGTTTGCGACCGTGGCGGCCCTAGTGGGGGCCGCTGCAGTGGCGCTACATCCGCGCCCCGCTCTGTGGTCTTGTAATTTATGACCACAGTTGTGTGTTTGTTCCGCTCCGTCTTTCTATCGGCTCCTCCGCGCCACACAACTGCTGCACCGCGCCCCGAAAGCTCTGCCGCCCAATCACCACCTTTTTCAGGTGAAATCTTGGTCGCGATGCGGTCGGTACGACATACTGCAATGCTAGTCAATAATAGGACTCAATCATATTTAATCAATCAAATCATATTTGTTGAGAATCTTCGATTGAAAATAAAATTCAATTTTTTGATTTACTCAAAATACAACTTTTAAATAAAATAATAATAATAAATTCGTTGAAACAGTCTGTCTTATGCATCTGAGAAGGATAGCAGACATTCCGGTCCATGTTAGGTTCATGTTTGCGAGCTGCTGGCAGTGTATACTGTACGCCTGGCGGGTCTCGGTGTCGGCGGCACGCGCGCCATACGACGGCCGTGCCGCGGTGGAGGTAGATCAGGGTGCCGGGCCCCGTGGCTGTGTCAGCCGTATGGCCGGACCGGCGCGGCCACTCCCGGCCGAAGTGAGCCTGCGTGACCCCCCCCCCCCCACCCCCTCCCCCCGCACCCGCCCCCCTCCCACTCTGCCGGCCCCGACGGCCACCGACCCGCCCTCACCCACCGGAGTGGATCACGTCGAGCCCGGGCACGTCTGCCCGAGCCCTCCTGGGCGCGTCGTGCCTGCCTATAAGTGACCAAGGCGTCCACTCACACACACACACACACACACACAAACATACCCGCACGCACGCACACTTGAAACCCTTTTCAGACCCCACCATGTGTGTGACCGAGGCTGGGGGGGCTGATGGCCCTGAATGAACCGCAGGCAGAGAAGCAGTGGCGGGCGTGGTGAATCAGATTCACTTTCCCGCACGCACGCATGCGGGAATGTTTTCGCACAGAAAGCTTCCCGGCGCTGATACAATCGGCAGATTCTGTCCGAGTATCTCATCAGGGAGCGTCACGGCTACGGTCCTGCGGCCAAGTCTTATCGTACTGTGGCGCGCAGCGCGGGGGCCAGCCGCGTGTGGGAGTGTGTTATTGGCAAGGCAAGGGATATGGGCTGGTAGGAGGGGGCGCATATTCAGCATGAGGGTTTCGGGAGGCCTTTATTCCACCTTGGATCGAAGGTCCTGGCCCAGGCATTCGTATAATTCAAAGCAGCAAAGCAGCGGCAGCCACAGCAGCACTGCAGCACCCATGCTGTGCTGCTTTGTCTGTGTATGCCGGGGGCGATTTACTCACGAATGTCAGTATATTATTAATTTTTTTTTTTAAAAAGAAAGGCGTGGTTTGTCGTGCACGAGATTGGGGCCCGCTCCTGATTCAGTTTGTGTGCCCCGCGTGCTTCGCTTCCCAGACAGGGTATTGGATAGCCCCCTCCGCCGGGGGGCCCCGTCGGGCCCCATCGGGGGGCGGCGGGCTGTGCGCTTGGGGGGCACCGCGGGGCACCGCCAGCGACGACGGCTAGGTGTCGGCTGGGGTCGGGGGGACGGAGGCAGCCCGACGCGGCCATTTAACTAAGTCGCCAACTCCTCCGACGGCCCCCCCCCCCCCCCCCCCCCCGCGGCCCCGGGATCTCCGGGTAGTGAGTAGTGGGTAGCCACGCCCCCGCCGGCCCCGCCGGGTACCGGCCGCCTCCCCATGTGCCCTCTGTGCACGGCGAGTATTCCGGGATCCTGCGGGACCCTCCCGGAGGACCGCCAAGTGGCTTTCCGATCGCAATCGCACGGGAAGCACGCGCATAAGACCGCCATTTGTCCGGTGCAGCTGAGCCCCAGCCATCAGGAGTCGGGTGCTGCTCGTCTTGTGGTTTGTTCCAGTCCGGGCTTCGACTCCAGAGCGGCCGGGCGACGCTGGAGCCTGAGACGCTCATCCCCTCTTAGGCCGGGCCTCCCCTGCCTGTCCTCCTCCCGCTGCCGATTGTTCCCCCCCCCCGCCTGTTAATGGTGGTGGCATCGCGTACAGCGCCATGTGGAGCCCCCGCTTTGATCCAGTCTATCTCTCTCTCACGCATCTCTTGCGGCAGTGCCTGAAATTGTTCTCTCTCTCTCTCTCTCTCTCTCTCTCTCTCTCTCTCTCTCTCTCTCTCTCTCTCTCTCTCTCTCTCTCTCTCTCTCTCTCTCTCTCTCTCTCTCTCTCTCAGCGCACGCCGAGTTCGCGCACTTGAGTGAGAGCGGGTCCGCGGCGTTCGCTGCCACGCAGCTCTGGAACAGCGGGGCCAACGCCACACGAGCCGCTGGAGCCGCTGGAGCCACTGGAGCCGCTGGAGCCGCAGTAGCCCAGCATTGCCAGCACGGCGCACTCTTGACACGTGATTCGGCGCATAAACACCGCCGGCCGTTTGTTTTCCGCCCCGCCGGCTCTGAGAGTGGACCTTAGCTTCGTTCGTCGAGCCGCGTGGGGACGAATAAAGCGAGAGATAAAAACACAAACACACACACACACACACACACATTTACAAGGGGAAATGCGAGACACAAGAAGGATTCTCGCGGTGAAACGGCGGCGGCGGGAGCCCAAACCTCCTTATGTATTAATATTATTCTATTACTCCGCGGGCTCTGTGCCGACACTCTCTGTGGCTTTGTGCGTGGCTGAGAGGCGGCGGAGGCGTGACCCGGGCTGGTCCCGGGCTGGTGCGGCAGGGCAGAGGGACGTGATTGCCCGGTGAGAGCCCTCCCCGCGTCTCCCTGCACCGAGGGGGCTTCGAAACCTATACCATCTCGACCCCCTCCCGACCCACTCTGCGAGACAGCGCCCCCGACGCGTCACAGCGCCAGAGACATGCCTGCTCTCCCCCTCCCTTCCCCACCTCCTTTCTGCGGCTATGAGTGACACGAAAATAATTCCCGCGCGACAAGTTGTTTTCGTTTTATTTTGCGCTGTCGCTGGGGGAGAAGGGCATTTCGGAGCGCGCCACACTCCTTGGCACTTCCACACAGACATTCTCACGCACACGCACACACGCGCACAAGGCGATCTTGCGTAACGCTCCCCACTAACCCCGCTAACGCCAAGGTCAAGGGCGCTCGGCAGGGCTAATGACACCTTCACGCGCTTCCTAAAGTCACCGCACACTCGCTCGCCGAGGATTCCGCCCAAACTTGGGAATTTCTGACAGTGCTCTCACCATCCCGATTTTGAGAAAGCAGAAATGTTAGCATGGGGGTTGAACGTTACGCGGGTCATTTTGTACCGTCGGGTTCCCCGCGGCTCGGCACGCCCTCGGCTGCACCAGCCGCGGCCGGCTGCACTCCCATCTACACAAAGGATGCCCCGTCAATGCGCCTCTGCACTAAAATGGAATTTTAAATGGCAGCGCAAATATACAGTACACATCTGCGTAACGACAAAGCGAGCAGCCGTACTCGGAGCACCGTACTACAGAGCCTGGCCAGGCCGCGTGGCGCAGAGCAAACGGCCTGAGAAACACACGCGGCGGAACGCCTGGCGAGTCCGCCCTGCCCTGCCCTGCCCTGCCCTTAACGGACTCGACCACGACGGTACAGCCCCACTGTGATCCTCTCTGCACACACAACGCCGGGGTAAACATTGCGGCAGTATATCTCGGATTTGTCCATACAAAGCGCGTGCCGGAGAGACAGGCAGGGCGGCCAATACGCCGTGGATCAGGGGGGCGGTGGCCGTGATCCCGAACCCGCGCGGGGAGCGGAGCGGCTCACATCAGGCGCAGATGCCAAGCCAGCGGGGCCGTGGGCATGGCCGTGAGCAGGGCCGTGAGCAGGGCCGTGAGCAGGGCCGTGAGCAGGGGCCGTGAGCAGGGCCGTGAGCAGAGCCGAGAGTGAGGGCGCAGCGGAAACTTGCAGGGGGCATCAGAGTGCGTATAGCCACGGGGCTATAACAAGACCTTCTAAGGCCTCCTCCGGCCTCCTCAGGCCTCCTTCGGCCTCCTCAGGTCACCTCCGGCAACCTCCGGTCACCTCCGGTCACCTCCGGCCACCTCCGGCCACCTCCGGCCACCTCCGGCCTCCTCCGGCCTCATCCGGCCTCCTCAGGCCTCCTCAGGCCTCCATCGGCCTCCTCAGGCCACCTCCGGTTACCTCCGGTTACCTTCGGTCCGGCCTTCGCTAACACTGCGGGACCCAATAATCTACGTGCGAAAGGTCTAGACCACCTTGCCGCGGGCATGGACAGAGCTTGCCCCCACAAAGAGCGCGCGCGCGCGCGCGTGTATGTGTGTGCCCCCCCCCCCCCCCCCCCACCGCGCCCGCCCACTCGCTCGGAAAAATATTTTACGCCATAACTCGATAACGCAGTGTGCCTCCCCAACGTCCCCTTACGATAGCCGTGATCGTAAAGCGAAAAGCAGACGGAGCACAGCAGCAACGCAACACAATAAACGCACACATCGCTTTTATGTATTCCTCCCCCCCTCCCCGCCCCCGCCCCTCCCCAACCCAAGCTGCTGCCGGGGCTTTACACTGTATTGCTTGATAATGCTTTCGATGAGAGTCAGTCCAGCACAGAACAAGACTTTGGCACCGCGGAGTGGCAATTTCGATCCCATCTGCCGCGCGCCCCCAACCCCGACCCTTCCCGCACCTTTCTCTGTTTCGCTGATGTCTATCTCTGTCTCTCTACTTTCTGTCTCTCTCTGACTCTCTCTCTCTCTCTCTCTCTCTCTCTCTCTCTCTCTCTCTCTCTCTCTCTCTCTCTCTCTCTCTCTCTCTCTCTCTCTCTCTCTCTCTCTCTCTCTCTCTCTCTCTCTCTCTCTCTCTCTCTGGGTCGGATTGGGAGCGTCAGCACCAAAGCTCTTTCCTAGCCATCACTCTCAATATTGGAATATGGTTCCCTAATAGTCCATTCGGAAAGCGATAAATGTCCCTTTCTCGCGCCATTCTTTCCTCTTCGCCGCTTATCGCCCGGGCGGCGGTGGTAAAAAGTGGGTGGGGGTGCAGGGCACCACTGTGCGGCCAGCTCTCAATGTACACGGCGCGTGCATGGCGCCAATCATTCCTGCACATTTGAATGTACTAGATCGGATAATTGTAAACAAAAGAGAAGCTGAGCGCCGTACTGCTTTGTGTGCGACGAGCTGGGGTCACTAATTCGCGCGCTGCGTTCTCAGGCGCCGCGTTGCTGGGCACAAACTGAAGACCGGGTGGAAGCGGGCTGACGAACGCTTGCCTTACGGCGCCAAGGTCAGGTGCCGTTTACAAGTCGATTATACTTACGGCGCACCTAACCGCCTTACACGAGCCACGACCTTTGTCTACTCGCAGACCACGTCACCTGTGGGCGCTGTGGGCGCTGCGGGCGCTGCGGAATGTTGCTGCCTGCGAACCGGAGAATCCGGTGGGAACCCCCGCGGGGCGCGCCAGACAATGAACAAACGTTCTCCTCCCGAGAAAGATAGACAAGCAACAAGCACCACAAGAGGGGGAGAGAGAGAGAGAGAGAGAGAGAGAGAGAGAGAGAGAGAGAGAGAGAGAGAGAGAGAGAGAGAGAGAAGAGGGATGGTAATAAGATCTGGCCAGGCTTATACCTCCACGCTATACGCTCCCTCCGTGGCTAAAATGGGCACACGGGGCGGAGCGGGCCATCAGTGTTGTTGGGTGCGTGAGCGATGCCGCCCACTCCCGCGCCGCGCACACGTGCCCCTCCCCCCCCTGATTCCTCTCGTTCTCACGCCGTCTTTTGTCGCTCTCTCTCTCTCTCTCTCTCTCTCTCTCTCTCTCTCTCCTCTTTTTATTTCTGCGCCGTCGCCGGGCGCACCGCCATCAGAAAATGTGTGTTTACCTTTCGGTCTTTATCTTGATGTCGCACCGCGTCAGTGAAATATGAGCTAGTGGGCGACGAACGGCAACTCCCCCCCCCCTCCTACCCTTTCACCTTTGCCCTGCTGTCTGGTTCACAACCTTTTTGCTCGTCCCTGCTGGCGTGCGCGTTCACGTGCGCGTTCTCTCTCTCTCTCTCTCTCTCTCTCTCTCTCTCTCTCTCCCCCCCCCCCTTCCTTTCGTTCCCAGTCTCGTTTTGCCCTCCCGTGTGTTACTCTAACCCCCGAACGACCTTATACCTCTCGATTCATCATCCCGTTTTTACCCCCCACCCCCTCCTCTGTGCTACTGCTCCTCGTGACCCGTTCTGCTCAAAATCCATGTCCTCTGTCCGTGATTAGTTTAAGCCCAGAGCGGGGTGGCCGCCCCGCCGTCCGCTTGTGCGCCCCGCACTGATACCTGTGCCAACCCCTGCCTGCTGCGCGGGTACCTGCACCGTGAAGAGCGACGGTCTTGAAAAAGCAGCGTTCAACATCCAGCGATGTAGAGCGCACTTACGCGTCACTTTGCTTTTCTTTGCGTCCGCAGCATTTCACCGCACGAGAGGGTATTTCGCAGAGTGCACTTCCATTCCCAGAGCGCTATGCCACTTTTCCATTACCCCCCCTCCCCCAGTGGCTTGGCTGGACATCTCATTTTCCGTGGGGGAGCAGGTGCCGGTGCTGCTGCAGGTGCCCGCCGGGTCGTCTCGGGTCGCCTCGGCTCCAGATCCGGCGGTGCCACAAAGGAGGGGGAAAAAGAGTCGGACAGCTGCCAGGTGTTGGCCGCGAGCCGTCAGCGAGCTGTGCGGAGGCTAAGCCCCCGCCGATCGGACACGCCTCCGCACACGCCGCCAAAGCCGCTCGCTTTCGCGTCTCACCGCCCGCAGAAGTCGGCGACCGCCTGCGACAGCTGGGGTAGGCCAGCCCGCGGCACACGGGTGCGCGGAGCAGGTCGGTGTTGCCTACCCATCAGGCGTCATGCGCCCGGCCGGGACACGGGATGGAGGTTCAGAGCGCTGTTCGCGAGTCTGCTTTTTAATATGCAATGACGACCGCAATCACTCGCAGCCTTGCTGACAACGCCGTGTGTCGCAGCGTCGGTAGCGGAGCGCGCGGGGCCCCGCGGTGTAATCAGCGCACGAAGCCCCAGCGAGCGCGCCGCGCCTAATTATTCAATCTCATCCGCTGCGCGCGTGGCGGCTGACGGTGGCTGACGGCGGCTGACGGCGGCTGACGGACAACGAGCCTCGACAGCTACCGGGATGTAGGCGGAAGCAGGCGGAGCGCAGGCCGCACCATCGGCCGTACAAATCTTTGGGAAGCGCGCCCTCCTCTTACAATGGCGAGCCTGTGTCCCTGTTTCGTTCCTCACCTCTCGCTCCCGCATCGCTTTCCCTCTGCTGCTCTCAGAGCTCCCGCGGTAGTCCTGTTCGTCGTGTCTTCTCTACGCTTCATGTAGATCAGAGGAAAGCCGCTCTTAGTGCTCCCGGGAGGGGTAAACAAGACAGGCATGGAGAACACTTTAGCGTTCTAGGACAGACTCGTTCTTTGTGTTTTGAGGGAAATTAAGCTTTTTGAGATTTTCATAATTCAATGTTTTTGGTTCTCATATTTTTTGCACAATCGGTATTTGTGATTTTTTTTTAAAGTCTGTGTTTTTATCACATCCTAACTGGACTTTAGCCGTACTGATCTATTAGTTCAAGCCCTGCCGCGAAATGTGATTGTTGACTGCCGGCGACGGATGGCCCCAAGATAAATAAACTTCCACCGATCCGCGGTCTCTAAAAACGAATATTTTTGTTTTTTTGTTTTTCAGAAATCTAATATGTCATTTTCGAAAAGACATCAACGCCCAACCAAAACGTCCCCAAAACAGAATCCCTCCGTTACGCAGTTTTCGAGATGAAAAAAAAAAATCCTCGCGAGCTCGGAACAATAACATGCGGATGATAATAATTTGGCGCCTTCTTTTGCAGTCTTTCTCTGTATTTCCCGTGGTTCCCTTCTAGAAGAGATGAAAGGCAACAGTCGGCAATGCCGGAGCCGAGCACCCCCCCCCCCCCCCTTTCCACCCACCCCGCACCACCCTGTCTCGGCACCGCCCTCCTCTGTTGCCGGCAGGGTGTTCCGTGGCGTAATTTTATAGAAATCTGCTCTCCATCTTGGAATCGTATAATGCTCGCTCGACCGAACGGGTGGTCTTGGAGGTTCGAGGCGTGGTTGGCGTCCGATACAGGTCTTTTCGCTCCGCTTTTCTTGCCCACTTTTTTTTTTACCCGAAACCAGTTTTATTCTGCCTTGAACTCAGCAAGTGTGAAAGAGGAGGAACAGGAGCATGTGCATTTAGTCGAGAATTAAAGGTCCAATTAAATCACGTACTAAAATATAATCATAATTGTCCTTTTAACACCCGTAAGCTTGTTTTCTCGACCTTCGATGTTTATCAAAGCAGAATGTCCAGGTGATGCAAACAAGGCCCTGACCCCGCTGCATACTAGCGTACAACCATCAACTGAGCAAACAGCCCTTGCAACAGCAACGCGTTGGCAAAAAAAATAAAAAATGATGCCATTTGTGTGCAGGCCACACTGTGCAATTACACTCGGCCACAATGAGAGTGTTGTGCAAGCAACAAAGAGGGCTGCATCAATCAGAGTTGACCTGGCGCTGCAGCCGCGGGCACCCGGAGGCCCGGTACCACCGTGCACCGCGCCACTGCTGGCACCGACGAGAACCCGCCCCTTTGTCGGGCTTACGTGAGAGCTCTGTTTGCATGGTGCACAATGACATTTTTTTTTTTTTTTTTGGCACACACGTTTTCCATGACGAATATTCGCGCCCACTACGATAGTCGTGTCACGTGTTGCATGTAAGCGCGGGATGGCGAGTGCCGCTCGACGTTATGACCGGCACGACGATCGTGTGCGGCCCCTCCGGCTGATAAGCAGCTGATAAGGGCGAGTGCCGCGAGCTCTGAGCTCGCTGCACGGGAGGCGTCTGCGGCTCTGGGACTTACACAGCAGTCCGCGGAGGAAAAAACAATTCCCCGAACACAATTTTAGTTTTTACAACCAAATGTACTGCGTTTTTGGAAATCGACTAGAACGTTAGTTACGGACACGAATATTTTGTCTCGGTGTTTCCTCCCATCTGTAGTTGGTTCCCGATTGGCACGGCATTTCGCGATAACCGGGCCTCGCTCCATATTCCACAAACTTTGTCGCAGAGCGATCGCGGGGGAATTGTGCGAAGCTCCCCGGCCGGAACAATATGCAGCGGCGGCGGCCGAGGCAGTGGCAGTGGTGCGGTGTCAGAAATGCCAACTGTGCTGCGCGGCGCGACCAATTCTGCCGAGCTCCGCTTATTACTGACGTCACACCACGAGCCACGAGCGGACCCAGGAGTCCCCTAGTCACTGCACCACGATATCGAATCAAAATCTGAATTTTCGCGTTTTCCCCTTTTTGGTTCCTTTCTTTTTGTCAATTTGCACAACCAAATATTTTTGCCTTCTAACGTCTGTGTTATTTGTTTTGTGCTTTTTTTTTACGGTGTAGTACGTTGATTTTTTTGAACGAGTACATCTCGGAGAGGACCAGCGGGCCCTTCACCCCAACACCTCTGTGGAACGTGCTTCGGAGATAGTGCGCGCAACAACCGGGTGCGAAGCAAAAGACGGGGTTCTTGTTGGGGAGCCGAGTAGATATTATTAGCCGTGGGAGGGAGTGCGGGCCGTACTGAGTAGTCGGAGCCCACCAACCACCCCGAGCAGCCGGCCGAGCCCCTTTCATCGCGGCAACAAAGGCGGCGCGGCGCGGTGGAGCTTGGAGGGCGGCGGTCGGAGGCCACGGAGGCCGCGGAGGCCACGGAAGGCCCCACCCCGCGTCACGCTGCACCGGGACTCTTCCGCCGCCCCCGCCCCGGGTACGGTGCGGTGCACATAGTTTCGGCGGTCAGGAAAGTGGAACGAGCGACGGTTTATTATTTTTCCCGTGGGACCGGGACGGGAACGATCCTGTGGACACCACGCTGCTGGCGGGGCTGTGGGGGTCCGAGTACCGCGCTGTCCGACACCAGCCTCTGGGGGGAGATGGAGTGTGAGATGCCGCTTGTTAACACGGCGACGGCCACGTCCCCACGTCCCGCCATGCACAACAGCCAGCCGAGTGTCGCGCTACACTGCCAGCGCGCTTGACAAAATCAGCAACACCAAAAGGTTTCTTTATTTCGAAACTACGAAATTATCTCGGAGAAATTCTGACCGTCCCGCTATTTGCAGAGGTAGTTTAGCCACAATTTCTTATCTTTAAAAAAAATCCTAAAAATGATTATAGGTCGATTAATAGCCGACTCTCCCTGCTTAATTTCTGCGTCGTGAATAATGATTGCCAAACTGGCAATATGCGTTCTGGTCCTACTTGGACAAGCTAACGCGGCCGGGACCTCGCACGCACTCCGCGCTCCCACGTCTGCACCTGGCCGCCAGCCGCCACCAGCAGCCGCAAGGTGAGAGTGGCCATCCCATGGCGCCCGTGAGGCCCGTGAGCCCCCGAGTAGTTGTCCCGGCGGTGTGGGCGAGGCGAGGCGAGGCAGAGAGCAGAGAGTGGGAGCTGAGAACAGCAGCAGCGCAAGCGACGGGCCGGCCCAGAGGCGGTGCCGGATGGACAACACCGACAAAATACAGACGTTACAAATGTATTTTCGGAAAGAAATCAACTCCAAAAAAAATTAAAAAAAAAAAAAAAACTAAAATATAAACAAAGTGCCCAAGTTTCCCCGTGGGTATTGAGACACTACTCTTTGCCCTCGATTTACTGACGCCTCGGCTCGCGGGCCTGCGGCAAGGCCTGCTGTGTTGTGGGCGGAGAGTGTGTGCCGTGCAGCGCCCAGACGACCAAAGTGGCATTACGCACTTTGAATAATGCAATATGCAGGGGAGGCAGGTGAATGGAGTCTCGGCAGCGCGGGCGCATGGGGAAATCCTTGTCGTTTTGACGCATCACGGCCGTAACCCTGTCTGGAGTCACTTAGCCCGGCACGGCCCGCCCGCGACACGCTTAGGAGCTCCGAGTAGGGCTCCTCCAGGGCTCCTCCCCGGGATTGAGCCATCTCTCTCTCTCTCCCTCGCTCTCTCTCTCTCTCTCTCTCTCTCTCTCTCTCTCTCTCTCTCTCTCTCTCTCTCTCTCTCTCTCTCTCTCTCTCTCTCTCTCTCTCTCTCTCTCTCTCTCTCTCTCTCTCTCTCTCTCTCTCTCTCTCTCACACGCCCTCTCTTTCTCTCACTCTCTTGTAGTGTTGGTACCGTGCGATCCGGTTCGGCGCGGTGGAGCGATCGCTGCCGTGCCCATTTATATTTTAGCGCGGTCCGCGACCACGTGACCAGTGGGTTGTGCTGCGACACGGCGAGCCTCAGTCAACCTCCGGGCTCCGGGCTCCGGGCTCTGGTCCCCGGACTCCGGGCTCCGGGCTCCAGGCCTCCAGCAGAACGGGGCGGCTTCAGTTACATCACACGTGTTAGCAGAGATGGAAGGGCAGAGAGATGACAGACACGTCCCGCCTCGTTCACTGTTCGCTCGCCGCGTCACACGTCCCGGCGAACCTTTTAAATAATTTCTGTCAGCACGGCGCGGGTAGTGATTGCACGGCACGGACACACTGTCAGGATGCAGCGCTCTGATTGCACGGCACGGACACTCTGTCAGGCCGCAGCGCTCTGATTGCACGGCACGGACACTCTGTCAGGCCGCAGCGCTCTGATTGCAATTGGCACGGACACACTGTCAGGCCGCAGCGCTCTGATTGCATCGCACGGACACACTGTCAGGCCGCAGCGCTCTGATTGCACGGCACGGACACTCTGTCAGGCCGCAGCGCTCTGATTGCACGGCACGGACACTCTGTCAGGCCGCAGCGCTCTGATTGCACGGCACGGACACGCTGTCAGGCCGCAGCGCTCTGATTGCACGGCACGGACACTCTGTCAGGCCGCAGCGCTCTGATTGCACGGCACGGACACTCTGTCAGGCCGCAGCGCTCTGATTGCACGGCACGGACACGCTGTCATCCCTCCCCGCCCACGACGAGAGGAAAAGTTTTGTTGGGAGTTTGGGCCGCGTGCCCGTTGGAGCGGCAGGCTTGGGCAGGGGTACCTCCACTGTGGTACCCAGCGGTGCCGCCGCTGCTACTCGCCACATCATTACATCGATTCGCCTCGACTGATTGATGGCGGCTCGGCTGCGGCTCTCGCTGACTGCAGCCGATATCGCCACCCCCCGCTGCTGCCGGGACTCTGTGCGTGGACCCAATAATACGCTCCGAATTTTAAACGACGCATACATAATTCATACGCGTCGATGGCAGCGCGGCGCGGTGCGGCGCGGCGTGGCACTGCGGGCTGCTGGCGGGGCGGAGCGACAGCAGCGGCCGTATGGCGGCGGCGTGTCGGGGGCGTGCCGGCGGCCTCGGCGGCCTCTCGCCATTATGGCGAGATGCATGTATACTCCGTACAAACACGCGTGACATAATTGGCCCGGCGCTGTTGTCCCACGGGGAGGGTCCGGCCGGCTCCAGGCCCACCGCCATGCTTGCCAACGCCAAGCTGCCGACCCGATGCGCGGCTGCGGCTGGCTCCAGGCCTGTCGGGGGGCTTTCTGGCCGTTCACGGTTTCAGCAAACAAAAGCGTCACAAACAAATCTGACGGTACTTGTTTCCTCCCCCCGCAGAACAAAGGGGCTCGTTAGATGGTAATACTGTTCGCAACGCGATCCAAAGCTGCTATTAGGGGTGGCGCTGGGCCGCTGTATATCTTTTGTATTGGCCCCGCCGCCGCCCCACCGCCGACCCCCGCCAGCTCCCTGCCAGCTCCCTGCCAGCGCGAGGAGTGAGATGCGAAAGAGCCGGGATGAGAATCACGGAATAAGCAGTCCGCTTCAGTGCGGCGGACGCCAGCGGACGCCTAGCGGACCGCTTTAGCTGGAAGTGTTTCCCCCTGCGGCGGCTCGGACACACTGGAGACACGAGGCTGTGAGGCCGTTATTATACCGCCCCCCTGCAGGGCCTGCTCATACCGGGCGCCCGCTTGCGCCGCCGACAGTAAACGTCCCTCCATACCGTCGGGATCGCTCCCCAGCGCCGCGGGGGGAAAGGAACGTGGATAGCGCGTTAAAGCGCCCCAGCCATTATGGGAAATTCACCACTCAACCGCCGCTGTGAAGCTGGAGTTCAATTTAGAAACGATATCTTTTGGAACTGTGCATGTGGCTGGACTTGAGCGGTCGGCGTCTTCGCTTCACGTTCCACGGACGGATGGCCGATTCCGATTCAAATGTCAGAGAGGGGAGATATCATTTGCTTTGGCACCGTCAGCACGCTGCGTGGAAACTATCTGCCGAGAGATGGCGCTGCGGCCGTCATCCCCCGCGCTCAGCTGGCTCAGCCCCCGGTGTGGGACATGACGCTGTTGCTCCGCTCTCCCACCCGGAATGAAGCGACGGTTGTAAAGAGAGGAGAAAAAAAAAAACAAAAAAAAACGACAAAGCCGAGAGCCGGCACGTAGCACATGTGTCGTTTTAAATAAAGCATGAGGCCGCATCGGCCGGCGCGTCTCGGCACACTTACTCAGAAACGTCGCGGGCGAGCAAGGCGTTCGGGACGCCAGGCCCGGCCTGCCTCCGCCCCAACAGGCGACGCGAGGGAAGGTCGTAAAAGCGGGCGCGCGACGCGTCGTAAAGAAAGGGTGCAGAGCGCCATTATTCGGGGGCCGACGGGGGCGGCGGGGGCCGGCGGGGACCCGGCCGGGACTGTACAAGCTCGGCGACGGCGAAACCGCATGGGCCCCGCTCATCGGAAAGAAATCAGATTCACTTTATGCGCGTGTCTGCAGCCTGACCAGATGGTATCACGCCACCGCGAGCGCATCGCCAAAGTAACGCGAACATTTAACTCTGTTCATTCGATGTCGATTCATATCCATTGCAGTCGTCGACGGATTCAATTTCACGCCCGAGATCTGTGAGCTCGGACTCGAACGCTGGCTCTCGCTCGTGGTTAAAATGTGGATTGGGATTTTTCCGGGGTGGGGCAGTACGTAGCTGCTTACACACCGGCGAGGTGCCGACGGCGACCTGGTGTTGGCCCGCGCGGACCCGACGGCCGACGGGGGCTTCGGTGAGCCGGCGGCGGGCGGTCTGCGGGCGCGAGCGTCTAGCGGGACGTGAGCGACGACGGCGCGGCGGCGTGGGCGGCCGCTGACGGCGCTTCTGAGTGTGCGTCCGACGGGGCCAGAGCCGACCGGCGAACTGGTGAGTGGGTCTGAGCCAGCGCAGCACCCCCAGCCCGGCCCAGCCCAGCCCAGCCCAGCGGCGCCACGCCGGCTGCCTGCCAGCGGCGCTCCCTCCCCCCGTAGTAGTGAGGTGGGCGGGGACCCCCGGGGACACGGGGACCGGCGGGGAGCCGAAACGAGAGATGCACGGCGGGCGCGGCTTTGTCGCACCGCTTTGTAATCACCTGCGCAACCACGCAGCTGACCACGCCCGGCCATCCGACATTCATTGAAATTCATCGAACTGCAAAAGTGAATTTCACTGAATTTCGTGGGTTTAATGAATTTTTTGAATGTCAGTCAGGGATTTAAAGGCCCGTAATATTACCGGTAAGATTCGCTAAGTTACCGTAACTTACGGTAATATTACCCGACCTTGAAAAATGTGGTATTTTTCGGTAATATTCAGATTTTCAAACTCTGAAAATTGCTGCATTTGGTGTAAAAAAAACGGCAAAAATGGGTGGGTCCTACCTCGTCCCAGACTTCCGTCCGGAACCGTTCCTGCTTAACTTCGGTGTTCGGATGGGAACCGGTGTACCAGGAGTTGACCGCCGCTAAGACACAGGCACGACGCAGCCACCTTGGTAGGCAGGCTTCCGCAACGGCCAACATCGCCCCTTCCGCTGACCAGATTTCAGGAGTCAGCCCCCTTCGACCAGCCAGTTGGTCTGTGGCCGTGAGGCCACTCCCTCGCGGATTGAGAGGGAGGTAGGATGCCCAGATCGTACACGGCCGAAGCCGATTGTACTCTACTCTTCTACGCCATGTATCCAAGTAGGTGTTGCCCGAATACTCCAGATTCCGAGGCCTTACGCTTGAAAAATGTAGAAGGCCGAACCCTAGGCCTCTACATTTAACTTCTGCCGAGTCTTGGCAAGCACCATTCCCCTGCTCGGGCGTCGAACCACTGTTCCTCAGCAGTGTATTCAACCTCCGGGGAATGTCCGCGGTCCAACGTCCGCGGTCACTCAGACAACACACTTTGAACACGTTCTTTTGGTATATTTTACCCACCATCCTCGGTCGGCAGACTTGAGAAAAATTTTTACTCCGGCAAAGAGTTGAACCCCGGACCTTGCGGTCATCGACCGGCCCGCTAGCCCACTACGCTACGGAGCTGTGGTGGAGAGGAGCAGCGCGCTGTTGAGACTTTAGCCACTGTTGTCCCGCAGAGAGCAGAACCGATGGGATGATTTGGCTACTGTAATGTGGAAAACATACTAAGGCGTACTATTTTTAACAAATACCTGCTGTAAATAAATCTTTCTCATTTTTACCAAAAATACCCGTAACTTACCTATCTTTCCGTAACTTACCGTAAGGTTGAATCTTACTGGTATTTTTTAATCCCTAATGTCAGTAAATTTGAATAAATTTTGGTAAATTTTAATGAGTTCATTGAATGTTATTGACTTATTTGAATTTCACTGAATTTCAATTTTTTGATTTAATTGAATTCTTCGAATTTGGATCACGGCTTACAAAATTTTTGCTAGTTAATTCCTTCGGCTCCGCGTACCCGTTCGCCTTTGTACTTAGCACCGCCGGTGCTAGCCAGCGGGTGCGCGCGACACGTGAGAGGTACAGCGGAGGCACACCTGCACTGCTCCACCTCTTATTCGCACGGTGTTCCCTTTCTACGTTCCCTTCGCCTCTGCTGTCGACGCGGGGGACCCGATACAGCATCACAGTCTTGAAGCAGCAGCAAACAAATAGGGCGCTGCTTGATGTTTTTTTTTTCAAAACTCGATGGGAAGGACCAGTAGAAGTTCCGTTTTCTCTTCTCTTCTGCGAATTCCGAATTGGCATACCAGAATTCACATCGGTTAGGTTAGGCCGTTCACAGCAGCCGACAAGCCGCTTGCTCAACGGGCTGCTCTTCGCGGCGACCCCTGTGCCGGCCGTTGGCACCCCGCGGTGCTTTGAGGATAGCTAAAATTAGCGGCCGCGTCTCGAGTTGCGTCCCCACGTCGGTGGCTTGTTGGCATGGGCACGACCTTCGCCGGCCCCGCGGGTCCTTTGGGGGTGCTGCGGGTGCTGCGGGTGCTGTGGGTGCTGCGGGTGCTGCGGGTGCTGCGGGTGCTGCGGGTGCTGTGGGTGCTGCGGGTGCTGCGGGTGCTGTGGGTGCTGTGGGTGCTGCGGGTGCTGTGGGTGCTGCCGGTGCTGTGGGTGCTGCGGGTGCTGCGGTTGCTGCGGGTGCTGCCGCCGGGTGATCCGGCCGCCGTACCGCACCGCCCCGCCGCTGCGTGGGGCCCGGCCGTTACGGCCAGGGCCGATAGCTGGGGAATGTGCTGCGGGCGGCGGGCCGGCGGGCCGGCAGCGGCTGCCCGACAACTTTCCATACCGCGCTTCGAACCGAGCGGAGGAGCACGGGTTAAATAGTACACCGTCGCGAAATCACTTCCGAAAATTACAACCAAAATTGAGAGGAAAATTCGCAGGTACAAATATCGTTTGCGATTTTGATAGACTCAACACAAAAATGCGACCACAGGGGGGGGGGGGGGGGGGGGGACTTTATTTCGCGCACACAAACACACACACACACACACACGCTCACCCGCGTGCCAGGGCACGCCAAAACGGACCAAGGTCAGCAGCGACCACCACTACTGGGCCGGCCGCCCCCGTCCGCTGTGAGACAACGCCAGCATAACGGACTTGTTGCGCATTCTCTGGGGTCCCGTGGGCCCCGCGGGCCCCGATCTGTGCCGAGAGCCTCTACACTCTCATGGCCAGCAAACCAAACAAACCGCATTCACTCAGATATGCTGTTTTTTTTTTTTTTTTTTTAAATCCACTTTGGGTGATCAAACATGCGTTATTGATGGTGTGATCCCGCCAGCCATAACTCCGAATAACAAACCCGGTTAATCCGCGCGAAGGCAACGAGACGCATCGACCGGTGTAAATCGACAGCCGTAAGCGCGGAATAGCGTGACACATGTGCGCCGGCGATTATTAGATCAGAGCTGGCAGTAACCCCGGCCTGCGGAGAGACAGCGCGTGGCCGGCGGCATCCGACGCGGCCAGCGGCAGCCAGCCGCAGCCAGCCGCAGCCAGCCGCAGCCAGCGGCCTCCACGGGCAGCACCGCCTGTTCCTTTCGTTGCGGAACACCTTGGCGTGTCTCAATGCAAAACGCCCCCCTTTTGCCCTAATGGCTGGCTTTTTACTTATCGCTGCGAGCGCGGAATGTACATTGTAATTTTGACATGCGGCGCGTGCGGTGACTTTGTAGCGTGTCTGTGTGTGTGAGTGTGCGTGTGTGTGTGTGTGTGTGTGGTTGTATGACTGCTTGCTATTCGCATGCATATTAGACTGACAAACAACCCAGGCAGCCACCCACACGCACTGCGTCCGTACTCAAATACTCGCACACGCACGCATGTTGACTAGGGCATTCCCACTCCCTCCCTCCCTTTCATGCACACATGCACACACACACACGCACACACACACACAGGCCCTCGCCCGCTCCCCACGCATTCCCCTGGGGCCACACACCCGGCGGAGGTAGGGGTGGGAGGGGCGCTAATTTCCTGAAAGGGCCTGTGGAGCCACATCATCAACCAGCGCGCACGGCGCGCACTCCCCCGTCGCCAGCCGTCGGGGAGGTGACGTCCTGCTACACTGCCGCCGAGTCTCCTCCGGGGCTGCCAGCGCTCCCCCGCGGCCCCCGGCGCGGCCCCCGGCCCTCCCAGCGTCAACCTCGGTTGCACACGAACGACATCTGTGAATGCGCATGCTGGAGTGTGAAATTGGATTGGGACTTGGGTAAAATTGAAGAGAGGGGGATGCTGGAGGGGGGCGCGACGTGAGTGGCGCTGGAGGCGGCACAGGGGCCAGGGCCTCTCCAGGACACAAGGGAAGTCATGAGAGAGGCGGCCCTGGCGGCCCAGCGAGCAAGTCTGCAGGGCCACGTTTTTTAAACTCGACGGCCGTTTTGGGATGTGGGGATCAGATGGGGTCAGATGTGATGACTTTCTGCGGCCACAGGGCCGTCCTCATACAAGGGTCTGCAACTTCTAAAATTACCGTACCAAGAATATATTCTCATTAAGAATACTTGGGAATACTTGATAAAAGTTCTCGGAATACTGTCTCAATTTGAAGATGAATCACGTCGTCATATGTTTTTGTAGCTATAGTTGTAGCTATAGTTCTCATTTTCGAGAATATTGCGAAAACTATTCCCGAGAATACCATGAGAATACTTGGAGGGCGTACCAAGAATACCGAAGTTGCATACCCTTGGCAGTACACCTGGCTTACGGTAAGGCTCTGCGATCCTAACCATTCCTCTCCCGCCTCAGCGCGGCCCGCTGCCTCCGCTCCGCACGCTGGTCGGATGGCGGACAAGCGCCTGCCAACGGCGGGGTAGGCAGGCCCGCAGACCGCAGGTGCTGAGCGCGCCGCCTACCTCGCCCACGACAGGCGCTCCCAGCAGAGCCGGGCCGCCGGGTGGAGCGGCAGCGGTACGTCTTAGCTGGCCGGCACAATAAATCTCTTCGGCCCCGAAAATACTTGCACAATGTTATGCGCGCGGTGGACGCCCGGCCCCGGCCCCGGCCCTCGGCCCCCGGTCGTCACCAGCAGCCCGCCTCCTGTTCCCCGAACAGCACGTTGAGTGACAAATTCCTGTATTGGTCCATGGCGTCCGCCGCGCGGCCGTGACGGATGGCCGTTCTGACACGGTGATTTCGACGACGTTGTCGCCTCTTCCATCACTCAGCTACTTTTTTGTGCGCGCTCCTGTGTGTGTGTGTGTGTGTGTGTGTGTGTGTGTGTGTGTGTGTGTGTCTGTAAACAGCCCCACACCTCTCAAGCAGGGGGCTGACGGCGCGCTACGGCCGGCTGCCACCAGGGGGCGCCACGCGGTACGGCGATACCCAGCGCCACCCCCCTTGCGCTACTCCGTGCCCGGAAATACTCCGCGCCGGCGCCGACGGGGGCCGCCACCCGCACGGCACGGCCACCAGCGCGTGACCACGGCAATAGCGGCACTCCTTGGCTTACGAACCACTTGTTGAGGACCGCGGTCCCGTCCCGACCCGGGGCGCGGACATGCGGCACGGGGAGGGGAAGATGTGGAGACGTGGGGCCGTTACCTTCCCTCCGCAGTGGCGGCGGCCGCGGCGGCGCTAATTCGGCCCTGTATTCGGGCCCGGCTCGGCCGTGTCCACACGTCACAGCCCGGGCCAGCAAGTTCATTACGACAACAACGGGCCGGCAGCCGTTGCCAGCGGATGGCGTTTCGAGGCCGTGCGGTTGTGATGTCGACCTACCTTTGATGAAGTCCACCGCCATCTCCAGGCCGTAGGTGTCCTTGTCGCAGTCGTCCAGGATGTGCGCGCCCAGCGTGACCCCCGGCAGGAAGTCCTTGTTACCGTTGATGACGTCCAGCGTGAAGAGCATGGCCTCCAGGGCCTGGATGCCGCCCTGCGGCATGATGGGCCCGCACACCACCGTGTCCTCGCGCTCGTGCACCATCATGAGCCCGCCCAGCACCAGGTCGCCCTCCACCACCGCGGCCATCTTGTTGGGCCAGCCCGTACCCGCGCTGGAGCCGCCGCCACGAAGCTGGCGGAGCGCGGCGGAGTGGGCGGCCAGACCTGTCGGCCAGAAGGCATGGCTAGAACGCCGTCTAGTGCCTGAGCGTGGGCGTTAGTCGGGACCTTACCTGGCAGTACGTCCGGCGCCAGGGTGCTGAGCAGCAGCTGGTGCAGCTCCGGGTGCACCGACACCTCCGACGGCAGGTGGAGGCGCTTCGCCCTGCTGGGGACGGTGGCTGCCGCGACGGTCGTCATCACAGTCACCGACGCCGAGGCGGCGGACGAAGTCCACTCCGCCACAATGTCCTCGATCTTCTGTGACGCCGGCGCCGTCAGCGCCATCGTCAATCTGCGAGCGGAAGACGTGGTGCTGTCCTCGGTGCCGAGGGTGGGTCTGGGGGCGGACGGTGCGGTGGCCGACGTGTTTGGAGTACCGTCCCGTGATAAAGCGTTGCCGGGGACAGTGGGTGCCCCCGCGGGAGCCCCCGGCGCCCCCGGCGCCCCCGACGGCCCCGCGGCCGCGGTCGCGATAGCGGTGCGAGTGATGGTACCTCGCACGAGCTCGACGTCCTGGGTGGTCGGCGGTCTCGGGGCCGCCGTGGCAGCCGCGGCGCTGTCGTTACCGGTGGAGATTGATGGCGCGCCATCGGGGCGGCCGGTGGCCGTCGATGCTATCGGCGCCGCGAGGACCGCCAGAGTAGCGGGGGCCGCCGACGCGGTGCCGGTGCCGTCATCGGTAGCTGCGGTCGACATCCCCCCGAGATAATGCTCCGAGGAAGTCGGCGGCCAAAGTTGGGGGCGGGTCGGCGTCGGCGATGTAGCTGGGTCTGCAGCGGTGGGTCGCGAACTTCCTGCGGCCGCCGTGGTCGCCGTGGTCGCTATGGCATCGCGTGTGTGTGCAGGCGCTGTGCTCCCGGCTGTGGTCTCGCGGTCCGCTGGGTCTGCGGGGTCCGGGGGTCGGCGGGTTGGCCGGAGCGTAGGGGCCAGATCGCGATCCGCCGCCGGTGCGCTGGTCGCGAGGGCGTCCTTGGCCGCGCTCGGGGTCGCCGGCGTAGTCCCGAGACTTGGCTCCGGCTGTGCGGTGGGCGCCGTGGGCGCGGCGGCAGCCACCAGCCACAGCACCCACAGGGCTGCTCGGGCATGTGTCCATGGGACCCTCATGACGGACTGCGGCGCTGGGCCATGGAGTCTGAAACACAACACGTCAAAACCAGGATCACTGAAGAGCACTCGGTGCGGTGACGTGTGGTCGCCGGCATGCTTCCTGTTTGTGTGAGTGCCGGCCTGGGTGCAAGCCGTGTGTGGGCGACTTCGTGTTCGCTAGCAGTGCCGAGGGGTTCTTCACAAGGAAAAAATCCGTGTGCAATGGCAAAAAAGATCAGAAAAATGTGAAAGATAAATCAAAATAGTCCGAGACAAAACTAAAAACTCAGTCTGAAACCGATATTGCTTCAAAAATTCAAATTCATACAGTAAATGGATTGAATTAAATTTTTTTGTCGAGAAAAAATCAAATCAAAAGAATCTGTCATGATTTAAATCGGTGTACATCAAGAAGGGCAGTGATGGCCCCCTCGAGCAGCGCCGACACACTGGAGCAATAAATCCGCATGCTCTCTCTCTCTCTCTCTCTCTCTCTCTCTCTCTCTCTCTCTCTCTCTCTCTCTCACACACACACACACACACGTGCGTGTGGCGCACACATCCCCGGCATCAATGTCTCTCTCCGTTTTACTGCGATGTTTGAATGCGCAGAGTCGCGTCGTGAATGTATTCACTCGGTTTCCGCATCCCGAAGACAAAGTCGGGGAGACAGTGGGGCGAAGCGAAGTGGGGCAAAGCGAAGCGGGGCGACACGAAGCGGGGCGACGCGAAGCGACGCGACACGAAGCGGGGCGACGCGAAGCGGGGCGATGCGAAGCGGGGCGCACAGCGCACGGCCTTCATAATGAGCGGCGCAAGCACACCCAACGGGCTAGTGAAAATGGCCGCTCCCGGGCCTCGCTCATACCGTGCGTTTATCGGGTGGAATGCGAGCACGACGGGAGGAAGGGAGGTATAGGCACGGATAGATGGATAGACAGATAGATAGATTGATAGGTAGATAGAAGCAGTGGGAAGTAAAGGGGCGGGGCTGGAGCATATGACGGTTTACGAGCAGCGCTGCAGCAGCGGTTCGCCTCACGCTGGCCAGTCTGGTCCGGTCTCACGAGGCGCGCACGCCCGCACGCACGCACACACACACACACACACATATATGATCCATCCCCAGAATAAAAGAAGGGCGCGAAGACGGAGAGAGAGAGAGAGAGAGAGAGAGAGAGAGAGAGAGAGAGAGAGAGAGAGAGAGAGAGAGAGAGAGAGAGAGAGAGAAAGAGAGAGAAAAAATGCGTAATTCCATCGTTGAGGGAGGCCGGCGCATGGCTGGAGACGTTCCCATGATCTCACTGTCAACGGCAGATTAGTGACACATATTATGGTGTCGTGTGGTTGCTCTGCTGCGCCCTTTTCTGATCCACATAAATTGGAGCTGAAGGGAATTGGTAATGCGGGTGATGAGAATGAGGGAGGGAGGGAGGTTGGTTCCCTCCCTGCGGCCTCAGACGGACAAGGAGAGGGCGTATGGCGTAGCGCTGCTGAAGGGCCGCAGGGGCCGCAGGGCCAGTGGCACATCCCCTTTAAGGCACCTACCGGCGAGCCAACCGTGAGGAGGCGGGGGGGGGGGGGACGCCGAAAGGACCACAGAGAGGAAAGTGGAGCAGCAGACTGCGAGAAAGAGAAAAATGTCAAGATGCGTTAATGTTTGCACATGTGCAATCCCATTATTTTGCGCGGGATTATTATCATGACATATGTGGGCCTCGAGGGCGCCTCACAGAGGCGTATCCAGGGCAGGGAATGCTTGATGAAGCACAGTGGAAGGGTGGCAGAAAACATCACAATGTTTCTAGGAACTGAGGAGAGAACGCTTTATATTTTTTGTTTCTGTCTTTTCTCCCATCCAGCTTGATTTGCATTTTTTATGATCTAGGCGAGATCTTTGTCATTCGTTTGTCATTCCTTGGGACATGTCCTGCGTCGCTCCAGGCCCACTTTTAAATGCCCCAATTAGTCCGTGTGCAGCTTGGCTTAATGGTGCGGTTCAGCTGGAGCACCCCTGGCTTCTCTGGTGGGGAAGACGAGACAGATGGGAGGCCCAAGACGAGGGTGCAGAAGCAAAAATGGACGAAGGATGAGAGCGAGAGAGAGAGAGAGAGCGAGGCAGAAGTGGAACAAAGAACAGGGTCACGAAGAAGGGATAGGGGAGCGTTTCCAGGACCTTACCTTAAGAAGAAGGCATATATTGAGGCAAAGCCTTCAACTCAAATACGGCGTAAGGACTTGACACAGGCCGGGAGACGGGGCCCTAACTGTACAGAGACCCCAACATGACGTGCGGGGGCTTGGAATAATATCTTTCTCTGCTGTCTCTCTCACACCCTGCATGACAACGCGGCAAACCCCTTTCGAGAGACGCAGATCCGAAAGCGCCTCTCAGCGACGAGGGTTTTGTTCGATTTTGAGTTTCCCTCCCGCAACGATGGTCTCCATCAGTGGGAGCCTTATATGCATCGCCAAAATTATTCCCTATTACTGCTGTGATGGAATTCGTCCCCGTAATGTGAGGTACGGCGTGTGAAAGGGAATCGGGGAGCATGGTTTGGTGCTGGCGGCGTCTGAGCGCGCGCGCGCATGTGTGTGTGTGTGTGTGTGTGTGTGTGTGTGTGTGAGTGTGTGTGTAAGTGTGCGTCGAATGAAAGGAGAGAAAGGACCCCTTTCGGGAGGGAGGAGGCCTGGGTGCTTTTCAGTCCCCACCCCATCCGCGGCATCTCGTGTTGCGCGCACTCATGTGCCAGCCTAGTGTGGTTTTCACTCTGTTCCCTGCGCGTCGGCGGCGGCGGTTGCCAACTTGTGCGCACAACACACACTCCCCACTTCCGTGTGAAGCCCAAAGTTTTCGGCGGGTTGAGTCAGTAACACGATTCCAATGTCCGCCTCCATGCCTGCCAGAGGACGGCATTTTTTTACCCCCCCCCCCACACACTTTTTACTCGTTCTTTGCTTACTACTACTACTGCTACGACGTAGAGGCAAAACAGAACGAGTATTGCGCTCGCCCTGTCTGTTAAGACCCTGGATATACCCATTTTTCAAATTTTGATAAAAAATAAAAATGATTTTTTTTTTCGGTGGGAGTATGTTTGGACCAACCCCTCGGATCCCTGAATATCGCCTTGTCATGACAATGGAGTCTCATGATGCTTATGACCCCACGAAAAGAAACGCCGAGCAGGTATGCAACCCAAAACTACATCTCTCGCCAACCTATGGATCCCACACACTATTCTGACACAACAAACCTTATATTTCCTCAATACTAAAAGAACGAGTGTCCTAGAACGCTAAAGCGTTCTCCATGCCTGTCTTGTTTCTCATTTTGCTTCTTCCACCGTCACTTCCCCCGTTTTCTATATAAATTTTCGACGACAGAATTTCGCCATAGGTATGTATGCTGTGGCGCCCGCGGACGGCTGGGTCTCAGCCCACTCGCTCGGCCCTCCACCGGCTGAGCACGCAGAGGAGGGCCTATCGGGGTGGACGTCCGTCCGCACCCGCGGGGCCCGCAGGCGGCGGGGGTCGTCGGGGTCCTCGGAGGCCGCCGTGCTGCTGACTTTACGGACGCGCCCTGCAGAGTGCGCTTTGTACGACACGGCACCACACTTTTCGCTTACAACGCTCTGCTGCGGCGCGCTCCGAGAGGACTGGCTGGCTGCTCGGGCTGGCGGCCGGCCCCGGAGGGCCCTCTGAGAGGTAGCGCGGGCTCTGTGGCTGCCGCGGTCGGCTGGCTGGCGGGCTGGCTGGCGGGCTGGTGGGCTGGCTGGCTGGCTGGCTGGCTGGCTGGCTGGCTGGCTGGTGGGCTGGCTGGCTGGCTGGCTGGCTGGCTGGCTGGCTGGCTGGCTGGCTGGCTGGCTGGCTGGCTGGCTGGCTGGCTGGCTGGCTGGCTGGCTGGCTGGCTGGCTGGCCGGAGGCTGCCGACGGCCGCGCCGCCCTTCCGCTGTCGTGCACCGGGGCCCAGCCGAGAGCCGTGGGGCCGCGGGGCGCTGCTGGGGCTGCCGGGCGGACAAGACGAGTGCCGCGGCGCCGCGATAACACCGTAAATACCCAAATCCCGGCAGTAACCAGGAGGTACGGCCCCACCGAGGCCCCGCCGAGGACACAAGCCCGGCGCTGCCACCGCCACAACACAAGGGATTGCCGCGTCCTGCTCTGTAACCGGGACGGACGGCGGGGCGGCGCCAGGACCTGCTTACCTTTTCATACCTCGAGGCCCACGACCGACTCGTCCGCGCGGACAAATCCTGCAATTACTTTCATGATTGTGCTTCACGCAGCTGAGAATACTCGCGGTAGTTTGGCGTTCATGGCGCCTTGGGTACATTTTCGCAAGGCAGTCTCGGCAGGCTCGTCAGGCTCGCCTGGAGCTTTCAGCTAGGAATTTTATGGAAAAACACTTGTAAGAGCAATCAAATTAAAAAAAAATACACATATTTATTACCGTATTTGTTATCAATAATTTTCACTCATGCATCACGCATCTCCCCTAGCTCCAGGCGAGCCTGGCGAGCCTGACGATCCTGCCGAGCTTGCCTTACGAAAATATACCCCTTGTGGGAGGGCTCTCGAGAGCAGGGTACCGACCGGAATGCTGCCGTGGACGTCCCAGCCGCCCGGACGGCACATACGTCACAATACCCCCGCGACCTTTGCTGTCGGTTCCAAGAACCTCTTGCATCCCTCCGGTGTGATGGCGTGGACCCCTCAGGGAGGGTTCGTGCCGGCCCCACGCCGCCCCCCCCCCCCCCCCCCCCCCGCCGGTTTATGGGACTCAGCTCGTCCGGCAGTGGCTCACCGTATGCTGTGCGTGCGTGTGAGGAGGAGAGCAAAGGTGGCGATGGAGCGCAGAGTGCATCACAGAGAGAGACAGCTGGAGAGAAGTAGATTATTCTTTTTTCCTACATTTTTTTCGCCATCGCGCTGAGTGACAAAAAAAAACAAAAAAAAAGGAACAAAAGGAGCACGCGTCAACATTTGGTGTGCGCACGATACACGCCGAGTTGCGGTGCGGCGCTGCGAACCGGAGAGCATCCCTCAAAGCGACGGTTCTCGCCTCACACCTCTCCAGGTTGGGTGAGACGGGTGCCGCCGCCGCCGCTGCCGCCGCCGCCGCTGCCGCCGCCGCCGCCGCCGCCGCCGCCGCTGCCGCCGACGCAGCATCAGCACCGGGAGGAGCTGACGAGTTGAGGGGACCAGCCCAACAGCGACAACGTTGTTTACGCTGCTCTATGTGCACTCTGAGAGGTCAGCAGCGCCGGCGGGGTCTGTCCGGGTCGGTCCGCGGAGCTGCGCAGCGCAGGCTGATGGGCGGCGTACACGGTCGTGCGTGTACGTGTGCGTGCGTGTGCAGCCCGTGTGGTCAGCACCCGGCTCCCGCGGGACCACTCGGCTTTTACGAGCACAAAACGGTCGCCTCCGCCCCGCCGTCGAAACAGGACGTGGCCCCCGCCAGCGAGAAGAAGTGGGTCCGCCGCCCAGCGTTCAGCGCTCAAAATGCCACTGGAAACGTGTCAAAGGCCTGTATCGACAGTAGGTTCTTTTCGACAGACTTTAGCCCACCTCAAGGAACACCTTCGGGCATTCTTTTCGATTTCAATTGAAACTTGAGAGACCCGTCAGAGGAGTCACTCCGATGGAATACTTACGGTGCATACATTTGGTCGAAGATTGTAAATACAACTCGTCCTTCTATCTTTTCTCTTTTTGGGCAGGCAAGTATGAAAGAAAATTGTGTTCCACCGCAAAGCGATCATAAAGTGGGATGTGCGGAAGAGGGAGGAGGGGGGGGGGGCACTCAGAAGACCAGGATTCGCCTGGCGGTGGGGGAGAATTTGGTGGCGGGGAGGAAAGGGAGGGCTGACCTCGGTGCAGCGACTTTGGGGTAAGGCGCAGTAACATGATATTTCATCAGGGCGTGTGCGGCCCGTGTGGCCGCGGCGAGAGTCTCATGCGCATCACGGGGCGGAGCGTGCCAGGGCGTGTGCCAGGGCGTGTGCCAGGGCGTGTGCCAGGGCGTGTGCCAGGGCGTGTGCCAGGGCGTGTGCCAGGGCGCGTGCCAGGGCGTGTGCCAGGGCGTGTGCCAGGGCGCGTGCCAGGGCGTGTGCCAGGGCGTGTGCCAGGGCGTGTGCCAGGGCGTGTGCCAGGGCGTGTGCCAGGGCGTGTGCCAGGGCGCGTGCCAGGGCGTGTGCCAGGGCGTGTGCCAGGGCGTGTGCCAGGGCGTGTGCCAGGGCGTGTGCCAGGGCGTGTGCCAGGGCGTGCTGCCCTGTCTCCTCTTTCTTGTGCTCATTATTTTCGCCTTCGCGTCCTGACCCCGTTGCGTTACCACCACACTCAAAGCCGTGAAGCGGCACGTATTATTTTTAAATTTTTAGACCCATAATTATTATCATTTTTCCCGATAACGCCGACGAATGCAGCTGGCAAAACCAGACAACCCTGCGTTCTGCTACACCTTCGTTCTTTTTTTTAAGAAAAAAGCAAAGCGTTTCCGGGAGCTGCCAGAGCGCATCCGACTGGAATGCTTTTTCGGTGTAGCATGGCTCCGTGCTCCGTGCCCCCAGCCTCGGCTTGGCATCACGTCAGTTATGGACTCCGCTCCACTATAAGTTTATCATCTCTGCCTTATATTTGCCCGGCGGCTGGAAAGTTCTGCCGTCACGTGATTCCTTCCGCCGTATATCCGTCTTGTTTGTCTGTGACGGATGGGTAGTGCAGGCAGGAGCCGGCAAGTAGTTTCTTTCCCTATCTAGAGTGCACCACTTCAAGTTGACGCCCGGCCGAGTTTGATAGGTCTGGGCGAGAGGCCAGCGGAGCACCGGTCCCCTGCCGCCGCCGTGCCGCTACATCTGGCCGTTATAGAGCTTTCTCGCTGGACGATGCAGCAGCATCAGGAAGGCGGCGGTTGGTGGTGGTGCTGCTGCTGCTACTGCTGCTGCTGCTACTGCTGCTGCTGCGGGCCGACGGGTGATGAATGGGGACTTGTTGCCGCTATACGCAATACGCGTTAATGCCAGTCGGCGCAGTATTATTTATCGCGAGCAAAACAATGTACCGCTCGTGTGTATGTGCGTATGTGCGTATGTGTTCAGAATGCGGAGTAACACATGGCGCGGCCAAGGAGAGGAATAAAACACACGTTCGGCGACAGTGTTAATATTGTGCGAACCCACCCGAAAGTAGGTTGGTGGGGAGAGGGGGCGGCGGGGGCAAAAAATGAAATAAAAATTTTCGAGTGTAATCGCGCAGCTGTTTGCCCGCACAAAGGCGCGAGCCTAGCATTCCCCGTTAATCACGTGTACGGCCATAAACAAAACGCGCGCGCGCGCCAAAGAACCGTGACGTCAGCAGCTCTCTCTTTTACCTGGTTAGTCGCTGTGTGGTGTCCATTTGGAAATGAGCCCACCACGACGCCTGCGCGTTCTGTGGCGGTATTTTATTATTTTTTATTTTTTTCATTTTTTTTTAGAGAGTTTGTTTGCTCTGCAAGGTGGCGGCGAGAATTGTCACCCGAAATAGAGTTGTGTCTCATGGGATTTAAAATTTCTGTGGTGCAAACTTTTAAAACAATGAATTTTTTTTTAAATTTCGAAGTTTAAAAAAAAATGTGTCCATGGCAGTGGCCTGTGGCATCTGCCTGCACCCATCCGCTCCCCATCTCTGATTCCCGTATATGCAACAAGACTATGGAGAGTCATGCGCTCACACACATACGTGCTTGCCTTGCAAACGTGGGTCTTGGGCGGCATGTCACCTCGGTCTGGGTCCGGAAGATGCAGTTGCAGGCCGTGAACTCCCGGGGCGGCCCCAGGAGCTGCATCAGCTGCGGGCGGCTCACAGACGCAGCCTCGGATAAGACACCCATGCAAATGTTATGGCCAGGACCAGGCGCCAGGCCCAGGCCGCGGAGCAACACATTTCTGTGCCGCCGTGTCACTGGGCGGGGCCTGGCGGGGCCTGGCGGGGCCTGGCGGGGCCTGGCGGGGCCTGGCGGGGCCTGGCGGGGCGGGGCGTGTGCTGCCTCCGCAGTACTGGTGCTGTTGCTGGCACTGGTGCTGGCGCTGGGTGCTGGCACACTGCACGGCACCGGGCCTTCGCGAGGACTCTGCAATCAACTCCAGTTGTCGGGGTGCGCGGGACTGCGGGACGCGAATTCGGGCAAATGGAAGTGAGCGCGCGAAACAACGCCCGCAAGAGGAACTGCTCCTGTGAAATATCGATGGTCCCGAAGAATAAAGGCCAATCTTCCGCCCTGCGTTTGAAGACGGTCTGATGCTTTTGGCTGCGCGTGAAGACAGCGTCGTCCGAAATTTCCTGCTAACCGCGCCCTTGGCGACGTCGAGAGCGCCTGCCAGCAGTAGGTTAGGCCAGCCCGCACGACACGCGCGCATGTGGCAGTCGTGGTTGCATACCCTTCAGGCGCCTAACATTATATTTTTATTTTTGCATTTTCACCGCATTAGCAGAGCAGTAGAGATACCCCGCGGATCACAAACTCCCCGCCGGCCCCTCTGCGACCGCAATCAACGCCGCGCCAATTTCTTGCCGTCAGGGCGGCGATGTGACGTCCACTCCCATCCCCTTTCCGTCTCGCTCCGTCTCCACCTTCCGGCCCCTGGGAGCAAACAGGATGGAGGGGGGAGGGGGGGGGGCGATCCCTGAAACCACCGAGGCGCCATCGGCCGCTTCTTCGCTCCGATGATCTGGCCGGCGGCCAGGGCTCAGTTTGTGCGCTGCAACACGCAGGAGATGCACGGCCACACAAACACACCTCTCCTCATTTGGCAACGACGGTGCGCCGCGAGAGTGTGCATGTGTGTGTGTGTGTGTGTGTGTGTGTGTGTGTGTGTGTGTGTGTGTGTGTGTGTGTGTGTGTGTGTGTGGAACTGGCCTCATTTTAGTTCCCGTGGCCGCCAGCCTCCTACAGAGGAAATGAATACTCGTTGGCCTGCCGCGGCGGCCTCCGGTCGGACGACGGCGTCCTCATATCTCCGCCAGAGGCCCCGCCGCCCCCGCGCCCCCCAGGAATCCCAGGGGCCCTAGGGGGCGCGGCCCCCGGGATTTTCGTTAACGACCTTCCATTTGTTGTACTTAAAGTTGACCGACACGTAGGATCCCCCCCGCCATTAGTATTACAGGCAGAGAGCCGGCCGAGTCGGCAGTGGGTGCGCCCGGCTGCGCCTTACCCGGTGACCCGGTGAGCTGGCAGAGGAGCCGCGCCCCGCGCCGCGCCGAGCAGCTGGGCGCCGAGTTGTGAGTCACAGCAGCAAGTTGGGGACGTGGAGGCCCCGGCCCCGGCCCCGGCCCCGGCCCGGCCGGAGGTCTACAAGAGGCCAAGTCAACCAGCACGGCACGGCCTGAGCCCCTGCCCCGGCTGTGTACCCTGCCACCCTACAGCGAGAAAGGAAGCAAATGATATTAGTGACTCGGATCACCGGGCTGGTCACACTGCCACGCCCCTCCGCGCTCTGCTCTCCACCGCAGCCCGCCGCACTCCTCCGCACCCACCCCATCTCGCGACCAGTTTTATTCAAGGGCAACAAGGGTCACTCGCGCGGAGGGTTGAGATAAACTTCTTCCCCCGTAACAAGTGGGAATTGAATCGAAGCTGGCACGGCTCGGCGGGTCCGGACGGGGAGTCCGAGGGAGTCCGGGGATGCCCGGGGGTGCGGGGGTGCGGGGATCTGGGGGTGCGGGGGCGGGGACAAGACTCGTGCTCTGCTGTCCGAGACCGGCGGCGGGAGGGGCTCGGCGGGCACGGCTCGGCCCCCCAGCCTCCCGCTATGTGCAGGTGAATAAATCATGCTGTGCAAGAAATCACACCCTTCTCAAGAGGGGACATTTCATCGAAAACCTTTTTTTTTCCCACACGTGATTTTTTTTATTATTTTTTATTTTGCAGCCACCCTTCTTGCTGGTACCTTGTTGACAGTGACCCTACAAAGGTGGCAAACAGTGCAGCAAGAGTTTGCTGCCGCTGCGCGGGGCGGGAAACACTAAAGTACACGTGAGATGAAAAACACTGGATGTGATAACTGAACAAGAAGCGGCCCGGCCACTGTGCTGTCCGGACAAACACTAGAGTGCAGGGATTGCAGAAGCGCCGGGGCAAAAAGCGATCCGTCGGGCGGCATGAGGCATGGGCTGGTGGCTGGAGGTTCGTCGTGCGCGCGCCCTGGGGCCCCGGGCGTCGGCTGATGCGCCAGAGAACCCCAACCAGACCGCATCGTTATAATTCCAGCCGTGCAGCGGCGATACTCGCGCTGTTAACAGCCACGCCAAAGAACACAATGGCCGAAATGCACTCCCGAAAATGCTCATGCCCATTGTCGGTTCTGGTCCTGGTACACGCCCTTGTTAAAATTTGAATTAAGTTGTTTGATTCATTTTCGTGATGTGATATGCTTTGTGATGTTTGAGCTCGATAATTCCCAATGATTTCCCCATTGTGGCAGCCCTCCCTGTTGTAAGCGATTCATTCGGCCGCGCACGCCTCGCGCTCCCACGGGCACCGGCATCCCGCATGCCTGAATGAGTTACTCAGATTTGCAGCCGCGGTGCGGTACGCGGAAATGATTATTCGCTGGGAGCCGCACTGCCGCCCGGCCGTGGATTGGACCGCGAGACATAATTGCCCGCACCATCGGCGAGCTGCATCGCGCGGGACGGATTACCCGAACCGAAAACAACTTGCATCCATCAAAAACTTGCATTAGCGCCGGATTACCGACTGCTCGCCGCAGAGTTGTGCGGGCGGCCAACTCATGCCGCGACTGCCATTTGTTTCAGCGCGCCACGTCGTCTTCCCCGTCCACCCACTCTCTCTCTCTCTCTCTCTCTCTCTCTCTCTCTCTCTCTCTCTCTCTCTCTCTCTCTCTCTCTCTCTCTCTCTCTCTCTCTCTCTCTCTCTCTCTCTCTCTCTCTCTCTCTCTCTCTTTCTCTCTCTCTCAGACCAGTGTTGTGCAGACTCCAGTGCAGGGGTCCTTGCGCTTTTAGCTGACACGATGTAAGCAGGCTTGCGGCCTACAACGACAGCAGCCGCATCCCCTTTTGTCCTGTTTTCTTTTTCTAGTTTTTTGATAAACTAGTTTTCTTACAAAACTCTCCAATTTCTACTGAGTTTTCCTGATGTTCATTTTCACCATTTTCCGAGTATAATCCTTCCCGTCTTTTTAATTTTGTTTTTGAGGGCGTACTACACTGCATATTTTGAGTACGGGACCCCTCAGGCGCACGCCTTTCCGCACATGTCCGACCCCTGACGGGCAGCTGTGGCCATTAATTAACATGAGGCCGCTCTGCTGGTGGCCGTCGCCGCCAGATGGGGCCGAGCTGATAGTGTGGTCTGGCCGCGCTGAGGTGGCGCGCGGAGCACTGATCATCTCCATGACGGCGCCGCACCGCCCGAATACCCCCCAGCCGTGCCCGAATACTGATTAGGTCCTGATCAGACGTTGCGGACGTGCCGCGCATTACGCCCGCCATTGTTTAGCACTCCGCCGTCCACGACAAGGTCGTCTACGCCCACGACACGCAACATCCAGGCTGCTCCTCTGTCTCTGTCTGTCTGCCTGTCTGTCTGTCTCTCTCTCTCTTTCTCTCTCTCTTCTCTCTCTGTCTCGCTCTCTCTCTCGCTCTGACGTATATCCCCTCGTCACACCACACCCCCAGGGACTCACAAGACAAGGATCGGGCGATACAGCTAAGCGGATCCCGACTCTCGACGGGCGTAACAGCGCGGGATTGTCCAAGTAATTGAGTGTGCCAAGAAGGCCGGTTTACTTTCTTTTTTTCGGTTCTCGTTCATTTCTTTCCCCCGAACAGCGCATCGCTCTTGCTCTCGCTCCTCGAAACAAGCCGTGACAAAAAAGATGGGTACCGAGGGATATCCGTCCAAACTTTGAAGGCGGGTATTTTTAGTGTAGGAAACCAGCCACCCGCTTTTCTTCCGGCTTTACTTTACGAAGCAAACGAGGGAATGGGGGCAAAATTTGGCAAGTGAGTTTTAAGGACCCTAGGAAAAAAGAAGGCTAAATCTGAGCCATCTCGTTGGCTCTCATTTAATTAATGCCGCTTTCCTCCCAGCCCTTTCGCTCGGCCCCATCGCACTCTGTCCACCTGGCTGCAGCGCGCAGCTGTGCAGCTCATGCCATTGGCAGACTGCAGAGCAGAGCATCCACTCCACTCAGGCACAGAGACAAAAAAACACAGGAATGGGAGAGTAAAAACATTGTCTGATGGATTGAAAACAGCTGCCGACCAGCAAAGGAATCAAGCAAAACTAGGCTTTGTTTCTCACGGGAACCGGCAAAAATATGGTTAGAGAGACTTGTTGCGGACCGTGGTTAGGGTACCCGGTAGGGAGGGTCGGAAGACTTATGCGACAGGGACAGGGATACGACGAAAACCGGCAGCAGCCCTGTAGTTTGGGGAATCGGGGCGGATCCGGTTGCTTTGGGGGCGCTAACGTGGTTTGGACAGTCCGCTGCGCTGCGCTCAGCTGCGCTCAGCTGCGCTCAGCTGCGCTCAGCTGCGCTCAGCTGCGCTCAGCTGCGCTCAGCTGCGCTCCCTGCCCGCTCAGGTGGTGCCCGGCCTGGGCCCGATAAGGACCAGCAGCACCACGGCAGCCTCGGCCAGGGCCCAGGGCGAACACAAAAGCGGAGCCCGGCCTGGCAACGGCCGCCGGCAGCGCACCAACTCACGCTGTCCTAGCACAGCCGGCAGAGCCTCCATGTTTGCCCAGTGTCTGTCCAAGACGCAGCAAGGGCGGCGGGGCGGCGGGCAGCGGCCGCGGCACAGCACCACCCGGCGGAACAAAGAAGAGGCGCACCAGGATTAGCTCCTCTCTGTCTGTCTGTCTGCCTCTCTGTCTCTCTGTCTCTCTGTCTCTCTCTCTCTCTCTCTCTCTCTCTCTCTCTCTCTCTCTCTCTCTCTCTCTCTCTCTCTCTCTCTCTCTCTCTCTCTCTCTCTCTCTCTCTCTCTCTCTCTCTCTCTCTCTCTCTCTCTCTCTCGGAGACTGCAGCTGCCTCGCATGAGAAGACGTTAAGCCGCCCGCCTCGCTCGCGCACAAAAGCCCCTGTTGCACGGCGACATCGGCACAAAGAGGTCCTTGCTCATCTTCCGACTCATTTCCCTCGGCAACCAATGGGCGTTTGCCAGCGCACTTCTACGTGATTGGCCGTTTCGCCTAAGGAGGCCCTCGATGGGGAAAAGGCCTGGCCGTGTGAGGCCATCCCCCGCCGCCACTGCCACCCCCACCACCCCCGCCACCCCCGCCGCCCCCAGCCATTGCCTCGCGAACAAGCTACCGGCTGCCGTGCTCTGCGCTCCATCTTCCCAATCGGAGGGGCCGAGACCCGTTCGTAACCCCGATCCAGAGCGCCCCTTCCGCGAATAGCCTTTTTCCGCTCTCTCTCTCTCATTCTCTCTGTCTCTGTCTCTCTGTCTCTCTCTCATTCTCTCTGTCTCTGTCTGTCTGTCTGTCTGTCTGTCTGTCTGTCTCTCTGTCTCTCTCTCTCTCTCTCTCTCTCTCTCTCTCTCTCTCTCTCTCTCTCTCTCTCTCTCGCTTCCACTCGATGGCAAGGAGCCTCCGCTGCGTTGGGACGCACTGCACGCTCCATATCCCCGCTTTTGTCCTAATCGGCCGTACCGTATAATAGTACCGACCCGGTAAGCGCCGGCCGAGGCCAGCCGAGCCGATCGGTGACGACCCCGTAATCCTGGCGGTAACTGACACCCGAGTGGCCCGCACCCCGCCCGCACCCCGCCCGCACCCCGCCCGCACCCCGCCTGCACCCCCGGCCCGCCTCCCTGACCTTTGCTTCGACATGAGAGACAAGGGCGAGGCTTGCCGTGCCGAGCACAAATCGAGGACACTTGCCGTATCTTGCGCCCCGAAGTACCGCACCAATGAGGACGACAGGCTCTTGAACTTGTTTCGATCCCCTAAGGCATTACACCTGCGAGAGGGGGAGTCGCAGAAGGACAAGCGATGCGTACCAGCCCAGCGGAGACCCTGCCGCGCCGGTAAGAAAATCGAAGGGAACGATCCGTGTTCCCGAGGCGCCTAGGACCTCTGCTCCGGGCCTCCCTTCACCACTCCTACAACTCGAGAGCGAACAGCAAAGCTGCCAAGGCGATGACAGGCCCCCCCCACTGCCAGGCGGGGCCCTCAGTACCGTGGCCATTTTGACGCGTACACTAAACTCGTGGAAAACAACTTTGGTGGAGATCCCGGACGGGTTCGACGGGGGCTCTGCGGGCTGTGCTGTGCGGGCGCCCCTGGCCTGGGCAGACGGACGCCCCTGGCCTGGGCAGACGGACGCCCCTGGCCTGGGCAGACAGACGCCTTCGGCTGCGGCCCTGGACCCCCTCGGCCCCCGCGGCCCCCGCGGCCCTGCGGCCCCTGCGGCCTCCCGACTGGCCTGACGGATCGCGGCGGCAAACGCTGCCCCGTCCGAATCCAACTCTCACTAGCGCCCGCTCCCCTCATGGCTTGAGACTTTGTCCGATAATGACGTGCTTGACTGTCCTGCTGCGTCTAGAGCCGCGAGCCTAGGGTGTCGCGCCGCTTGTAGCGTCGGCGGCGTCCCCCCGGGCGGCCCCCGCCGCCCCCGCCACCCCCGCTGCCCCCCGGCCACCCCGCGGACCCTGGGTGGGAATGTGGGTCGGACCGGAGCGCGCTCGACGACGACTTCTCTGCCAACTCGCTGCCAAATATTCATGTCCATTTCGGAGACGCCGCCGCCGTTGGGAGGGCCCGGCCCGGGCAACAGGAGGGCAGCGCGGAGCACCGCGGGGACCCCAACGGCGGCCCTGCGGGACTCGGCCAGGGGCCGCGTGCATAATACTCCCAAACGAGAGCGGCCGTTGAATTTATTGTCAGAGTTTGGGCGGAAACTGCGGCAAAGCGGGCCGGAGCATACGTGGCCGAGGATGCAGGTCGTGGCGGCCGGAGCACGGCGTTGTCCGGGCGTCTACGGAGTGCTGCGGCGGGCCTCGGAGACTCGAGCACGGTCAGCGTAATGACGTCATAACCTCGGTGTCCTCAGCCGTGCCCCCCAGCCGGCTAGACTACGTGCCCTACGCGCAGATTGGATTAGCTCTTTGTTCTCTTTGTTCACCAGGCAACAACAAGTTTTAATTTGCCGCGCATTTCGCGGCGGGCCAGATTCGCACCGGGTAGTGCGCAGCGGTGGCAGCGGCAGCAGTGGCAGCAGTGGCGGCAGTGGCTAACCCGGGCCGGGCCCTACACTGCTGCCAACGCTGCCGCCCCTCCCGCTATCGCCCTCCCGCTTAACGAGGTGCGGCTGCGGGCGGAAACACTATCGGGCTTTTGCAACTGCCGAGCCTAACCGAGTTACGGGGGACGGAAGGGCGGCGGGGCGGAGGCAAACAAAACAGTGCTGTATCAATTAGGAAAAAAACAAAAGAACAAAAAAAGTTTGGCCACTCAGCTTCTGCGAAGCGCAGCCCCTGCTCCGTTGGTCTGGCAGGCGCCGGCGGGCGGTGGAGCCTGGAGCCTATTACCGAGGTCTGGATGCACAGCCAGAGGAGGCATTCACCGGTACCTCTGGTCGAGGGGTCACTCACTCAAAAACAATAATCAATTATATACACACTCTAAGAAGGTAAGAAAACCCCCGAAAAAAATCAGAAAAAAAATTGAAAGATTCGATAAAGTCCGGAAAATATCAAGAGAAAATTCGAAAAAAAAAGACGAATCAAAAATCGAATTTTGATTAAAAACGATGGTACACTTGCACGACGAGTGAGGGGGCCTTGCGGCTGGTGCTGCGGCATTATTGAAGCAACAACAGCAACAACGACCTCATTGATCGCCATGAGATGGCCGTATAGAGAGAGCACGGCCGCGTTGTTTGCCTGAGTGCGTGCCGCGGTTGACCCCGGGGCCGGGCCGAGCCGGGCCGGGCCGAGGTCCAGGGCCCCGCTGCCCCGCAGGACCCCGCCCTGGTGATCTCGCAGCAGAGATAGCCGCCCATAAAGCCTCAGATACGCACATTTTGTCCCGCATGTAAGAAACGATTACTCCGTCGGGGTCCGGGGGGGGGGGGGGGTCGGCGGTGGGACAAGCAGACGACGTGTGTGGACTTTACGACAGCGGGCTGGCAAGGGCCCGACCCCACCCGACCCGGCCATTATGAGCAAACTTATAGGCCCTGCGAGACGACACGCCGCCATCAACTGTCTGCAGCCGTGTCCAGCGACACCACGCCCCGCACCCGACAGCGTGCCGGCGGCGGCAGCTGTCTGTGTGGCGGCCCTCGAGCACGGGGTCAGGACCCACGGCAGCTGTGCGTGTGTCATCACGGCCCTCGAGCACGGGGTTCAGGACCCACGGCAGCTGTGTGTGTGTCATCACGGCCCTCGAGCACGGGGCTAAGGACCCACGGCACGACCCCCTGCAGCCTTCACGCTCTCATTATCTAACCCTTCCCCCCCCCCCTCTGCCCCCTGGGACCGCAGAGACAAGTAGTGAAGACATGGGTGCGGAGTACATTTCAATGCAAATATTTGGCGCGCAAACATTTGCTATCTGCGGAAGGGCGCGCGAGCGTTGGAACGTCGCCTGGAGTGCGTCGCGGCGCGCGTGGCCTGTCCGGGGCGCAACATTTACAGACGCGGCGCGCGGGTGCGCGGGGAACGGCTGGAATGGCAGAGGGCAGGTGAGCCCGGGCGGAAGAGAAAGAAATACAGTCGTGCTGTTCTGCCGTTGCGACTCGCGACCCGCCCGCAGCCGCGCTCCAGGAATAAAGCGAAAGGAAACAAAAAGCATACCCACTCCGATGCCAAGCCGGGTGAGCGCGCCGGCTAGTAGTGGTGGCTCCGACCCAACGCCAAAAGAGCCCCGGCCTGACCCGGCTCTGTGTGTGGCTTTTAAGGCTGTTGGTGCTCACCCGGGCCCCCCAGGGGCTCCCCAGGCTGCCAGCCCGGTGTGGGCTCCCCAGGCTGCCAGCCCGGTGTGGGCTCCCCAGGCTGCCAGCCCGGTGTGGGCTCCCCAGGCTGCCAGCCCGGTGTGGGCTCCCCAGGCTGCCAGCCCAACCGATGCGGCGGTACGAACAATGATTGACTTTGTGTGTGCCGGCTGGATGTTGCGGCTGCGGCCCGAGCTGACAGTGCAGTGCGCCCATTCAGTGCAGCGTAATGGATATACCCGCTCCATTCGTGTGCATTTTCGTTCCTCACTACCACCGCGTCCGATAGTGAGGGCCGTGCTCTCTCTCTCTCTCTCTCTCTCTCTCTCTCTCTCTCTCTCTCTCTCTCTCTCTCTCTCTCTCTCTCTCTCTCTCTCACACGATCTCTCTCTTTTCAACAGGGGACACTGCGAAACTCGGCCAGACGTCCGCGCGGACAATTACAACCCTCCTGCGTTTAAATTAGGCGCCCCCTTTTAAACGCGGAGGGATAATGGTGAAGTACCTCTGGGGGGAGAGAGAGAGAGAGAGAGAGAGAGAGAGAGAGAGAGAGAGAGAGAGAGAGAGAGAGAGAGGCGAGCCCTATAGCCACGACCCGATGACGACGCGCCTATTTTCTTTGATGAGCAGCCCCCTTGCCGCCCCCTTGCCGCCCTCTTCCACCCCCATTTTAATTATCAGGGCCTCTACATTGTGGCCTGGTCACTCGCACCGCTGAACATCGCCCTGCCACCCGACTTTATCAAAATTCAGGTGACTGGACCACTGCTGCTGCGGCAGAAATCGAAGGCAGTTTTCTCATTCTCACAATTTAAGTGCGGTTCGCTCGTGTTAAAGGAACCCTGCTGCCGTCCCACTGACATTGCCCTATTCTGTAAAACGCAAGTCGGTGATAAATCCTCACAGCAGAGAAAAGTGCTGGCGAAAGAAAAAGTGTGTTGGGAGTTAGCTGCACCGACGGAAAAAAAATATTACCCGGAGCGTATTAACACGTCAGACGCGATGGAGAGACAGCTCCCTCTAATTGCTGAAGAAATTTCTGAGCACCATAACGCTATAACCAGCTGTGGCAATGAAAGGGACGTTTGAGCAAGGTGGACGTGGCGGCGTGGCGGGGTGCGGTCGTAGTAATTAATAATGGAACTGAAGGAGAAACGAGGTGGCCGAAAACGTGGTATAAACTTTTGAGACAAGGACCGAGCACAAAAGAGTGGGGAAGAGAATGGATGAAGGAGGGGCGAGTCGGCCGGAATGGATTAATGAACGAATGCCACTCGCGAAATGATTTCAGTCATCTAACGAGCCCAGCAAGGCCGTCGCCGCCGCTCGTCTGCTGGCGCGCTAATCGGCCGTGGAGCGCCTGAGAACGGCCGGGTAGGCCAGCCCGCACGACACGCGTGCGTGGAAGAGTCCAAGTTGCCTAGCCTCCAGGCGCCGTTCCGCAGAAGCCGGAACGTGCGGTGAATCTGGAGCCCCGCGTCCGGGACGGAGGCGTGGAGAACCGCGGAGGACGGGGGCGCCGACGTGTTGACCAGGCGTCAGGTGCCGCCCACCCCCTCCCCGTTTTGGGTTCCATTTGCATTCAAATGAAATCGACCACTTCTCCGGCTTTGAATGTAACAGTGAGGTCTCGCTTTGCTGCGGATGTACAAGGACGCCCAGAGCGATGAGAGCAAAGAGAGAGAAAGAGATAGAGGAGCTGGAGAAGGGTAGTGGTAGGAGGAGCGGTAGTGGCGATTGTGGAAGCGGTATGTACGCCTGAGGGAGTCTCCTATTTCTTTTTCGACTCTTTTTCAACGCGGCGGCGGCGAAAGATTAAAGACGAGTCAGGTCTATTATTCAGGCCAATTTATTTCTGGGCCACTTTTGTCTCGATTGGCTATACGAAAATTATAAAGCAAAGTGGGTCTGACCACTGCTCCCCCCCCCCCTCCAACCCCCCTTTTCTTAGAAATTAAAAGGAGATGCGGATCCGCTTGTTGCATTTCAGCCACTACTCTCTGGGCGTGACCGCTGTATTTAATTCCGTACGCTCACCTGGTTGGCATCGGAAAAAGGGAGAGGTGTGTGGGGGGGGGGGGGGGCAGAAACACACGCACAACAGAGGGGCGGCGTCCATATGCGAGATGCCACACGCGCATCATCCAAATCCCATATCATTTGAGTCCCCAGCAGGTCAACATTCTCTCGTCTGCTCTGACATTCGCGTTGCCGCGGAGTGAATATGTATATTGTGTGCGCGCGCGCGTGTGTTGGGGATGTCGTTGACATTGATATGCATTGGCCCGCGGCGTGGGAACAGAGGGACTCCACGCGTGAACCTCTGCAATCATTTCGCAAAATTAAATGTCTATCAATATGCAATAATAAACAGAGGGTCGCTGAACCACGAAAACTCGGGGTAGTTCTTTGCGTAAAATGTGTTGTTAGTCGGATGGAAATATTTGGGACTCGGACCCGCCCGCTCCTCGGTCCTCATCCAGTACGGCGGCACTGCGAGGCCACACTGCGCTGGCCCCCTTACTCCCGGCCAGGGCCCCGGCCCGGCAGCCTCCAGCCTTTTGCCGCGGAAGATGCATTCGCCGTCATCTTTCAAAGTCGTCGACGCGCGAAAGCTTCCGCGTTAGTGGTTTTTACCCTCCCAAGGCGTCCAGGCGGTTTAACGTTAAAATCACGACGGCGCAGCGGCGGCGCAGTGGGTAAAGACGCAATCGCCGAGGCAAAGTGAGAGAGCGAGAGAGTGCGAGAGAGGGGGAGAGAGAGAGAGAGAGAGAGAGAGAGAGAGAGAGAGAGAGAGAGAGAGAGAGAGAGAGAGAGAGAGAGAGAGATAAGGGAAAAGAACTGTTTCCGACCGTCCTGCTTTTGCGGTGCCGAAATCGGACGGGCATTAATCCTGGCCGAGCAGACAGCACTCATTACTCACTCTATTATTAATCGCGAAAAACCCCCGCGGGCGGCTGAGGACGGAAGCAGGAGGTGGAGGAGAGAGAGAGAGTCAGAGCCGGAGGCAGATGCAAAGAAAGAGAGAGAGAAGACAATGACTAAATCAGGGACGGCGATAGGCAGACGACCGGGGCGGTCAATATGATGAAATAGAATTTTGCGTCTCGTCACGGCCGCTCTTTTACAGGGTGGGAAACGCAGATGGAACGGAATCGAGACGAGTGGCTTCTGCAGATCACATATACGACCGGATTTTCATAAAACGGCCAGATCGTCACGCTGACGATATGTATGTACAGTACGATTTAATTTTTTCAATAAACAATGACAAACATATTTTTTACGAAATTCTTGGCGCCTTTTGCCTCACCAGAGGATACTGGCCCCGGGTCCTGGTCTGCCCCTAGCCGTGCCCGTGTCGTGCCCGTGCCGTGCCTGCACCGTGCCCCCGCGGGAACCCCGCGATCTCGCTGCCGCGGCGCGGATCTCGGCTCCACAGACAGCGATTTGTCATTTGGCGGCCGGGCCCGGTTTACGCTCGGCTACCTGGTAACAAACTCCGATAATATTCGTTTTCGTGCACACTCAGCTGCCCCTCTCTGAAGCGTAGAGGGTTCATTGAACGGGGGGGGGGGGTCACTAAACCCGATCTACGAAATTGACTATTATTTTCATAAAGTTGTTAAAACTGGCTCTGTTTCGGCGCGCGCCATCTGGCGGTGCCCGGAGGCAATCCGGAGGCTGCCACCGGGGCGATACACAATGTGGTGCAGGGGTCGCGACCCCCCGCGGAGTGCATGAAGGTTGCTGTGCCTGGGGGCTGTGCCTGGGGGCTGTGCCTGGGGGCTGTGCCTGGGGGCTGTGCCTGGGGGCTGTGCCTGGGGGCTGTGCCTGGGGGCTGTGCATGGGGGCTGTGCCTGGGGGCTGTGCCTGGGGGCTGTGCCTGGGGGCTGTGCCTGGGGGCTGTGCCTGGGGGCTGTGCATGGGGGCTGTGCCTGGGGGCTGTGCCTAGGGGCTGTGCCTGGGGGCTGTGCCTGAGGGCTGTGCCTGGGGGCTGTGCCTGGGGGCTGTGCCTGGGGGCTGTGCCTGGGGGCTGTGCCTGGGGGCTGTGCCTAGGGGCTGTGCCTGGGGGCTGTGCCTGGGGGCTGTGCCTGGGGGCTGTGCCTGGGGGCTGTGCCTGGGGGCTGTGCCTGGGGGCTGTGCCTGGGGGCTGTGCCTAGGGGCTGTGCCTGGGGGCTGTGCCTGGGGGCTGTGCCTGGGGGCTGTGCCTGGGGGCTGTGCCTGGGGGCTGTGCCTGGGGGCTGTGCCTGGGGGCTGTGCCTGGGGGCTGTGCCTGGGGGCTGTGCCTGGGGGCTGTGCCTGGGGGCTGTGCCTGGGGGCTGTGCCTGGGGGCTGTGCCTGGGGGCTGTGCCTAGGGGCCGTTCCCGCCCGTCACTGTCGGCGGCACGTCCCGCGCGCCGGTAAAATATTTATCCCACGAAATGAAGAGAGGCACGCAGAGGCCGCGGCGAGCTCTCAATTGGTCACGTCGCGGCACACGCGGTGGCCACGCGCCGCCACGCGCCGCCACGCGCCGCCCTACGCGCACACACGGTGCGGGCCTACGTGTTGCTTGTCGTCAGCGCGTCGCCTTTTTTTTTTCCACGGAACAAAATGGTTTGCTAATTATGTATCCGGATGTGTTCGCTAATCTAGACAAAAACTTTTCGACGAGTCAGCGAAAAAGTATTAAGGCGCCGTTTAGGGAATGAGGAGCCCTGCACGTGTGGCGCATGGATGACGTTTGCTCTGGAATGTATTATTCGTGTACACAACAAAGTCACAAGAAAAATGGGGTCATGGGGAAAGCGAGAGAGCGATAGGGAGGGAGGGGGTTTTGCTGACGAATGGGTTCGCGTCAGCAGAAACCCGCCCCCGCCCCATCGAAAAAAAGTAAATACCATACGACTCGCGCCGTTGCTGCTTCGGGGAAAACTGCACTGTGTCTCGTCGTCTGGCCGTTCGCCTCGCGAAGGCAGATGAGGCAGGGGCGTCGCGCAGCCTTGGCTGCTGGGAATGGGGGCGGAGGGGCGGAGGGGGGGGGGGGGATAGTACACTCCCTTCACAGACTAGTTTGTCGACACTCGAAGCAGCCGTATCCGAGGAGCGCACAAAGTCGCTATCTGGGCGGGGCGCTGCCGAGGCGATCGCCGAAGTAAATGAAATATCTGTAGGGCGCCGTCAGAACCCGACTTAGCCCGCAGACGATCTGATTCTGCCCTCGGTCCGCTGCGCTCTGCACGCTCTGCACCACCCGACCCGCGCACTTGGCTCGCATTTCTATCCCGATCAATTTTCTTTATTTCCCTATCTCCTGCCCTTCACCTGAAAATTCCTCCCCTCTTCTCTGCGCGCTGCTGTTCGTCATTGAGCCACTGCCGAAAATTCTGGCCGCGCCCGTCCTAGCCCGGCGCCGTGCCGGCCTCCCCCTGCCCCCGCTGTCACCTGCCACACCCCACGGGGAGTAGTGAGAGTGACACCTTAGGCAGCGGCGCCTGTTCCACTCAGTAGCCCTGCTCTCGAGCCTCGGCGGCGGGCCTCGGGGTCAGCGTGCCAAATGATGCAGCAAGGCGAGGCAGCCGCGCCCAACCCAGGACTGTGGGGATCGGCCTCCTTACGCGACAGTATCACCCCGGGGGTGCTTATGCTTTCTGGGTTTCCAACTAACCGCTTCACTGCCGTGTCATTCCCGCTCTGGCTGCTACCGCTGCAGAAGCCGCCACCGCCGCAGCTGCCGCTGCTGACAAGCAGCCGCTGACCCCGACCTGAATCGCTGCCGGGCGCTCTACATTTTTTGCTCCGAGGCAAGGAGGATACGCTGCACCGCCGAGGCTGCCGCCGGACCACGGCGAGGCGCAAAGAAGACGTAACAAGGACGGAGCCGCCTGGGGGCCCGGGGACCACTCCCACCACTGCTCTCCGAGTATTTCTTTAATTAAGGTCCTCCGCCCGTTCTAGGTTAGCGGGATGTAAAACTTTGTGTCCGTGGGGAATGCAACGAACTCTCGTTAAATCAGCCGCGGCCGGCTGCGGCTGGACAAGTTGGGGGTCACACCTGTTACACCGGGGCACGCGCCCGCCACACGCCCGCCACACGCCCGGCACGCGCCACCCCTCATCCAGCAGCGGACTGAGCACGGGGTGCGCAATCGCCGCCGAGCTCTATTTTAGGGGGGTCTAGATGGCTGCGGCTCATTCGCAAACTCCCAGAACTCTTTCGCGTACTCTAGGCGCCTCTAGTCCTCCGCGGCACTCTGCGAGTCCAGCCATCCCAGGTGCCTTTATACAACTTTACCGCGGCAACTTGCACGAGGGAACAGTCGTGAAAAAGAGAAATCAGTCCTCCGGAGACTGAGAACAGAGCAGCCCCCACCCCGCCGCCATCCCGACTCCCTCCTCTGAAAATGCAAAATGCCTTTGAAACAAATGCGCGCGGTTTCAAAAGGAATTCGGGATGGCCTTGCCCCCAAAGTAGCCCCCGCAATGCGCCCTGCATACCGGCATGTCGGCGGCGGGTCGGGCGCCTCCGAAACGTGCCGCCTCCGCAGACTATCTTCGCGCCCGCCCGCCCCCCGCCCGCCCCCACCCCCGCCCCCCACACATGTGTCCGGATCATGTTCAAGTGCGGCGAGACCGAACTGGCCGGCCGTATCAAGTGTCTGTCCCACTCCCGGGAGTTGTTGTATGGAAGCACTTCGGCGGGGCGGCCATCGCCGGCCTCCGCAGCCTTTATGACGGCCGGGGAGGACCGCGCCGGCAGTGCACCTCCACGCCGCGGCGCCTGCCAAGGCCACGAGCCCGAGGACAGCACAGTAGTCTGATGCTGCGCCCTCCATTCTGAATACTGCAATCAAGACTCAAATGCTCGCGGAAAGTAGAGGTTCTGCTCATATTTTTCCAAGCAAGCTATATTTACTGCGAGCCTTGGTTAGTTCATCCAGGTATCCAATGCGTATAGCTACATTGGGGACATGCATGCGGGAAGACTAGAATGTGTACAAAGTTGCCAGGAATGCCACCGAAATACGATTGAGCAGAGGAACTAAGGGTGTGTGCACACGCACGCGCACGCGCACACGCACTGCGCTGCTACCGCCTCACGCCCACGCCGTGCTTCGGCATCGAATGTCGGAGATGACGACCAAGACGGCCCCGCCCCGCCGAACCCCGGCTCAGATGAGGGGAATCTGTCATCAAATTCCGCGCGCAGGCTCGTCTTGGTTCGTTATAGATCACCGTTCCGTGCAACGCGGGAATACGAGGCGACGTGAGCGAGCAGCGAAAACAGCGGCCCCGATTCGGCCGCCGGTTTCTTCTGTGCCATCGCGTTTCTCTCTGAGTCTGTCCGTCTCTAACGCGTTCAGTGCGCACATATCCTGCTTGCAGGTACGCGGCCCCCGTGCGGGCAACGGAAACGTCGTCTTGCTGTGTGAAACCTCCTTGCTGAACTTGAGTCCGCGGAACCGTCGTCACATCTTGTCCAAAGTTTACGCAAGCAAACTTTAAAGGAGCGCCCACGGCGAGCCCGGACCAGCGCACGCCCACGTGCCACGTCCCGCGCCCTGCCCAGAGGGGCCATCAGTCCCGAGGCCGGGCCGGCAGCGCAAAAGGCATGTGCCGGGCCAAGCAGGCTCCAGCCCGGTCCGGGTCCGAATGCTGCTGCTGCCTGCTGCTGCCCCGACTCTGTCATTACTCACCGCACACCACGCATTCAAATGTGGCGCTTTTCTTTGTCCATACCCGCGCAAGGGTCAGCGCAGCAAAACCGGAAAAGGCGTTGAAGAGTTCGATGATTATCGGAGGAAACGCACTTCTTGTTTCCAGCGTAGAATTTCAAATTAAATAAAGTCGGAAGGCTTTTAAAAGTCTCGATCAGAAACTGAACTAGCACGGACTCGGTCGAACACAAAATCGTACAGGGTTCATTTTGTGTGTCCCTTTGCGACGCCCGTCTGAATGGTGCCAGCTGACTCCGGTCGGACTTGCCTGACTGCAGGGCGGCCTACCTCCTGCTACCGCCTGCTGCCGCCTGCTGCCGCCGCCGCCGCACCGCGCGTTTGTTCGTGAGAGTTTGTTCGTGAGAGTTTGTTCGTAATAGTTTGTTCGTGAGCGTTTGTTCGTGAGCGTGTGCTCGTAAAAGTTTGTTCGTGAGAGTTTGTTCGAAATAGGTTGTTCGTGAGTTTGTCCGGCGCGCCGCGCAATGTTTCAACAATCACAAGGCGGTGAGGCGGTCTGGGGAGACCGCGAGAGACTTGGCGGTGCGGCCTGTGTTGTGACGCCCTGCGCCTGCCTTCTTTTATATTGGCATCACTGCCGCACTCTGTGTGTGTGTGTGTGTGTGTGTGTGTGTGTGTGTGCGCCTCCTACCCGGGGGAGGGGGGTGGCGTCGACGCGAGTGTAGCGCCGGGGTATAAAAGCGCTTCCCGCCGTGCCCGCCGTTGCCCCTTTGAGGAAAATTACGGGAATTGGAACATGGCCTGCACGTGTGATCCTACATCCTGGCAGGAGCGCACCGCACGCGCGTGTGTGTGTGTGCGTGTGTGTGTGTGTGTGTGTGTGTGTCTGTGTGTGTGTGAGGTCGTCAGTGTAAGTGAAAGCCATCATACAACTGTGCCGCACACGGCACGGCAGGAGAGTAAGAAACAACGAACATAAATGGCAGCGAGCTGCGACTCCACAGGCCGCGACACGACTCTCCTGTGTGCAGCGGAGATGCGGCCACGAGATTCCCCCTTCGCACGCCAGCTGCAATAACCGCTGCAATCGCCATAAATCACGGACTCTCGGCCACAAATTGTGTTGCATGGCGGCCGACGGCGAGCTTCGCACCCCGCAGAGCGAAGTAAGCGGTTCCTGACCTGCTGCGGCGGGGATGGAATGAGGAAGGTCAGGGAAAACAAACGGCTTGTGAGTCCACTCACTCAAAACGTCCCGCTTGAGGCCGCGCCTCGTGCGCCCGCACCCGACGACGCACGACAAGAATGCGATTTAGAGCACACTGCTGCGCTCGACGCTCTCAGCCCGCAGTCATGCGTGCGCAACAAACTGCCAGGAAGCACCGGCCGAAAATCTTTCAGGGAAATTTGCTAAGCACTGGCTGCATGCCGAGCGTGAGACTCAAGCGTAACATAATTTGATTTTTTTTTTTAAGAAAAAAAAAGAAATTTTAAAAAATCTGATTTCTTTTTAAGTTTTTTCTTGTTTTTTTTTCTAACTTTTCCGATAGGGACCTCCATAAGGGATCTCCATAGGGGATCTCTATCGGGGAACTCCAGCGGGGAACTCCATCGGGGACCTCCAGCGGAACGCGGCTGGACCAACGAACGACGACGGGGTTCGTCGTGCGCTTGATGGAGGAAATCCGAGCGGGACGTACGGTATTCAGTTACCGTCATCATCTGCGCTTCCACGCACACACACACACACACACACACACACACACACAGAGTCGCACTATGGCGCAGCAGAACTCCTTCACAGACTCAGAGCGGCCCGAAGCTTGACAGACACCGCGTTGCCGCGAGGCAGTATTTTTTTTGGCAGATATAATTTAAATGAACAACCCGAGAAACGTCGACGAAATTATGGAGGACGTTGGCTTTCACTCCCACAAATGACAAGAGCGTCCGGCTGCAACCGCTGCGTCTGAGTAGAAGAAACAGAAGGGGGAGTAAATGTCGGACTGGGTGAGAAGCGGAGCAGAAGCAGGGGATGGGGACAAGGGGGCGTCGTCGTTCAGGAAGGATTATTACATTCTTTCTCCGTGAGTTTGTTGGGAGGCGTGCGTGCCGGCTGTCAGCGCCCTGCGAGCCGGCGGGAGAGTAACTCAATCATTGCACTACAAAGACGGCTATTTTTCTGAAAAAAATTCTCTCACTTTTCTCTCTCCCTCCCTTTCCCCCTATTTTTTTATTTTTGTTTATTTTGTATTTTTATTGTGAAGGGATGCGTCGTACAAGAGATTCTATGTTGGAGAGGCTGGCCTGGCGATGAGTGAGAGGTGGCGCCAGGTACACTTTGCACGACGGGGACCTGATGATAGCCCCCGGACTCAACTTACGCAATTTACCTAACCCCTCCCGAGCGCCCCGTGCAACGTCTTTATTGCACAGGTCGGCGCTCCTGCAAATAATAATAATAATAATAATAATAATAATAATATAAGTGGAATTGTACGTAAACGGGTCATAAATATGCAGATAGTGCGGAGGCAGTTATGCCGTCCACTGGGGCGGCGCTGAGCGGAGCGGGGGCCGGGGCCGCGGGGGTCGCAGGGGCACGAAGGCGGCGCTTGGCACGACGGGCGGCGCGACTTCGAGGCTGCGTGGTCGGGTAGGACGCGGTCGGGCTTTCGTCCGAGCCAACGTGCGCCTCCCGAAGGGCAACGCCCCGACTGAGACGCGCGCGGAAAGAAAAAATAAACATGACAGGCATGGAGAACGCTTTACCGTTCTAGGACAGGCTCGTTCTTTGGGGCTGTTCAGATACCACGTGGACACTTAGAGGAGAAGGGGGTTCACGAAATGTCCACAACTGTCCAGGTGAATTCAAATGATGAAAAAGTTTTGATTTTTTTAAAGTGATGAGCTCGTTACACTCATGCACTATTGGTCGAATTTGTTTTTTCGCGGTTTTCCTCTTTTCGCTATTAATTGGTAGAAAGCGTTTCATTTCAATTTTTTTTTTTAAATTCAAAAGTATTTTGAATCCTCAAGATTCAGACCCTGCAAATAAAAAATACAACAACAAAAAACGGCAAAAATGGGTGGGTCCTACCTCGTCCCAGACTTCCGTCCGGAACCGTTCCTGCTTAACTTCGGTGTTCGGATGGGAACCGGTGTACCAGGAGTTGACCGCCGCTAAGACACAGGCACGACGCAGCCACCTTGGTAGGCAGGCTTCCGCAACGGCCAACATCGCCCCTTCCGCTGACCAGATTTCAGGAGTCAGCCCCCTTCGACCAGCCAGTTGGTCTGTGGCCGTGAGGCCACTCCCTCGCGGATTGAGAGGGAGGTAGGATGCCCAGATCGTACACGGCCGAAGCCGATTGTACTCTACTCTTCTACGCCATGTATCCAAGTAGGTGTTGCCCGAATACTCCAGATTCCGAGGCCTTACGCTTGAAAAATGTAGAAGGCCGAACCCTAGGCCTCTACATTTAACTTCTGCCGAGTCTTGGCAAGCACCATTCCCCTGCTCGGGCGTCGAACCACTGAGTTAACGAGTGTATTCAACCTCCGGGGAATGTCCGCGGCCCAACGTCCGCGGTCACTCAGACAACACACTTTGAACACGTTCTTTTGATATATTTTACCCACCATCCTCGGTCGGCAGACTTGAGAAAAATTTTTACTCCGGCAAAGAGTTGAACCCCGGACCTTGCGATCATCGACCGGCCCGCTAGCCCACTACGCTACGGAGCTGTGGTGAGAAGGAGCTGCGCGCTGTTGATACTTTAGCCACTGTTGCCCCGCAGAGAGCAAAACCGTTCGCTCGCGCAGTGTGTTCTGTCCGTGCGCTGAGCCTGGCCAGCAGAGAGAGAGAGAGAGAGAGAGAGAGAGAGAGAGAGAGAGAGAGAGAGAGAGAGAGAGAGAGAGAGAGAGAGAGAGAGAGAGAGAGAGAGAGAGAGAGAGAGAGAGAGAGAGAGAGAGAGAGAGAGAGAGAGAGAGAGAGAGAGAGAGAGAGAGAGAGAGAGAGAGAGAGAGAGAGAGAGAGAGAGAGAGAGAGAGGGAGGGAGGGAGGGAGGGAGGGAGGGAGGGAGGGAGGAGGAGATCCACACAGAGATCCACCAGAGAGCCGTCCGTGGTGTGTACGGGACTGCTGCTGGTAGGGCTCCTGGCCAAGGTTTTCCTTCCCACTCCGTCGTACACACTGGTGTACACTGACAGCTTCATTGAGGCGGCCAGTGAGGACGACACGGCTGGCGTCGCACCACACACCATTCTTTGCGGCGAGAGATCCTTTCAGTCAACGTTGACGTTCCCGCCCAGCCCGAGCCCTACCATACCGCTCCGTCCGTGCACAGTCCCCCTCCTGGGCACCGCCCAACGCGCACGGCTGCGTCCGATGAAATGGAGACTCACGCCAGCGACCCGCATGGCATCCACAGCAACAGATGGCTCCACCGCGCACACCACATTCAGTACACTGAACCTTCTCGCCCTTCGCCGTGTGTTTTCATATGAAACACTCGCCGCACATCCTAATAACATTCTTGTTTTTTTTGTTGCTTTTTATTTTTTTAGTTTTGACCAGCACGCGTGCTTTAATAGAAATTTACTTATTTACCATGGGTGAAATTTTCTCGTCCAGCGATCCTCTGTTTGCCTCTCCTCGGCCCGAGGCCCTTCCCTCGAGGGGGCGTGTAGCAGTAACTACTATTTCTGGGCCCGGCCCGGCCCGGCCCGGCCAGGCCCCTCTCGTGTCCGTGGCACGGTACTTCATACTTCATACGCCAACGGCTAGGGATCTACAGCTGGTCCGGGCGAAAATCTCTCTGCGGGCCGAGCTGGTGTGGGAGGAGTTGCACCTGCGCTCCGACACACGTACACACACACACGCAGACACACACAGACACGACAAGTACCCACCAGACTCTCGAGGGCCGGTTGAACCAGCAAGAATTTTTTTTTTTCCCCGCGGATTTTCGGGCTGGACCTCAATTCCCCCAGCCGCAGGCCGCAGTCGTGGCCAGCCGGCACGGCATACGCTACCCGTCCGGCGGTCATTCATTTGGAACCGGCGAGCGTGATCCCTTCCCCTCCCTTCCCCTTCCTTCCCCTTCCTTCCCCTCCTCCCTCCCCTCCCACTGGAGTCAAAGTCAAAATTATTGCGAGCGCGCCGCCCGCCTGTTACACTTTTCTTGTTTATGACGTCTGGGCCGGGGGTGCAAGTTTTACGTACGGCCGATGGCGCGACCTGGTCTTTTTCACGGTCCGAAGACCTTTCCGTTTACGGGCGCGGGGCTCCCTGGGGCTTCACGCCCCCCCCCCCCCCCCCCGGTGCCCAGGGCGGCCCCCGCAACCCCGGCGGCTCAGCTCAGGCTCGGTCAGGTGTTGTCTAAACGACCTGTAATCTACGGAGTGCTCGGTGGCCGCGGGTAAGGAGGGCGGAATCTGTCCGGCCAGCATCTGTCCCGGCAGCCCTGGGGTGTGGGCCCCCACTGGGGTTAGCGAGGCTCGGCGGACCGGTGCCGGAGCTGGTGCCGGAGCACGGCCGGGGACGATTTGTCTTCCGCCGGCCGTCCGCCGCTGAGCTGACGGTGATCACATGCACCAACGCGCATTAAGGCATCTGGCCGCACCTGGCCGCACCTGGGACCGCGGCGCGCTGGGAGCGCTGCATCACCGGCCCAGCGGCCCGTGGCCCGGGGCTGCATAGAAAGGACCGAGTTAAACAGTATGACGCTGCAATGACAAAAATTCCAGCGCTTACAGCACTGAGTCGCCCTCGTTAACTGAACGATGAGTGTTCATAATAAATTGTTAATCACAACTTCGAAATTTAGGGTTAGAAAAAATTAAAAAAGGAAAAACGGAAAGTTCTGACATTCGAACCGGCGACCCGCCGCACGGTGAGCAGCTCTATTAGACCGCGCGACCAAACCGACATAGTTACTTGGGTTCGCGTGGCGGACCATCACAAGCCACGGCTGCGTTGCGAGGCACCAACCGAAGCGCAGACCAATGCAAATATGGAGCTAAGTTGGCGACAATAGGCCTTCCATTGAACAAGGGACTATTCTAAAATAAATCGGATTTGATGTGATCACATGCCTAATCTTGGACTGTAGCAGATTGGTTACGTCTGCTTTTGTTAAATGAACTGGAATTCTTTTTTTAAAGTATATTGGCAGAGTTGTTTTAGATTCTTTGCCTACTCCATGCGATGCCAATATGTCATTTTGAAACAATAAGCAGCAATGCTGAGATGATTTACATTGTGTAAATTTCCAGTTTGTTACCAAGGGTTCAAATACATCGTATGATAAAGAAGATGTAAAGTATAATGAAGGAACAACAGTATTAAATATTTTTTAACTGGACATCAATTCCTAAAGTTGGCACCACAGAGCACAACCACGGCATAGCTCCGCCTATTTTCGTGGCGCCATCTCTTGGTGTGTGAGGGAATTCCCACGAAGCAACAAGAGTTACCCATAACAACGGCACTTGCTCTGAGGGAGAAAAATAAAAAGTAGAATACTCGATGCAGAGAGCTCCTCGCTCCGCTCGGGCTCAAAAAAAAATCTCTGACCGCAGAATAAAGGGCGAGCGCGAAGAACGAAGAGGTCAGTCACACACACGGAGGAATAATAAGTCAGCACTTTCATCCCGTCTGACAACAAACGAAAACAAATATAATATATACTGTGGGATTGATATCTGTATTACGGTATTTGCTCGTCTCTTGTCGCGATACTGATGAAATCGCTGCCAGCGGTGCGATATCCACGCTTAAAGTGTACACTCGCGGCTCGTGTTTCTGTCGGCCCCTGCCACTGAGTGATTGTCCCTGTTGAAGGGTGCTCCACGCTGCACCGCGCTGCTCCGCGCTGCTCCGCCCACAGACCTCCCCAAACAACGAAAGCAGCAGGTGAAAGTCCGCCGCACTGCTATTGTCCTGCCCAAGGGTTTGCCGCGCACGCCCCAACACCGACAGAGGATCGCGGCGTTAGAGCGAATCGAACCGGCAACGTCAGCAGCGGGTGGGTGCCGTCTTGGCAGATAAGGCTCAGCGGCGCTGTCTCTGGCACGCGTGGCATCGCATCACGCGCAGGGGCGGTCGATTCGCGGCAGACCACTCAGTCACCGCGACGAATTTGAATGTAATCCGATTGCTGTCCACTTCACGCGGAACGGAGAGGGAGGGGGAGACAAGAGAAGGAGGACGACTTAAGGAGAAGGGTCTAGATCGGCTGCTTGGCTTCAGCTGCTTCCCGCTCTTAGCTCCAGCCTCCCTCTCTACCAACCACACTTGGCCTGACAGACGTGGACCATAGCTTTCATGTGTGCTGGAGAGACAGAGAGACAAGACAGACGAAGAGAGAGAGAGAGAGAGAGAGAGAGAGAGAGAGAGAGAGAGAGAGAGAGAGAGAGAGAGAGAGAGAGAGACGGGGGGTCGCTTTCCACCTATCGCCGTTTGACGTCCACATCCTGCCAAATGACCACCTCGCAGCGCTCGCTTTGACTAAGCGCCCGCGACCACAGGGTAGGCCATCCCGCCGGGCGTGGCTGCCGTGCGGGCTGGCCTACCCTTCTGATCGCAGGGGCTCCGCGGCTCCGGTGCGGTGCGGTGCGGTACGCGCCGGTCGTCTGCTAGTCTGAGCCCGGCAGCGGGTCGGCGGGCCGGCGGGTTTGCGGAACAGCGTAGAGGCAAATTGAATATCCGAATGGAATATCCGAATGGCCAGATTAGCTCCGGGCTGGCCGCTGTGCCGAGGCGGGGAGCCCCCCTCAGTTACGGGGCTGTCGCGTCGCTGCCGGATTATTCGCCGGGGCGGTGATTACCGCAAACCCCTCGTAAAGCAAAAGTCACGGACCGCTTTATTGTACTTTTTCTTTTGACTACGATTGATTTTGACGGTAAGTGGATGTGATCTCTCGTCTAGCGGGGGGAAGGAGAGGGGGATATATATATATATATATATATATATATATATATATATGTGTGTGTGTGTGTGTGTGTGTGTTTATTTCCTCTGCACCGGCAAAGAGGAGTACACATTTCCGTCGCTGGGAGAACGACGTGACTTCCTAATGAGGGCCGGAAAAGTCATGCACCCAGAGCAACGAATTCTTGATTCAAGCCTAGAACAGCATATTCTTAGAGCATCCAAGAATATAAAGCTTGATCTAAAACTGTTTCTTGATTTAAATCTAAGATTGGCTTGATTCAAGAAAAAAAGTCTTAAATGCTTTTAGCCTAAGAATCTGTTTCCCTGGGTGTAGCGACCTTGGCATCCTTATCCGTCCGTCTACAGATCAAAAATTAAACACATGCACATTTTTTTCTCGTCGGAAACTCCGCAGACTGCGCAATGTAATCCATACCGCTTATTGAGATCACGGACATTTTAATCCGGCCCCCATCGGTTTTCCAACTTTTCTCTTTATGATATCAGAAAAGTATGAGGCAGCAGATAGAGTGCAGGGCGTAAGCCAGCTCCTGCGCTTTTTAGCAGCCCTTGGAAACCAATAAATCGAGAGAGCCGGAGGTCTGGAGGGTCATACTCTGTTATTGCGAGCCCTTCTCAATAAAAAAAGCTGTCACGGCAGCGGGCCCCCATACGGGCTCGGCGCCTACGCACGGATCCTCTTTGTTGTCGGAATGGTGTGGACATCCGCCACGACGGCGCAGGGTGCAATTCCAATCCCCGCCGTTTGATCCCGGGGGTCCTCTCCTCTCTTTTCCGCGCACCGACTGCGCCTTTTCCCTTTCCCCGGTTCGTCGTTCACCGTTCCATTACTTCGGCCGCGGCCCCGCTCCCCAATCTCTCGCCGCTTTCGTCCTCGCGCACTCACTGCTTCTTCTTCTGCAGAGCAGCAGCGCGCCGCGCCACCGCCAGCGTCCCGCGCCGCCGGCGACCCGCCAGCGCATGTAAAGCAAAGTTTTAGCCAGGGCGAGGTTAGAGGGGAAAAAAGAGCAACAAAAGAAAACGTCGAGTTTGCCAGCGCATAAAAATGATATATTTCGAGTTAAATCATCTTAGTTTTCGCCGCAGTTTTTACGCGCGGGGGTACGGTCGTCAGCGGCGCTGCTTCCCGTTGCATCTGTCTGCAGTTGTGCGCGGCGGCCCAGCGACGGCCTAAATGTTAGCGGCGAATGCCTTCCGCTCCGGCTGTCTTCGGCCTCCCCCCCCCCCCCCTCTCTCTCTCTCTCTCTCTCTCTCCCTGGTCCCCTCCCCTCCCATCACCGACGCTCCTCACTGCGATATGAGAACCACTCGCGTGAGCAAACGAAACTTGGCCCATGCAGCGCGGGAGCCCGGCGGGGCTGGCGGGGCTGGCGGGGCTGGCGGGGCTGGCGGGGCTGGTGGGGCTGGTGGGGGGCAGGGCTGGCGGGGTCCCTCGGTGATTACTGGGATTAGATGAGGACGTCGGGGCCACCGGCAGCAGCAGCAGCAGCAGGATCACACCAGTCGGCATGACGAAACGCCGATCCAAGTTGGCGCAGTTTCCGCGCTCCGCCGAGCCACAAAGGCCCCACGCAACTATATAGCGCCGTAGCGCCACCTCCTGCTCCAAACTCCGGGAGTACGGCTCGAGCCGCAGAGCGCAGTGACAAACAACTCCATCATCTCAGTGCGCAGTCTTAGAATGCCGGACCGCGCACCCAGTAAGTTTATTCCCGCTCGTGTTTTTATTCTTTTCTTTTAGCGTGGGAAACGGAGTGAAATCCAGGGGATAGCACGCACTTCCGTTTGGCAACAGACCAGAGGACGGGGCTAGGGTGTTGCATTCCCGAGCACCGACGGCAGCGAAAGGTGAGGGGGGTGGGGGGCTCGTGGGGTGAAGTTCCCCCGGCACTAGAGAGGGAATTCTCCGGTGGGCCTCTGGTTTAGCGGCGAGCGGCCAACAAAAAAAAGAAAGAGAGAAAGAGAGGCCTTATCAACACATTTTCTTGGAAATCAGTTCACGCACCAAACTTTGGCAAGTGTTAATTAATTAATTAATTATGCATAAAAGGCTCGGGAGAGGCCTCGGGTGGCCTCTGACCGGGGGCCGGCGCAGCGTGTGCGGGAGGCAGGAGGCAGGAGCCGCGCTGCTAGACTGGAGCACTCGAGCGGCGATCGGCTTGTGACCGCTGATGTGGAAGACATAACTCACCTTGCTTCCTTAATCGTTATTCATCGCGCCGACCGCGAAACAAATCTCCGGGTGCCGATGTGGCAGGGGCGGCTCTTTGTTCAGCGTGATGCCAGGCCGTGCCCCGCCCCCACCACCGCCCCCACCACCGCCCCCACCGCCAGCCTCGGCCCGGCGTGCTCCGTCCTCACCGCCCTCGGAGATGTCGACAAACATTTCCGTCATTTTCCACGTGGCGAACTGGGAGAGGGAACGGAGTGAGAGAGAGGCTTCCCACTCACCGCACCACCCATCCTAGTTCCTCTCGAAGGGCAGCGCCGCACCGCGGCAGGGGAAAGAAAGAGAACGTGTATATTTCTCATCGACATTTTTCGTGTTCGTGAGGCGGCCCGCAGGCAGTGTTTGAACTTGACGGAGTCCGCGAGGACGCGCGGCGCACACCCCGGCCGCGGCACGTCCCCGTCGGCCCCCGTCCGCCCCCTCCGTGCACTACCAAGGGCGCGCGTACTCTTCGCACCTTCTCGGAGGCAAGGGGAGTGCTGCGGGAGAGGCGAGCTTTGGCACGCAAGCATATCACCGGCTGAGAGAGACGCACGGTGACAGCGAACACTCCAGACAATCCCAGCCCAAGACTCAGCCCTGCGCCTTTATAACTGGAGCGCCTTCAACATTTCTGTTCCAGAAATCGAAAAACTGTTTAATACCAGGATTTCGAGGAGAAACTTTAGAATGGCAGTATGACGAACCGGTAGTCCGGGCCGGGGTAGTCCGTCCCTCCGTGAAAGGTCCTAGCGGGTGGGGAACAGGCGCGAGGAAATGGCAGACTTTGTCTTTCTACCGGTGAACGACAGTTTCGCAACATTCCCCAAACAACTCTCCCCTCTGGCCTGTGAAAAGGTTGCTATTGAAATGCACGAGAAAACTGGCTTACCGGAAAGATGGTTCGCATCCGGCAGGACGGCCTTGCTCAACATTTTGCCACAATCATTTGAATGGCCTGCCACGCTTTTCTATCCCGAAAGCATTCCCTTTTTTTGCTCTCATGACGAACCGGCCTGGCAGCGGACTTCTTGTGCAGATACAAAAAGTTATCAGCACGTAAAGCCGACTCTGGCATTCAAAAAGAAGAAATCCTTTTTCCTTTCTGTAAAACTTTCGCGCTTTGGAGGGTTGAGCTTTACCTCCGTGCGCCGGCTAGGCGCTGCTGGGGTCCGCAGAAACACATCTCTTCTCTGAGGAGGTCGTCGCAATGGGTACGTGTTGGGCGCCAATCCAACGCTTTCAATCGAGTTGGGTGGAACTAATGCGTCTAGCAGCAAATTTTCAAGACCAAAACGAGTCCACGCGTCTGCAAAATCGTGTCTAGAAATGCGAAATCACGGTACTGATTGAGTGAGTGCCGAGAGCGCAAAAGGGTGGGACCCAGCTGGTCTCCCCTAATTGCCTTGTGGGTTCAGTAACGCGCCGTATAAAGGTTGCTCTGCCTCTCTCTCATACGTACTCTGCATCTGTCTCTCTCACACGCGCGAGGAGGGGCTGTGGCAGGAGTACTGCCAAGCTCCTCATCTCCCCCACCACCTCATTGCTGCCGCCGAGATTTGTGGTGGTTTTGAAACAAACCGGCTGCTTTGGTGGGAACGCGGTGGGCTAGACTCCGACTGTCGCCAACCCCCGCGGGCCCAGGACCAAGCGCGGCAAAACTCAAGTGGAAAAAAGAGCGCCGCCAGGCAAACGGCGAGCACCAAAGAAGCTCGGGAGAAGGTGTAGAAGGGGGCGGTGAAAAGCAAAATTCTGCGAGAAAACATGGCAAACAACTTGGCAGTCATTACACAAAGAAGGGCGCAAGTGTGGATAGGCGCGTCAGTGCGGCGCCGCGGCGGCCCCTCCCCTCCCCTCCTCCCCTCCTACCCTCCTCCCCTCCTCCCCTCCTCCCCTCCTCCCCCCTCCCCTCCTCCCCTCCTCCCCTCCTCCCCTCCTCCCTCTCCTCCCGAACCATATCCCGGTTCGCTTCTACTTCGTCGCTCAGATCCCCTCGGGCTGTGGTTGAAATTAAATTTTCATTTGGGCTAACTCCTCATCGCGGCGCTGCGGAAGAATGCTCACGCCGCCGGGCAGCGCGCTCCGCCCCAACACTCGCTCCGAGGCCAGAAACCGCGACACGCCGGTTATGAATTGTTTGCACATCGCTCAGTCGGCCACCGATTCGGTTCCTTTTCATATCTCGCGTTTGGCGTCGGTTCTTTTCCCCCTTCTTTTTAAAAGCACGGGGGGAACCGGTCGCTGACGATTCCTCACTCAAAGTTGTTCCCTGCCGCGGCCGCAGGTGCTGGTAAGTGTGTTTTCAGTGTCTCAGCGCTGCTCCGCCAGAGTTTTTCACCATCTTCGTTGTTACCTCGCTGTCCCCGCTGCCCCCGCCGCTGCCGCCGCTGCTGGCGAGGCCCCATCGAGTTACACACAAGTCAGTAATGTTGTTACGTGGCCGCCCTGCTTAACCGCGCGGGGGGGGGGGGGGGGATTGCGGTGGAAGAAGACCCTTCGTTGTCTGCGCTGCCGACTGCAAAATACGAGACGGGATGGGGCGGATGGCAGGGAGACGAGTCAACGTTACAGGATCAAGGGCAGAAAGGAGAGCGCGCTACATGCAAACGCAGGCTGACTGAAAATGTCATCTCAGAAAGTTAAATAGCCATCGTAATTTATTTTTGAAAAAAGAAAAAATATTGCACTTGAAATTCGAAGACAACAAAAAAAAACGGATTTTTTCGCGTCGCATGCGTGCTTTGCTCTCGTTCTCCACGATGGTGGGCCGTACTCCACTAGGGGTCCCCACCCCACTCCGCACCGGGTAAGGGGGACTCGCTTGGAGGACTCCCGTGCCCGCACCACCCGCTCCCGGCTTTGGAAAAGCTGCCGGCGCTGCTACACGGAGGAATGGGTCGGCAATTACAATTTTCTGGTACCTGCACCGTTCTCCCCAGCACCGCACACCCGGGTACCAGGTACTAGCGCCGTGGCCTCCGCACTGCAACGCCCGTCCTTACTGTAATGGCAGAGGAAGTTGAAAAAGAAAGAGGTCGTTCTACCCACCTCTTCTCTCTCTCTCTCTCTCTCTCTCTCTCTCTCTCTCTCTCTCTCTCTCTCTCTCTCTCTCTCTCTCTCTCTCTCTCTCTCTCTCTCTCTCTCTCTCTCTCTCTCTCTCTCTTTCTCTCTCTCGCTCTCTCTCGCTCTGCCGCATACAACGCACCGATGTGGTGAAACGGCCACTTGTGACGGAGTCCCCGCACCTCCGCCGCCACCTGCCCGGTGGAAGGGGCGAAATCAACTAAAACGCCCGTTGCCCACTTGTTTCTCGTTTCCACGCTGGGAAGTGCCGCAGCCCGCCCCGGGCGAGTGTTGGCTGTGCCGTGCCGTACGGTGCCGTGCCGTGCCGTGCCGTGCCGTGCCGTGCCGTGCCGTGCCGTGCCGTGCCGTGCCGTGCCGTGCCGTGCCGTGCCGTGCCGTGCCGTGCCGTGCCGTGCCGTGCCGTGCCGTGCCGTGCCGTGCCGTGCCGTGCCGTGCCGTGCCGTTCCAAATCCGCATCAGCAAGCTGAACGCTGATGCTGCATACCGAGGCTGGGTACTATCCAGCATGGTAATTCGAACTATAACACTGTAGAGTAATTGTACACATAGCGATGGAACTGATTTAGAACTTCCTGGTGCGCTTCACCACACCTTCTTTATTGAGACACTGTAGTCTCGATAACAGTTTCATGAAATGGAAAACATCGTATCTTATGAAGCACGAGGCGTGGAACTAATGCATCGCCACTGGCCGTCAGCACAAATTGCGCGAAACACACTCAGAAAATCGTTTCCTTCATTCAAAGACGCCGTCCTTCGTGGGGGGACAGTGAAATAGTTTCTTTAATTTTAAGGAATTTTCTTTCATACAATAGAAAATTTACCTTACATCAAAAGCGTCTCCATCGATTCAAGGGAAAAAAATTACCTTGACCCAAAGCTTCTTTGAATCAAGAAAACGATTTTCTGGGTGCGGGCTTGGACATTTGTACAGCTCGAAAGTGTACAGTTACTTGTACAGTTCGAAATTTCTTCTGCAAATAAATGCACGCTATGTGTACAATTTCTCTACAGTGCGTTATAGTTTTTCTTAGAATTAGAATAGAATACCATTTAGAATTACCATGCTGTATAGTAACATGATGGAGCTGCTGGGGCTCGACATGGGTGGTACCGTCGCAGCAAACAGGTCATTGAAAACAGGCTCGCTATCATGTGACGGGCGCGGCGGTAGCGTGGGGGCGGCACGGGGGCGGAGCGGGGGCGGCGCGGTGGTGGCAGGAGGGCGGCGGGCTCGGTTGCCAAATAGGTCGCGCAGACAGAGCTGCCGGGCCGGGCCCTGCCTGGTCCTGGGCGGGGCAGCGGGGCACTGCGGTACCGTCCCGGCCTGTGAAGGCGAGGCGTCCCGCTCACTAAGCCCAATTAGCCAAAAGTACAGCGGCCGGCGGCCGAGCCGAGGGCTGCTGGCTGTTGGCCGGTGCTTGGCCCGATCACATGTTATCTGCGGTGCGAAGGGGCCATGTCAGGCCATGCCGGGCCATGCCGGGTCATGCTGGGTCATGCTGGGCCATGCTGGGCCATGCTGGGCCATGCCAGGCCATGCCAGGCCATGCCAGGCCATGCCAGGCCATGCCAGGCCAAGCCGGGCCTTGCCGGCCCTTGCGTTCCGGCCTCCGCCGGCCTCCATTCCAGGTGGCGGCCTCCCCCTGCTCCCCCGCTGTCTCGCTCGCTCTCCAGTCTGCCGACGTTTTATATAGCTGACGTCTAGGGCCTTTTTACGGCTCCGTATTGAGTTGTACTTGCAGAAACTTGGCACGCCCAGTTCACGGCGGGATGCGAAGGGTGCGGAGGGGGTGGGGAGGGTGGTGGGGGTGGGGACCCGGGGAGCTTCGCTTTCAGCTGATCTAATGCCAAGCTGCAGCACACTGTTCCGAGTGCGGTCGCCACGGCGCAGCCGTCGGCGCAACCACACCACCAACCCCACCGTCTGCTGCGGCTCCGGCCCCCTGCGGTCATCTCTCGCCCTCTCGCTCCCTCTCCAATCTTTCCTATCTCACTCTCTCTCTCTCTCTCCCTCTCTCTATCTCTCTCTCTCATTCGCGTTCGGTTATTCCGTTCCCCTTCTCTCGTCGTTCGTCAGCCCGCGCTGTGCTGCGATGGAGGACGGGGCTATGCTGGGACCTGGTCGAGCCGTTTACTGCCCTTGCATACGAGTGCCGAGAGGCCGCCACCCAGACCACCGCCGAGGCCACCACCGAGGCCGTCCTCGAGGCCACCGTCGTGGCTTGTTCACTCGTCTACACTGCAAGCAAAGTCTCCATGGCGGCCGCTCCCCCCCCCCCCCTCCTAACAGAGCAGGGCGTACAACGCAAACTTCGCAAATTAGCCCGGCAGGCAAAATAGCTAGTTCCGAATGGAGGTGTGATATGCCCTGCCCTGCCCTGCCCTTGCCCCCCATACTGGCAGCAAAAGCCCAAAGCCCCTTGCATGCGTGGAGCCGGAAACAACAGGCGCCTGGCTCAGAGCCCAGCGGAGCACAGGCCGTGGGCGGGCAGAGGGAGCCTCGTACGTGTGCCCCGCGGAGCCTGGCCCTTTGTTTGGTCAACACACTCCGCAGGCGATACGTATGGGACTAAACATCCGTTTGCCTTTGCTTAGCGCGGTGCGTGTGTTTGTACACTCAAACCTATTCCAGCGCGTTTTTATTTTGTTTTTTCCTCTTTTTTTCCTCCCATAAGCGCAGGGGCTTAGCGCGGTGTCAAGCCGACGGAGCCCAGAGCAAGGCGCTGATCCCGGCGAGGAAGCGCTGTGTTCATCCCTCAGTCAGCGAGTGCATAATGCGATATATAGGGGGGGAGGAGGGGGGGGCTGGGCCCGCGCGCTCTGAAATCAACATCTCGATAGGTTTCTATCCGCCCCTTATCTCTAGGGCACCTCTCCAAAGTGATGCGCTGTCTTGCCTCCTACCGCACCGCGCCCTGCTCCGCACAGTTCGGCTCCTGCCCCCCCCCCCCCCCTCCCCCTCCCGACCACCACTCTCTCTCCTTGCTTCACATCTTCCGATGCAATCAGGCCATTGGTCGCACGTCTTTTCAGAGCGTGGAGCTCGATACTCGATAATCCATCAGCGCATACATTGGACTCGGTGCTCGCGATAGCGCACGCTCGCACGCACGCACACGCGCTCTTCGCAGGCCGGGGGAGCGCGAGAGGAAACCGGGTGGCACGGTATAGCAGGTCATAGTGAATGTGTAGTGCGGCGGGCGGGAATCAAAGGGTTCCGCGGGAGGAAGGGAGAGAGAGAGAGAGAGAGAGAGAGAGAGAGAGAGAGAGAGAGAGAGAGAGAGAGAGAGAGAGAGAGAGAGAGAGAGAGAGAGAGAGAGAGAGAGAGAGAGAGAGAGAGAGAGAGAGAGAGAGAGAGAGAGAGAGAGAGAGAGAGAGAGAGAGAGAGAGAGAGAGAGAGAGAGAGAGAGAGAGAGAGAGAGAGAGAGAGAGAGAGAGAGAGAGAGAGAGAGAGAGAGAGAGAGAGAGAGAGAGAGAGAGAGTGTTCTACCCGTCTCGATACGCGCCACCAGCGTTCAAAACTTTGCTGTCGAGCCGGGATGGTGTCGTGCGAGATAATGAGCGTGACGCGCTCCGAATATGCTCTGAACGCTCTGAATATGTACATCGTGTTCGCGGAAAAACAGAGACACACGTGTGCCGTTGGTCGGTCCGCACAGCGAGGGGTGGGATGCCACGCACTCCGGCTAATGTGCACGGGCGGCCACATAGTCCACACTGATCCTAATTAACTTATCAGCGCTTTCCAAGGTTACCTCGGCTTACAGGCGGGGTCCTCTGCACCCTCCTCCCCATCAGGTCAGATTATTTCACCGCCCAGTCAGCGACCCCCACGCCGAGGCTGGCCACAAGCCCTCTCCCCCGTCCCGGCACCAGGCAAGCTTGCGACATGGAATGACGTTCGCTACGTAACTAACGCAGGATGCGCGCACCTCGCTTCCCAAGTAATTGCAGTAATGAAGTGATTAAATTGGACTTGAATGGAGTGCGCGCTCGCGCAGTACTGTCTTCGAGACAAGCGTCGGCGCTGTCGGCACACTCCTCGGCGGGCAGCAGCCACAGGGGTGGGACGTTGACAAAAGCCTTAGAGCCATTTGTGATAAGAAAAAAAACGGTTGGAAGATGATCATTTCATATTTCGGTCCGGGGCTGAGAACACGTTAGGATCATCTCAAGAAACTGCCAAACCACCCAAAAAAAATGATCAATTTTCGAATTCTGTTTAATTTTTGTTTACGGCTCGCTAGTCCCAAAAAGCCCGACAACGTTGGCAACTTCCGATTGCCATGCAATTCCCACGTCAAAGAAACGACAGATTTTAAGAAGAAAAAAAAATTGATCAAAAAATCATCTTTTTGTTTTTGGCGGTTTGGCAGTTGTGATGATCCCAACAAGTTCTGAGTCCCGTATGCCGTTTTCTGGTTCCTTAATGGTTCCTTAGGACTTCCACAGGATTAACGTCAGCATTTTCGGTGTAAGTAAGTTACAGTAAACGTAAAATAGCCTGACATCGGTATACATCCTATGCTCGCTCTCGCTCGCTCTTTTCACACTCGTCATTTTCATGTCTCCCCTCCGCATTCCCGAGCGCGTTCCGGCCTCTTGTTGTCACATCTGCCGTCCCGCGGGCGCGCCGAGTATCGAAGGGTTTCCAGGCCCGTGTTGGATCGGGCGGAAACGTGCGATGGCAAGACGGCCGATAGCCTAAGCGAGAGAGAGAGAGAGAGAGAGAGAGAGAGAGAGAGAGAGAGAGAGAGAGAGAGAGAGAGAGAGAGAGAGAGAGAGAGGAAAGGAAGGGACAATCAGGGTTCGGCTAGTTCGGACTTACTCACGATCTGGCAAACAGACCCTCATCAGAGCGCGATGTGAGAGGTTCACCTGTTCGGAGCCACTTCCCCCCTGCTCTATACCCCCGCCCCATTCTCTCTGTGGCTCTCCCTCGTTTGTCCTCACTTCCTTTCGCCTCCGTTCTCAGCACAACCTCTCTCTCTCTCTCTCTCTCTCTCTCTCTCTCTCTCTCTCTCTCTCTCTCTCTCTCTCTCTCTCTCTCTCTCTCACTCTCTCTATCTCTCTCTGTCCCAACACAGTGTCAACAAAACATCAAAACTGTTTTAAGCTGACTTTGTACAGCGAGGCAGCAGTTTTGACTCGCACATGCCCAGTTTGCTTTCGATGAACTCAGGTGAGTTTTTGTATTTTGAATCCGTTCACAAGCCAGCACAGCAAAACGCCGTATTAATATTACATTCATACGGAGCAGGTTAGACAGGATTCGTTCCCTTCTCTGCTCAGTATACCGGTGGTGGTGCGTGAGTGTGTTTGTATGGACGGGGGGAGGGGGGGGGGGCGGCGAGATCTGCGATCCATCAGATCCAGCACCGCGCAAAGTTGGGATGACGTGCTTTATTTGAGGGTGTGTGTGGGTGTGTGAGTGCGTGCGTGCGTGTGCGTGCGCTGCGGCGGTGCCGTGTCATACTCGTAGAGGGTAGAGAGAGCTCAGTTCGAGCTCCAAGGGCACACACACACACACACACACACACACACACACACACACACACGGCGGGCCGCGGGGCCAGCAGGCGTCGGCAGGAGAATGGCCAAGGTCCGGCGGGCAGGCCCATAGACCCCGTCCCAGCCTAGGCCGAGGCCCAGCCAAGCCTTTTCCTCATTGTTTCCCCCGTCTGATATCGCCACCATCACTCAGCACCACAGGCCGCCTCCGACCTCCTCACGTTCTTTTACCGCCTTTCAACCGTTTGCCGAGAGAATCATCCCAAGCGAGGGCTGCAGCGGCCGCCCGAGGCCCGCCCGCCCACGGCCAGTTTCAACTAACTGCTACCGGGAGAGGCTGGCTGGTCTGGTCTGGCTTAGAGGCCCCGGGGGGGGGGGGCAGCGGGGCGGGGCGGCCCGTGAGCCCCGAGGGCCGAGGGCTATAGGCCCATCAGCCGGGAGCGATGGCTGTGATGATGATCGCTTGCCAAAGCCAGACGGGGCGGCAGGTCTTCATCGGGAGGCCTGTCCACTGCTGCGTTCCATCATCAAGAGGGCGCCACTAGGAATGCTCACCCCGCACGGCTTCAGGTGCAGCAGCAGCAGCAGGGTCCGGCGCCGCCGCCCGCAGCGAGTCCAGCGAGCCCAACTGCCGGCCACATGCCGGGGGCCGCTGGGGCCACCGGGTCCGCCACGGATAACACCTGCGCGAAGCCTGCGGGCAGAACAGAGAGAAACGTCCTGGTGAGTTAGTGAGTGAGCGAGTGAGTGAGAGCAGTGCAAGTTTCTGAATGACAATCCGCTGCTGACGTCACCGCGTGGAAAAGGTTCAGCAAACCTTTGCCTCCCCCTGCTGCTGCTGCTGCTGCCGGACTCTCTCTCCCTCTCTCTCTCTCTCTCTCTCTCTCTCTCTCTCTCTCTCTCTCTCTCTCTCTCTCTCTCTCTCTCTCTCTCTCTCTCTCTCTCTCTCTCTCTCTCTCTCTCTCTCTCTCTCTCTCTCTCTCTCTCTCTCTCCCTCTCCCCGCGCTCGCGGCATGCCAACTTTCCTCGTCATCAAACTCGTATAATACCGGCCTGCGCTGCGGCTTGGCGTCGTGTGCTGGCCGGTGGCGGAAACCCGTGGAGAGACCTGTCGCGCGGCGGCCGACGGCGACGTCAGGAAACACACGGAGGAGAAAAAAAAAGAGATTAGTGGTCCGCAATTAGTTTTTCAGTAAATTTACCAGACACGCCGTATATTTTGGTTCTGAGAACTAACATTTCGTTGGGAAAACTGTTGGTTAAAACAACGAAAAGACCAGTTGCTCCAACGAAAAGTTGGCTGATCCAACGAAAAGTTAGCTGCTCTAACGAAGAGGTCCGTTGCAGAAGCAAAAAAGTCGATTTGCTCTCGCATCGTACGTCTTCGTTGAATCAAGAAAATTTTCGTCGGTGCAACCAATAATCAGTTCCCGAAGCAAAATTTTAGTTTTTAGAACCGAATTTACCACTTGTCAAGAAATTAATTGACACGGCCAGCACCACAAATGCAAGAATTTATTAAAAACTTGAAATTTGTTGACGGGACGTTTTTTGCGGTTCTTCTTCGCGTCCGAATTATTCGTGTACCTGAATTAAAGTTGAAAAATTGAAACTGATGATATGCTGCCGCAACCACGGTGCCCGCTGGCGATATGACACGCGTCGTTAGGTGGCACGCGTGCGCACGCGACGGCACGCGACGCGACGACGGCATATACCTAACACGTGTCAAGCCGTGAGCACAATCACCCCGGGCAGGGCAGGGGGGGAGGGGGGGGAAGGACAACGCCTGGGGCAGATTTAATTAACACGTCCCCCAGGTGAGTTGACGCTGCGCGGGATGAAAAGGGACAGGTGGGCGGCTGTTGGAGGGGAGGGGGTCGCCACCGGCGACGCGAGAACTCACGACCACGGGGAAAATAGCTCAGTGAGTGTGTGTGTGTGTGTGTGTGTGTGTGTGTGTGTGTGTGCGTGTGTGTGTGTCCCGCATTCAGTTTTGCGATGAGTGTCACGTCGCCACATTGGGTATCGATTGGCAAGGGCAGCAGGCAAGCCTCTCCTACCCTCTTCTCGGCTTGGCCGGTACCCCTGGAAATGTTGCAGTCGGTTAACTCGAAAACAATGTCGCTGCAGTAGTGGCGGCGGCCGCAACGCGTCGCACCGCAGCGCGAGTCTTGGAAAGGGGACGCAGTAACTATTCCCTCTGTGTGGGGCGGAAGTGTGGCCACCCTGGGACGGTAACGGCGGGTACCTCGGGGACGTCTCGGCGTGTTCCTCGGTCTGAGGTGGCCGACCTCTGGGCAGACCCTGGCAGCCCTGGCAGCCCTGGCAGCCCTGGCCCCGCCACAGCCGCCCCAGGAGGATGCCCTGCAGACCGGTGCAGCTGCGGGCACAAGTAACTCTTGTCAGGAGGCCTACTTCCAGCCCAGCCCAGCCCAGCCCCCTCCGGTTCTCACTCATCAGCTTGTACAGGTAAGGATGGGCCCCGTCACGCCTTTTGTGCCGCCCGGAGCCGGAGGTCTCCCGGAGCCGGAGGTCTCCCGGAGCCGGAGGTCTCCCGGAGCCGGAGGTCTCCCGGAGCCGGAGGTCTCCCGGAGCCGGAGGTCTCCCGGAGCCGGAGGTCTCCCGGAGCCGGAGGTCTCCCGGAGCCGGAGGTCAAAGATCCGAAACAAACGGTTTGGCCGATCCCGGCGCTCCTCTTGTACGAGAGAGTCAACTGCATACATAAACCATTCTGTGAAAGTCTATCTCTCTCGCACGCCTAGACTAGCAACTTCGGCGAACGCCAGACTGACATGGATTCGAGTACCACCACCAGCTAGCATTTTTACCGGCCAAAATTAGTTTACATTTTCCTCTGAGAAAAACTGCTGTATTCGCATCGTTCGCTCCGTCCGAAAAAGCCGGGCACGAGCCGGACACGCGCTGCCCACGTGCAGCGGAGAGGCCTTTTGAGCCGGCGGGCGGGGCAGGCCAGGCCGTGCCGCCGGGGCCGTGCCGGGGCCGTGCCGGGCCCGGACTGTCGGAACCTCGGCTCGGTGCTTTGTCTTCCGGTGACAGGCGCGGATCCAGGGGCGGCTCTAGGGGGAGGCGATGTACCGCTTTCTGCCTACTTTCAGGCGGATTGTAACGCGAATTGCCTACCTTTCGGGCGCCCTTCGGACGCCTTAGGGGGGAGGGGCGATCGCCCCGTCCCCCCCCCCCCTGGATCCGCGCCTGTCCGGTGAGAGATTGGTCATGTGTTCACCGGGCTGCCTATCTCCCTGCGCTGGCAGGGGTCGGGTCAACACCGGTCCGGCAGGTTTGTGCCTAGGTACACCTCGGGCGCAAAAAGGGAGGTTAACAGAGTGGATCCCAGAAGAAAAGGGGGGGTGGCAGATGGGTTGTGCCACTCAACTCGCGCACTCTCAAGATCCCCGACAGCACACTCACGCAACTTTGTGGGGACGGCGCAGGTAGTGCGGCCCGCCCCGGTCCGGCCCCGCCACCTCCACCCACTCCGGGGAGGTGTGTCGAGCGAGCACATCGTCGTCCGCAAGCGCGCCGCAGCGACATCCAGCCACTCGCCGCCCTGAACTTTGACAAAGTGGCCCTGAGGCGGCGGTGGCGGGCCGGAGGACCGCCAGGACATGGCGAGGGGACCCTCTTTATACGGCCAGTCCTGCGGGAGACGCGGTGTCCTTTACGGCACAACACGTGGAGGAGCCAGCGAGTAGAGTGACCGCTGCCGATACTCATATCAGTCACACACACACACACACACACACACACTCACATACACACACACATACATATATGGGGAGCACAATGAAAAGCTTGGCGTTGATACTCGGCAGCATCCACGAAGCGCGCATGGAGTCAGTGGCGCCGCGGGGCGTGGCGGCCGGTGGCGGCACTAGTGGGGCTGATGCCGGCTGATGCGTTGTGGCATCTCGTAATGGTGCTGTCGTCATAAAGATGGCTGACGACGGTGTGCCCTGCTGTTTCTCTCTCTCTCTGGACTGACAGCGGTGTGTCCTGCTGCTGCTGGTCTCTCTCTCCCTCTCTCTCGAATGGCGGTGGTCTGTCCTGCTGGTGCTGGTCTCTCTCTCTCTCTCTCTCTCTCTCTCTCTCTCTCTCTCTCTCTCTCTCTCTCTCTCTCTCTCTCTCTCTCTCTCTCTCTCTCTCTCTCTCTCTCTCTCTTCTTGTGGCGGCGCATCCAGTATAGAAACAGTACCCAATTGCCACTGCCGAGGACAGCGCCAAGAGTGGGGTCTGAGGTGTCTGTGCTGGGCGGGGCGACGACTAAACAAGCAGAGAGTATCTCTGCAAGAGAGCGGTACGATCTAACACCCCGAGCTGAGCTAACGGAACAAAGTTGCCGCCGGCTGCCACCCGTTAGCCCCAGCCATGGCAGCACACCCAGCGCCCCAGCGCACCTACCACGGGACGGCAACAGGTTCTACGTCTGTAAATATGTACAGATATCACCATGACCGGTTCACAATACAGCCTTCAGAAAAAGGGGGGGGGGAAGGCAGATTCGACCTCTAATCTGACGCGAAGAGGACGGCCAGTGCGAAGGACAAGGACGTGCGGTCCTGACGGCGCCCGCGGACCTAATCCAGTTTACATCATCGGGACAGCGACGACTTCTGTCAGCAAAACCCGAGCAAAAACACAGCGGCGGCGCGGCGGTGTGGCAGTAGGGGCACGACCCTCCCTGAAAGTCGATTTATATCCAGTCGTGTGCGTGTTTCTGAGCGCTTTGCGCAGGAGGAAAAGCCACGCCACCGCAGAGAAATGCTTTGTACGATTCGCCCTTTGTTTTTCCCCTCCTAACAAGCCTACTTACCTCTGCGCAAGAGAAAGAGAGAGAGAGAGAGAGAGAGAGAGAGAGAGAGAGAGAGAGAGAGAGAGAGAGAGAGAGAGAGAGAGAGAGAGAGAGAGAGAGAGAGAGGAGAGAGAGAGAGGGGCTGTGTCCTTTTATATTGGTCTGGCGCTACGCGACAAAAAAAAAAGCGAAGCCCGCCGCCCCGCGGCGTATAGGAATAGAAATAATAAAACAAAGGGCCGTTTGAGTTGAGTTTTCGTGTTGGGGTATGATCGAGGGACTGTGGCAACTGTCATTCATTTTTGTTGTACGCGTTCGGGTGGACCACAAGTGCTGGGGTCCGCGCGCGGCCCAAACGCCCTCTGGCGGTGTATCCACCTCGCCATTGCCACACCACAAACAGCACAGTGGTGGTTAATTAGCTAAAGAGAGGAGCGATGACTGGATCTGCAGAGCAAACAGCGCCACAGCAGTGTAACGCGACCGAAATCACCACCATCAACTCGTACAGCGTGCTGACCCACTGCAGCAGTGGGCCGTGTGCCCCTGCCTGAATAAAGCACCAACCCCAGAGTCAACATTTCAGGTGAGGTCAGCAGATCTGCGCAGGCGCCCCCCCCCCCCCCCCATCTGCGCGCCTCGGGTTCCCCTCGCAAGTCAGTTATAAGCCCACAGCCTCGGCCTACGCGCATCCCGCACCAACGCAATGGAGCAATTTGTCAGCAAGTTCCCGGCTGGGATTTGGGAATCCAGTACGGGTGTATGCAATTTATTCACGCGTTTGTGTGCGAATTCGGCTACGCTCTTTGCTATACTGACGCTTCGCGCTACGTGTATGGCGTTTTTAGGAAGGTGGGCCCGTTAAGGTCGGTCCGCGACCAACTTATTTTGCCCTAACGCCCGGTCTCTGTGTACCAGTGCCGCTCGAGGGGGAGGGGGCGTCTTGGTCCTGACCAAGTTTCCCCGAAACTAGTTAGCATAAGGAGTCATCGTCGGCAGGCGCGGCCCGGCGCTTCGGGCCGACGTGGAAGCGGAGCGTCGCGCGTTAATATTAATTTTGTCCAGTCGCACCCGCGGGGACAGATTCGGTCGCCGGGAGTGACTTTAAACTCGATTCTTCGCCGTCGCCCCCTGTCGTCTGCTATGCTGGCCACGGGGGCCGACAGCGGACCTGATGTCCTTAGAGAACACCGCACGACGAGCACAGCGCCTCACAGCGACATCCCCTTGGTGCTGTGAGGTGTGCAAAGCAGCGAAGCTGTGCGTGTCCGTCCTGACCCACAGCACCCTCAGCGCCCAAGCATCCGCTTCACTCAGCCACCCGATTTTATTTATTTTTTTACTTTTTTTGGTCGCCTTGCGCATCCCTTGTGGCATGTAAAGCTTCGTGGTGGCCACCGGTTGGACTCATGCCGATTCCTCCCTCCTCCCTGGCCGACGTTGGCTCGGCTCGGCGGGCGACGACGTGAAGCTCTCGAGGGCATTTCCCTCCCTGGACGGCAGGGGCCGGGCGCGCAACGGGTTCGAAGAAGGAACTTCCTCTCTCGAGGAGAAAAAGAAGTACTATAGAGGTCTCTGAGGGCAAGGAAGCCACGCTTCCAGCCTGCCAACGCCCGCCGCTGCACTTCCGCCACCGCCAAAAGTTTTGAAACGAAATACTGAAAAAAAGCCAGGAGGCATTCCGTCATTTCAGATTTAGATACCGTGCCACATGACCGAACGCACTAACTTTGCCCATTTTGGTATAGTGCAGGCCAGCCCGGCCCCACTAGCCGGGGCTGAGCTGCGTGCTGAGAGGGCTTTCCTCTGAAATACGGCCCAGCCGCCTTTTTGCCGGCCATATTTCTAAACCGCCATCCGATATAAGTGACGCAGAGGACTTACACGACTGTCTGTAGTAAATGTATATCTCTTTTTTCTTCTTTTGTCATCGCAAGGAATGGACCCAGCTGCCGCGGCTGTCGATGTACCACATGCCCCTGCAGAGGGCTTTTTTTAGCCCCATCCATTCTTGCATTGCGCAAAGGGATATTTAACCTAGAATTATTATCATCATTTTTACTAGTATTTTTTTAGAAAAAAATATTTTTTGCGATCCCCCGACGGCGGTCTTTGGTGCAGTGTCGCCCTTGCCACCACGGCGACGGCTCATGAATCACCGCAAATCACTGACCATATTCTGTCAGAATACAAGCAAGAAATACGGCGGCCCGGCCTAATAAGAGGCCACTGCAGCAGTTACTGCTGCAGCAGCAAAGACCCGGCGAAATATGCAAACGAGTGGAGGGGGGATGTCCTGGACGCAAAAAGAGAGGCAAAGCATTGCAGTGCGACAAGCGGACGACAACGACGAATGGGCTTGTGGAAACATAGTCGGCCCCCCTCCTTTTCTCCCCCGTTTCCTCCTTATCCTCCCATTTTCCCACTCCCACCCCCGCCTCCTCTAGACACGCACCCCATTGGTTTACTGAGATGGTCGGGATTAACACAGGCCATCGGGCCATCATTGGCGTCGGGACAAAAATAATCACAGCGGACGGTGGCAACGGTCGGAGATTTAAATAAAAGGTACGTCGTTTATCACGCGTCGTTTATCACGCGGGCCGTACCGACCCGCAAGTATGATACGTGGCGCTGCCAACCAAATCGACTTCAACTGCATCGAGACAAAACGGAACCAATGTGATGTGCGGTACAAAATAAAAGAAGAAAAAAACATCACAAGGTGACTTCAAAGGGAGGGAAAACCAGGACTGCCGCGTGCTTTGTCACGATGGCCGTAAAGTTGGTTGCTGCTGGGGGCTGGCGGTCACACGAGGTGACTGATGTGGCCGCCGTTAAGGGCGCCCCTGCACCCCGCAGGGCCCCGCAGGGCCCCGCGGTGCCACGACGTCCCCTTTCATGCTGGCGACGCTGGCGACCGCCACCTGGCCGGGGTCCGAGGCGTAGGGGCCGTGTGGGGAGGGAGGCTACACAATGCTGTTCGACAACTCAACTTTTCCCGCCAGCGGCACCACAACGCCCCAGTGTTGTTGTGGTGGTCAGGCTGGCAGCACCTGGCTGACCACTAGAATACACGCGCACCACCGAAACACACACACACACACGCGCGCGCGCGCGCGCGAGGAATTTAAAAAGTTTTGGGTGCGCGCTTGCGAATGTTGTGTGTGTGTGTCTTTTGTGTTCGGAGAGGGCGGGCGTGTGCTGAAGAGTGTGTGCGCGGGCCCACCCAGTGCGTTCCAAAGGCATATCGGCTCGGGGCCTGCGGAGCCCGCAGCTGACAGAGTCTCCCTTACGACCTAAGCCCTCGCTCGACCCGATTTCAGTTTTGCCCCTATTGTGTCTCTGGTGCCCGGCCTGGGCCCTGCCCCCCCCCTCCCCCCGCACACACACACACACACTAATTTCGCAGAACTGGCGCGCTGTGCAGCGCATCGTGCGATCAAGCAGGTTGCCGCTGGCACGATATCGAATCGCATATCGTATGCACGAGAACGACCCGCTATCGATGGTATCGATTCCCCGCGTTCATTGCCGTCGTCGTGATAAAGAAAATGCGTGCCGGGAGCGGAGGGCAGCGCATGTGGGCGCGGTGGTTATACCGTTCCAGTGTGCCCGCTGCTGCAGCCTCTGGCGCGCGCCCCTTTGATTCCGACTTGGTGGCCACACTGAAAAGGATGCCGGCGCCGCAGCCCGCACCGCCACGCCACGCCACGCGCGGAGTTTCAGCCTGCAGCTGCTTTCCTATACCCTCCGCGCGCGCCCCTTCCCAAATCTTCGCTTCCCGTTTCCTTCCCGCGGAGTTTCCGTTCCCTTCCGGAATTTCCGATGAACGGGCCTACTTCCCCTCCCCTCACCTCGCCTCCCCTCCCCCGCACCGCCCCCCGGACCCCCACGACAGCTGCCGGCGGCCGGGTTTTCCTGGACGGGGAGCTTGGGGGGTCGTCGTCTGCGTGATACATCCCCCGTGCCCTGCAGAGGCATCCTGTCGCAGCAGTTGCTTGGGCTCCCACCACAAGAGCGGCGCACGCCGGCAAGGCAACCGGCGGCGCGGACTGATGAAAAATAAATAGGCCGGAAGGAAGCTGGGAGTTGGCGATGCCCTCGGCGATGCCGTTCACTCCCGCGATGGCGCACACTGCGAGCGCACATCAAACATTCACGGCAAGGCGCGCGGACTCGCGCCCCCGCCGCCTTCTCCCGGGTCCGGGCTGGGGCAGCTCGGGGCTGCGCGGGGTCCGTCAAGGACTACAAGCAGGGCAGCAGGGCGGCCCTCGGCCTTGGCCCCGACCCTTGGCGCGCAGCCTGCCCTGCCCCCCGGCACCCAATCCTCAGACAATTCGATTGCTCCAGGTAAGGCTCTCCGGCCGGCCAGGCGCCTTCCTTCACAGCAGGTGGCTCGACCCACTCGTCCCCTCCCCTCTCTCTCTCTCTCTTCCTCTTCTCTCCTCTCACTCGCTCACACACACACACACACACACACACACGAGCAAGCGAGGCTCGCACAAACACAAACACAGGCACACGTGATGAAGTGGGACGGGTGTGTTTGCCAAGGACAGTCGGGGCCGTGTTACGCCGATGAGGATAACTGTGCGCAAGAAATCGGGCGAAAAGACGCGGCGAAAGGAACCGGCAGGGGCACCGGCATCGTCTGCCTGCGATGAAAGGTTTCGGGGGGCCGTGATGCACGCGGCCCACGCACCACAGCACGTCCCGCCTGCGCGCCGCGCGCCCACAAAACACGCCCCCTCGATACGGTCGTTTAATTCTTCTCAGCGCTTTTACGGGACGTTGAGGTCCGTTGCGCCAGGGAACTTGGGGCCGCACGGGGACTTTAGAGTAACGGAGAGGAGAGTGTAAAGGTAGAGGAGGCCGCACCGCGGGCGTAGCGGGGGGAGGAGGGAGAGGAGTTGGGAGGACGGAGGCCGTGTCACTGTCCTGAGCGGAGCGGTCGGTCATCCTGTCTCAATCTCCAGGGAGGCGGAGCGGAGCAGGGTGCCGGAGTCGGCCGGAGCTCACACGCAAGCCGCATGTGCCGCCCTAGCCGCTCAGGGCACCAGCAAGGCGGCCTCCTCCGGGCCCCGCCCTACGGGGGGGATGCGACAGACGCCACCACCGGCTAAGCCGCGTGTCCGACGGAGGTCCCTCCCTGCTGGCCACATATCCGGCACACAGCCGGCACACATTCACTCGATTCAGCTGGAACTGCCTTTGACAACGCATCAAGTGGGCCCCACTCCAGCACCGACCCTTTGTGCCTCTAACCGACCCCCCACCGCGCGTGAAGATGGGGGAGGGGGCGGGGGGGAGGGAGTTGATTGGGGGTAGGGGGTGAGGGGACTCACAGCGTAGCCATCATACACAGCTCGGACCGGGCTATGTTTCCGCAACCTAAACTCGAATCAGTCTCTTCGGCCCCCCGCACCCGGCCTCGGCCCTCGGCTCGCCCGCCCCCCGTTCGCTCGCAGCGCGGCCCTTGAATAGGGGATTGGGCACAATAATGCGAGCCCAGACGAGCGGGGGACGGGACAGCCGGCCCCCGGCCCAGAGGCCCCAGAGGACGGCGCCATGCATTGCCAAGCACAGCAAACGCACGCCGCCTTTCCTCGAAATAAGAGAGAAAAAAAAATCCGTCTTCCTGTGTGAAAAACTCGAGCGCGCGAGCACGTCTCTCCTGGCATGTGTTAGCTCGCCGTGCTCCCGATGCGGAGGGCCGTGGCCGTGCGGTGTGAGTGACACCCGACACCCTCTCACCGCTGTTTCCGGATAAAATGGAAATAAAAAGGGGGCCGGATGCGCGCCGAGCGGTCCGACACAGCTCGCCGCCGCTAGTAGCCGAGCCGCAGGCAGCCGCAGCCGGCAGCCGGCAACCGCGGGCGTACCGCAGGCCGCTAGCCGCAGCCGGCAGCCGGCAACCGCGGGCGTACCGCAGGCCGCTAGCCGCAAGCCACCCCCCCGGCGTACGGGTGCCAATATCCACCACCGGCCGGGCCAGCGGGGCCCCGCCCCCCGCGCGGCCCGTGTACCTCGTGCACCCCTTCTCTGCCCGACCCAAAAAATGTTGCTGATCTTTTCGGAATTCGACTCAGCACTCCGCGTAGACGAGATCCTTGCTCGGCAGGCGAACGTGACGGCGCAAGGGCGGGGCGGGGCGGGGCGGTGCAGAGCCAGAAAAGTGTAACGCTGGCTCTCGGTGCCGCCAAGCGCGCCCGGCATTCCCCCCCCCCCCCCCCCCCACACCTTCCCGGCTCGGCCCAAGGTGCCCCGCCCGGCCCAGGGAGGGCCGCAGGGCTGCGCTCGTTGCCAAAAGGGGCGGCATGGCACCGGCAGGCGCTTGGCGCACGGCACGGCACGGCTCGGCTCGGCTCGGCTCGGCTCGGCTCGGCTCAAGCTCAGCGCTCAGCCACCCTTGTGGTTCTGGGCAGGTGCAAAAGTGAGCAGCTCAGGGCAAGGGCGTAGCCGGGTGCCAGGCGAGGTGCCGCAGATAGGGAGGTCCTCTCACCCTAGCCGACCCGGAGCCGGAGCCAGGGACCCGGTGACACCAGGGCCGGGGAGCGTCGCCAGGTGTTAAGTGGACGATGAACGGCGGGTCCCCCAGCGTGTGCCAGTAAGGCAAGGCCATGCGCTGGCGCGCGCCGCCGAGGGCCCCCCGCGGTGATAAGCGCCAACCTTTCCTGGCACGTGGTGCGCCGCGGGGGGTCCGGACCGAGCGTGACGCACAGACACAGACGCACGGCGCGCGTGACGCACTCCAGGACTTTTTCGCCTCCTGTACCGGGGCCAGGGGGTTCCTGGCGCTGTTTGGAATGGCCGACGGCCGACGGTCATCAAAGCCTCTCGCATCTGATAGCAATTATCTGGCCGTCCGTCTGGAAGGAGATCAAAAGGATCGATCTGGAAAGAAGAAGAAGAAGGACGGTCCTGAAGCGCGAACGACCGTGAGGGCCGCGGGGGCCGCGGGGGCCGCGGGGGCCGCGGGGGCTCGCGGTGTCGTGGCATCGTATGTGGGTCGTCGCCCGCCTCGGCATCAAAGTCCAGCACGAGAGGCCCCGTCAGCCGTGGGGCCCCGTTGGGCCGATATTCCCCGCCTGGGCCGTGCGAAACGTCTTTACAGAAGAGTTAGTTAATAGCCCTCTCGGCTCATTGCCTTGGATGAGCGCGCGATATAAAAAAAAAAAAGAAAACTAACGCCACCAATTTCACGGTCAGTGCCCAATGAGAGTGGTGTCCAGCGCTGACCGTTGGGAGCCGGAAAAAAACTGGGGCAACCCCCGTTATTTTTTTTATGTTATTTTTTTCTTCCTTTTTTTTTTGCAAACTGCACGCCGTGCTTGATCGCTTTTTAAAAACTAAACTTTGGACACCGTTTGTCTCCGATGGCCAATCGGTGAAGTGTTTGGGATTGAGTTTTGGAAAGCGGCGAACGTCCCGTGCCATCTTACCTCCGGCCGCAGTCCCTCACCCGTCGCCGTGTTTATCTCCGGCGTCTCCGCCCTCTCGCCCCTCACAAAACAAGCCGCCCTTGGTATTGCCTGTGCCTTATTACTCTAGGTGCTGCCGCCGCGCTGCCGCTCGCACTGCCGCCTTCAGGTGTGGTTTTCATTAAGCCCCTAGCAGCGCTGACACGTTAAACCAGGACCGCTACGTGGCGCCCCCCCCTTCCGCTCCGGGGCCGATAAGGCGCATTGAAAGGGTGAAAGGAGCCGGGGCTCGGGCCCCGTCCTGCTGACGAGTCGGTGGCGCCTCGAATCCGAGGACAAAAGACACTTGCGGATGCGCCACGCGCCTGCCCGATGACGTCCTTCACCACCACCACCACCACACCCTGCACGCTAAAAAATAAAAAATGTTTAGTTGTCCCAACTAACTTATTCTTCGTTACTTTTGGGACAAGCAAAAAAAAAAAAAACTGACTTTTCAGGTCGCGGGAGCAAATTTGCTCACAAAAAAAATTTGGCTGACCCAACGAAAGTTTTCTCTCAACTAAATTCATTGCTTGTCCCTACGAAAAAATTACTTAGGGCACCTTTTAATTTCCGGCGTGCGCCGCGCACGGGGCCGCAGCCATCCCCATTCACAGTGCCCTCGCGGGGGGTCCTCATCGCCGTGTGTGTGTGTGTGCGGGTCACTGCCGTGAACTGAGTCGGGCGGGGGAACTTCTCGCGTAGTGTCGCACTCTCTGCCCTGAAGCGGCAACAGACGATTCAATCTCGATTCCGGGAAGGAAACGGCGACCGTTCGCACGCCGAGACGCGCGCACGTGCACACACACACGCACACACTCTCGCGCGCGCGCGCGGCCGGCACGTGAGTCGTCGTCCCAGCCGTAGTTTAGGAAGGTGAGTGACGCCTCCCTCGGCATTTTATCGCCACGACGTGTGCGACGGCCTTTTGCGCACTCCAGCCGAGAGGCAGGCGGAGGCAGGCCTTGGGCGGGGCCCCGGCCGGGCCGGGCCGGGACTGGCAGGCGGGCTAATAACGCGGGACACTCACACAATCCCGAACGCACGCGCCCCGGAGCCCCCCCCCCCCCCCCCCTTTTTCCTTCCCCCTCAGGAGTCCCGAGCCGGTCCCTTCATCCTATCCGTCGTCGTCGCAACAAGTTTGGCTTCAAAATAATGCTCCCCTACGCGCGCGCGCACACGCACACACCTCGCCATGCTACGACACACGCGCGAGGGGAGGGAAATCCCTCGTCAGGGGCAACTTTTGTCCGGGACGGCCGACATATTGGATATCCTTAGTCGCGTCGCATCTCATCTCGGCGCAGTTCAAAGACGGCTAGAGTCGGGGGCCGTCCGGGGCCCGCCCGGAACTCCTGGGCCCTGCCCTCCGGACAGCGTTGCGTCGCGTTAGCAGAACCCGCCGTGCTCAAGGACAGTTTTAATATTCGGCTGCTTGTTGCTCTCGCGCGTTTTCTTTTATTTGTATTTTATTATTCTTTGCAATTGTCGGGTTCCATTTTTCATAGATCGCCCCCCGTTTCTCTTTCCCCGCGTTCTGTTCGCTCGGGTCCCTACTCCCTTGTAAAATGCCGCCGTCGGCGGGGGACACGGAAGGAGCCCGCCGGAGGCCACGGCGCCGCCGGGTCCGGGCTGCCGGGGTCCTCCGGGTCCTCCGGGTCCTCCGGGCCGTCCGGGCCCAGCTCATGCCGCCGCCGTTTCATCCGCGTTCTTCAAATCAAGTCCCCGGAGAGTTGTCTTGGCTGTCGCTGGCGCCCCGCGCCTCCCGTCCCGCTCCAATTCAAACTGGGTCGCTTTCGCTGTGTTCCCCTCATCTCGTGTCTGCCTTTTCATATATGAGGACGGTCGTCATAGCAATCCAGCGGGCGGAGGGACGGGGGCGGAGGCCTTAGTGGCCCGGCGTGTCATTCTAGGAGAGAGAATGGCAGTGAAAGGAGGCGGCGGCGGCGACGATGGAGATTTGGAGGGGGAGGGGGGCACACTAAGCGTGGCCCGTAGGACATCCAGGACGAAATCCGAGCACGCCCGGGCGGAGACCGAGGGCGTGCTACAGGCGCGCGGCGGGCGTTCTATAGGCGTGCCTTAGACGTACCATAGGCGTGCTATAGGGGTGCCGGAGGCGTGCCGTAGGGATTCCATAGGCGTGCCAAAGGCGTACCAAAGGCATGCCACGCAGGCGTCCCAAAAGGCGAGCCACAGGCGTTCCCGAGGCGTGCCATAGGCGTGCTGGTCCCGCCTGTCAGCCGTGTCCCGTGTCGGCTTGCCAGCCGGACGGCACTATCTGATGTACCGAGTAAATCCTCCGCAGCCGTGCTGTTTTGTGGCCCTACTTACAGCAGCTGTGGCCTCGGCCGGGGGCGGGTCCGGGGGCGGGTCCGGGGGCGGGGGGGTCTGGTGTCCAACACAGAACCGCTCAGCGCGCTGCTATGACGGCGGCATCAATTAGCGCCAGGCCCGATGAGATCACCGGCAGAGTCCTCCCTGAAATACTTGTGCGAGTAGTCAAGAAACTACCCGCTCACCCCCCGGGATGTGAGTGTGGCCCTCGAGGGGTCCCTCTCGATGCAAGTCTACCATTTTTACTCCCTATCATTTTTCTTCTTTCTTTGAGGATGCACATTGCCTTCTTTGAGTGCGGTACCCCCGCCTCGCGGTCGCCCCTCTGTCAGTCGTTTCCCTAATGTTGACTCTGAGGACGCCCGGAAGCTGCTGAAGTTCCTGGAAATGTAGTCCATGAGAGCGCCGAGCTGACCGTGCCGTTTCGCGTGCGCCGTAATCGTGTCTAGCGTGCTTCCTTTGAACGGCTGTAAAGCAAGGGGGCCGCCACAATCAGAAGTTAGTTGCGTCAACAGCCCTCGCCTGCCCTCGCCCGCCCCCGCCCGCCCCCCCCCCCCCCCCCCACACCGGCCACGCCTTACAACAATGTTAGTAGTGTCCGGGAGGCGGTGTGGCCTGGACTCTTTGCTGGCCCCGTTAAAAGCGTCCCCCCGGTCCCCCTCCTCTACAGCCCCATCGGGACCCGCTGGGTCCCACCCACTCCATCGGGGACACACATCCCCGCCCCACTTGAATTACAGCGGGTGGAACAGCGGCAGACAGGGCCCCGGCCGGGGCGGCGGATTAAACACCGACGACTCTGATAGCGACGCACGATAATAGCGCTGCTTGTGGAGATTATTCCGACCCTCCCGAACCATTTCGTTCACCGGCAGCTGCGGCGGCGGCACGCCCTTCAAACGCACACATCAAGCAGCGCAGCGCTCCTTAACTATACTATAGCGCGTCGCCGCTGTTGAATTAATTAAACAGGAGCGCGTAATTGGTGGCCTGTATTCCGGCGTCCTTCTTACTGTGTGCGCGCGTGCGTACGTGTGTGTCGTGTGTGTGTGTGTGTGTGTGTGTGCCGCTCGGCCACGCCCCGGTCACATTATCTCCGGATCCTACGCAAACACAATAGCAGTCGCCACAATGCCGTGGCGCACATGCACCACAGCCGGCCTGGCGATCGCAGAAATTAGCAGCAGTCGCGTGAATCGCTGCGTGTGGTATTATTTTCGCATCGGGGGCTGCGCTGGTCCTCCGGGTCTCCCTGCTGGACCTTCCATCCCCTCCGTTCACCGTGGGGTGACAACACAATGTGGCCTGGTGGGCGGCCTCGGCACGTGGGGCGCCTGCGGTCCGCAGGGTAGGCAGTCCCGTCAGACAGGCGGGCGTTGCGGGCTTGCCTACCCTGCGGGCCGCAGGGGCCCATGCACCCCTCCGCTCTCCTTGCCGCAGGCGATATTTCTTACCGAGGATGAAGAGCTACAAAGGATGCACTTTTGTCCTTCTCCGTGGGTAGGAATCAAACTTTGGGGGGGGGGGGGGGGCTGGGTCAGACGGGAGAAAAAGAGTAGAATTCTGTCGTCGTCCGTACCTCACAAGGAGAGAAAGAGAGAGAGGGGGGGGGGAGAGAAAGAGAGAGAGAGAGGCAGACTCGCTCACTTCTATCTTGACGCTTATCTCTCTCTCTCTCTCTCTCTCTCTCTCTCTCTCTCTCTCTCTCTCTCTCTCTCTCTCTCTCTCTCTCTCTCTCTCTCTCTCTCTCTCTCTCTCTCTATCTCTCTCACCCGGCGGGGAAAAATTTGTCGTTTGACCGAGAAGTCAGCACAAGAGACTAGAGTAAGAAAGCTCACTGCAGCGCCACCAGCAACTGGACCGGGATGAAGGAAAATAATTCCGGATAAGAGATAAGGGGAAATAGAGAGAGAGAGAGAGAGAGAGAGAGAGAGAGAGAGAGAGAGAGAGAGAGAGAGAGAGAGAGAGAGAGAGAGAGAGAGAGAGAGAGAGAGAGAGAGAGAGAGAGAGAGTAAAAAAAGCAAAGGCCCGAAAAACGTCGTAAGACTGTCGGAGGAGAGATGTTTGCGTCGAGATAGAGCGACTTTCATTAAGTCTCCCGTGGCGAACGTATAACACACAGCAGGTTACTCTGGGACTGGTGCGCGCCAGGACCCGCCAGGACCCCGGCAGAGAACACCCGACCTTCCCCGGGGAACCGCACCCTGTAGCCCTTGGCCTGTACCCTTCGGCCTACCCGGCGGGTGGATGGGGCAGCCAGGCCTTGCGGTCGCAAACACGTTGCCTGTGCGCCTCTGTCTTACAGACTCGCCTTCTCACCACAGACTCTACAAACACACACACACACACACACACACACACACACACACACACCAAAACAAAATATATGAAAGTATCTTCTGAAACAGATTCCGCGGAATGTGGAAGGTGTTCACTGGTGTCCGACAGAGGGCCTATCGGCCTTTTGGACACACCGGACAAGAGCCGCTGAAGATTCCACCGCGCAGACGGTTCCACTCCCTGATTTATGGCCAACCCCCACCGGGATCGCCGTCCCATTTGTTTGGCTGAGACTGTCGCCGGCGTCCTAATCTGATCCACCTGTTCGCTCGCGGCGTCCCGGGCTATAGGAACACGGAGAAAAATGATTAGTGGGCGGAACTGATTTTTCAGTTCGTTTCCAGACAAGTAGAAGTTTTGGCAACTAAGAGCTACAATTTTGTTGGGGGAACTATTTGATAGTTAAACCAACGAAAAAATAGTTACTCCAACAAGTAGTTGGTTGCTCCAACAATAAGGTTTGTTGCTGAAGCAAAATTGTATTCTTGCTCCCGCAACGCAACTGTTCGTTGGAGCAGCCAATTTTTCGTTGCTGCTAACATGTAGGTAGGTCCCCAAACAAAATTTTTGTTTTCAGAACCAAAGTACTGTTTAGCTTATTGGAAAATCAACTGAAACATGCGAGTTGCTAATACTAATATTTTTCTCCTGCACTGCGCACGACTGGTCTCTGACACTCATTGGTCCGGTCGTGCTACAGTCACCAGAGCTAAAAGTATACAATCAGAAGGAAAAGAGAGAAAAACTCATAAATTATTAATCTCGCATTACATACGATAAAGATGAATCCACAGAAAAGAAGAAAGTCTATTCTACGATAAGGTGCTCAAGTGTTCACCTGTCGTGTGGCTGTGAGAGCGGCGTGCGTGTGTTAAGAGAAGGAATGGCGGGCGCACTCGCACACGTGCGCTCTGCGGGGAAAGGGATGGAGTCATGTCTGGCAATGACGGGAGGAACCTCGCTGGCGCTTATCTCGCGATGAAAAGTTGGCTGCGAGGTCATATGAGGCAGCGGCGGCGGCCGCCGCCGCCAGGGAGCGGGCCCGCCGGCAAAGAGCGCAGGGGGAGAGTAAAGAGGATAGGAAGACTGCTGAAAAAGAAATGAACCGGATTTTTAGGAGCATCTCTCGAATTCTCCCCCGGGACTACCTCGCCTGCCTCGGCCCGAGCACCAACCCGGCCCGGCCCGGCCCGGCCCTCACGGGCTCGGCTTAGGGTTCAAAGGTTTCGGCCAAAGGCAGGGCGGATAGGACCGTCCCCATTGCTACCGATCCCGGCGGCGGCGCGCGGCACCGATCATCCCACCCCGGTATTCCAGCAGACTTTATCGAAGCTGCAGCGCTCAAGCGCTAAGTCACGGCCCGAGGCGGGGTCCCGTCTTCGGAACGACCCACTTGTCAGGAAGGCCTTTTCATTATCAGGAAGTTCGCCTCGTTCTCCAATCTCCGGTTTCCGAAAGCCTGAGCACGCGGAAGCTCCCAGCCGCTCCACTGAAAAATCCGTCAACCCAAGGGAATAGCGCTCAATTTTATAAGGTATTTTCGCCCTCTGAGCGAGTCCTTGTACAAATTGTTCCGGATACCTGCGTGACGAGCGTGCTGCCTTTCGTCGGGGGCATCGTAGAGCACGCGGCAGGGTGGTGTGGTGGCGGGGCGGGGCGTGTGGTTACAGCGGCCATGCCCCTGCAATAACACACACACACACGCGCGCACACACACACACACACACAGCGGCAGGGCGCGCTTCGTGATATTGTTGTGCTCCGCAGGTAGGTACGTCTCAAGTTATCGCATGCCAGCAGCGGAGGAGGGGACCCCGGTGACGCCCTCCCCCCCCCCCTCCCCCGTCCGGCAGGCTCTCCGGCCAGCTTACGCTTACGTGCCTCCTGCGGGGAGGGGGTGAGGATTAGAGGAGCAGGTTAAGCGGAGCTGTTGTGGGCTACGATGCGTTCTGTTAGGTTAGGTTGCGTTTCCTAGCGCAGCCGCCATGCTTTCTGCTCGCCATACCGCAGTAGTCTGCAGCGCTGTTGTACCGCGACGCCGCTACGGAGCGCGGCACAGAGACGGGAGCAAGAGAGAGGGGCAATTGTTTGGAACTGCGCGGCGCGATCGGACCAGCGATAAGCGAATCCACAACGGAGACCACACGGGGGCCAGCGGCTGCGGCGCACAGCCGTCCGCCGAATACCAATCCTCGCCATCAAATTTAAATGTGCTCCGTCCATAGAGGCGGGGAACAACAGTGGGAAACAGTGCGGTCCGGTGCCAAGTGTGCGACCGACCCGTGACTCGATTTCCCAACCGGCGCATCGTGCGGGAGAACAGAAAAAAAAGTGGAACAGGTTTCAAACGACGACTGAAACGTTATTTTGGCAGACGCCTCATAGATCACGAGCGAGCCCTCGTCAGTGCTATACAAGGGAAATAATATGGAATCAGGGTGAGATTGTATGGCGTCTTGTATGGGGCTTTTGTGATGTGCTGTGCGGACGGAACCCGCACTAAATAGGCGCCTGGTCCGGCATTATGCGGGCGCACCACACAGGAGCACACGGTAAAAACATCGCCTAGGAAAGGATTTTGTCAAAACCGAGACAACTTGACCCAAACCTAGGAAGTCCCTAGGAGTTGGGTGCAAATTCCGAGGGACTCCCTTGGAACTGGTCACCTCGGTCTTCGTTCCTAGGAAATCCCTAGGAAATCGGCGCGATTCCTATAGGGAATCCCTAGGATCCCTAGGCGATGTTTTTACCGTGCACGCTCCCCCCGCCGGCTGCGTCCGCAACACGGCCGCCGCGGTGCCGAGCTGGGCCGGGGCCGCTTCAGGATAATCCAGCCAGACACGACGCACCTCGCACGCGGCCCTTGCCGGCCTGCGGCCTGCGGGGTCCGTGGCCCACTAATATGCGAGGAAAGGCGAGCCAGGAAGGGAGGGAGGGTAGGGAGGGTAGGGAGGGTAGGGAGGGTAGGGAGGGTAGGGAGGGTAGGGAGGGTAGGGAGGGTAGGGAGGGCAGGGCCAGCGAGGGGCATTGGGCCGCAGAGGCGCGGAGAGGCTTATAGAACCGTGGAAAGAAGAGCGTTGGTGGTGGTGGGGTTGGTGCTGGTGCTGATGGTGGTGGTGGTGGTGGTGGTGGTGGTGGTGGTGGTGGTGGTGGTGGTGGTGGTGGTGGTGGTGGTGGTGGTGGTGGTGGTGGTGGTGATGGGCTGCGCTCCCGCACACAAGCAAGCCCAGCAAGGCCCGGCATGGTACGGATTCGCTCTTCTCATCCCGTCGTGCCGAGGGATAAGATTTTTATTCAGATAGTGCAAAGGCAAAGGAAACAGGGATCTGCGCGTTATGACGATGACATAAAAAAACAGTTGCCAGAACTTTATCCCCGTCGTTAGCGCGTAGTGCCCATCAGTGCAACCCAAACTACACCTCTCGCCAACCTATGGATCCCACGTTGCCACTGAGCAACTGAGGCTGCTCCAGTATACTAATTTTATTATTCGCTGTAACACGTTCATACTGCCTCGTAGTACATTATTCTGACTCAACAAACTTATGTTTCCTCAATACTAAAAGAACGAGTGTCCCTGAACGTTAAAGTGCTCTCCATGCCTGTCTTGTAATTATTACAATATTTTTGCGTTGCCTGCGGGTAGGGCAAACGAACTGCAACTAACTGTAACGAGTTTTTTTTTTTTTTTTTTATTTTTCAGAAATAATTTAGGGCCATGTCACTTACGAAACTACTTCACTGCCCAACCGAAACGCTACCAAAACACAATCCCTCCGTCTCGTTGTTTTCGAGATGAATGGGGGTCTTAACTAACAGGGCGAGCGCAATAACACTCGTTCTTTTTCGTTTCTTACGTCATAGTAGTGGTAGAGAAAGCAAAGAACGAGTAAAAAGAAAGACCGCGCTCGCTTTCCAGGCGCCACGATAAGCGCCTTAAATACTCGAGGAGACGTTAGTGTAGTGCTATGAGTCTCAGCTTTGCGTCGGGAAAGTGTTCCCCCGGTCTGGCGAGTCATGAGGGAGGCGGGGCGGGGCAGGGTGGGGCAGGACGGGGTGGGACGGGACGGGGGGGGGGGGGGGCGGTCTGATGAGGCCGCCGCTGCAGCCCGGCCCGGAGCCCAGACCGGCCGCGACCCATCGCATTAACGCCGAGATGAGATCGAGCCAACTAGCCCAAAGCCCGTTCAGGCGAGTGCGCCCGGCACCGGCCGCCCATCGGTCCCAGCACAAACGTTGTTAAACATGGCGATGGAACAGGAAACGGGTAGCACACGTGACTACGCCACTATGCGGTCTTGACCACCAGGTTCGACACTAGCCGCAGGTTGAAATGGCAGGGTGCTACCGGATCGGATAGGAGGAGGAGAGTTAACTCAGCGATCCATGCGCGTGCATCTGTTCGTAACGACGACCACCGCCCCGAGCCAAATGACATTTCCCGAATCCGATATTACGAAGTGGAGCGCAAACTCTCCCTCTTCTCTCTCTCTCTCTCTCTCTCTCTCTCTCTCTCTCTCTCTCTCTCTCTCTCTCTCTCTCTCTCTCTCTCTCTCTCGCTGCCTGGGGAGAAGACCCCCCGCGGAGACGTGCAGTCGGTCGGCTGACTCGCGGTTCAAAACGTTGCGGTGCGCCGGGCCCCCGTCGGCTCCAGTCGTCTAGTCGGCTCCAGTCGGCTCCAGTCGGCTCCAGTCGGCTCCAGCCGACCCTAGTTCTTTGTGTGAGAGCGTGGTGCATAAACGGTTCGTGTATGTATACCCGCGGCGCTGCGGTGCTCCACCAGGCGAGTGCCGGTGTTGCCGTCGTGTCCACAGCCGGGGGTGGGCCGGGGGTGGGCCGGGGGTGGGCCGACATTGTCGGCGGCCTTGGGGACGCGCGCCTGCCAGGCCCCTGGGCCCCCCGGGCGTCCAGGCCGCCGGCGCTGTATCGTGCAGAGGAACGCCTCCGTGCAGCCTGGAACCCACCCCGTCCCGCCCCGCCCCGCCCCGCCCTGGTCCGACCCGGTCCGCCCACCACACAGACCACTAGGCTGCCTATTTCCCTACCCCCGTCCGATGGGCCAACAATAGGGACGACTCCGCTATTCTCCCACCGGGCAGAGGAATCTAAACAGGCGGGGCCGAGTCCCACTGTGGTGGGGGCGGTGGGGGCCGCGGGGGCGGCGGGGGCCGCGGGGGCCGTGGAGGCCGCGGGGGCCGCGGGGGCGGCGGGGGCCGCGGGGGCCGTGGAGGCCGCGGGGCGGGTGGTGCACGACAGCCGCCAGCGGCCTCCGAGCCCCACCCTCACACAGGACGGCCAGTGGGCGATCGGGATGCGGAGACCGTGTTTTGGATCAAGAATCAGTGCCCAAGGACGAGGCGTTTGATAATATGGGCGTGTGGGGCCGGACCGCCGGTGGCTGTGGGGGCTACCGGTTCCTGGCTGTGGGCCGGACGAGGCTTGGACACACGCCTCGCCACACCAAAGCAGCGCCACGCCACGCCGTGACACGATTGCCCATGTCGGCATGAGTGCCCTCCAAAGGCTAGACCAGCCTCTGCCCCTGGCTGCCCCTGGCCGCCCCTGGCTGCCCCTGGCTGCCCCTGGCTGCCCCTGGCTGCCCCTGGCTGCCCCTGGCTGCCCCTGGCTGCCTCTGGCCGCCCCTGGCTGCCCCTGGCTGCCCCTGGCTGCCCCTGGCTGCCCCTGGCTGCCCCTGGCTGCCCCTGGCTGCCCCTGGCTGCCCCTGGCTGCCCCTGGCTACCCCGGGCTGCCCCGGCCCCGTCCGATTCGAGTGAGTTAGCACCGACATAGACGCCGACGACCTACGGCGCGGGCCGGTGTAAAAGGGACCACTTACCCCCCCTGAAACTGTACCCCCCGGTACACCATCCCTAGGGTCCTTTAACCCCCCACCAACCGACTCGGGGGTACACTATCCCTAGGGGCCATGTACCCCCCCGGGGGCTAGTGGGTAGTGGGGGGTACACGGCCCCTAGGGATGGTGTACCCCCGGGGGGGTACATGACCCCTAGGGATTGTGTACCCCCGAGTCAGTTGGTGGGGGTACACGGCCCCTAGGGATGGTGTACCCCCGGGAAGTACCTGGGTTCCCACCCAGGTTACCGATCGATTTCAGGTATATTTCAACGAGGAATTCGAATGAAAACGAAGACTTTCGGCAAATAAAATTATCTAACACCACAAAGTTATCTTCTTTTGTTTTTTCAGGAGGCAAATGTTGGGTCCAGGACGTTGAGCGGAGTGGTGCTCGTCGGTGAAAGGCCCCAATACCGCGCGAACTCGTTCCGCCTCCTTTCCCTGTGAAGACGCTGCTGACATGGGGGGGGGGGGGGGAGCCGACCCCACCGGCCCGGCCCGGACCGGAGCTCTCAGGAGCCACTTGCGCTGATTGAAAGCAGCGGCGAAAACCCCGCGGCGTGCCGGTTAGCGGTGGCCGTGGGGTACCGCCTGCACCTGGACTTCCCCGCCGTGCGCCGCCAAGCCCCCGGACCTGGCCCTGGCACGCCCTCGTCTTCTGCTTAGTACTCAACTCGTCCACGCCAGCCTGAATCGACCAATTTGCAATTTGCTTAAATCAATACTAGTACAAATCTCATTGACTTCACCCCCTTTCTCTCTTCCCACGCCTCATTACAACCTTCGGCGGGATGAGTGAACCTCGGCTTTGGAGTATGAAAATTTCAGAAGTACTTTGTATTCGTAGCACTTTGCTGCCTCCCACACTGCGCTGTGGACCTACATATGCGCTCCTGACCTTGACTCATTCGAGGTTCCCTGACAATTATCTCACAAGACGACAGCGCTTCAAAAAAAAAAAAAAAAAGCCGCCAAAACAGGTGTCGCTCTGTGCGGATATGCACGCACGTCACCCGGCTCTTTCGAGGCCAGACGAGGCGAAAATGAAAATGCGCGAGATGAATCGTCGACCTCCGGGGTGAAATACGGCCTGCAATCATCTTCTGTGACGTGACAGGCGAACCTGCCCCCGGCGAACGGGCAGACCACTCGGCATCAGACGCGGATTAGTAGCTCCTATGCGCGCCGAAACGCTATCGCTCCGGCATCGAGAGGCAGGGAGGGGCCGGAGGGGCCGGAGGGGCCGGAGGGGCGCACAACGCGACACAATATTGCCGACTCCTCCCCTCTTCCCTTTCACCCCTAACCGTAAGAGGAGCGAGAAAATGAAAAGAAGATTGAGCGCGAATAATAGAAGCGGCTCTGCCCTGCTCTGCCCCGCTGTTTACAGCGAAATCAGTCCCCCCCTTCTCGGCCCGCTCCCCACGGCCTGACGGCAGGGCCCGGCTAGGGCTGTGCGGGAGTCGGGATGACAACTCCGCGGCCGGGGAGGGGATATACGACTCCCATCTGGGTCAACGCGATGACCCCCCCCCCCCCTCCCACAAACAAAACACACGGGCAGCAGTGCAGGGCCCCCACGGGTCCACACAAACACACCCGGCCAGCCCCGTGGGCCACGCCACCAGTTACACCGCAGTGGGGATTCGCTTTTCCTAGGAAGGGCGAAGACTTTGGCGCGGTACCCGGAGGCCAGGCTAGGCCAAGCCGGAGTACCCAGCGGAACGCATAGGGCGGACCCCAGCAGGGGACGCCAGGGGACCTGCGGACCTCGTGCGGATCCGGACGGTGGCTGCCCAGAGCACATTTATTTCCCTCTGCAAGGGACCGCGCGGCCAGCGGCTGCTGCCCGATGAATGCAGATTCGGTATGAAAAGAGAAGGAGAGAGAGAGAGAGAGAGAGAGAGAGAGAGAGAGAGAGAGAGAGAGAGAGAGAGAGAGAGAGAGAGAGAGAGAGAGAGAGAGAGAGAGAGAGAGAGAGAGAGAGAGAGAGAGAGAGAGGCGTGCGCAGCGCAGCCGCCCACCACCGGCATGAACCCTCCGCAAACCGGGCCCCTTATCGTCTGTTTCTCTCACTCACTATAGGCACGCCTGTCATGATTCTGTTCTCTACCAGGCCTACCCCCCCCCCCCCCTCTCTTTCTCTCTCTCTCTCTCTTCTTTCCTTGTCTCTCTCTCTCTCTCTCTCTCTCTCTCTCTCTCTCTCTCTCTCTCTCTCTCTCTCTCTCTCTCTCTCTCTCCACAGTAGCCCTCATACCGCACGAGGTATAGTGCTTCCGAGCGAGCCGAACGCCATAAGCCGCGGCCGGCGCTCGCGATGTGGCTCAGGGTAACGGCAAACGGCTGCGCTCGCTAAGCGGTGAAACCACAAGAGAGAAAGCGAGGGAGAGGAGAAGGGGCAAACGTCTTTGTCACATTTCCTGAAAAGCCGCGCGTCGTCGCGTCGCCAGTAAGGAATTATTACATGTCGACAATGCTCGTTACGCGGCCTCAGAGGCTCCTTCAGGACCCGCGGTAATTATGGGCTGCCTCTCCGCAATATTGCGATGTGTGATGAGTGTTATTGCAGTCACAGCGCAGTGGCTGTCGTCTTCGTCGCGGGCCGCGAGGTGGCAGCACTGTCCCAACGCTTGAAATTTGGCATTCGATCCATCATGCCACGCGCCGCCACAGTCTCGGTGACGGACAGTCGTAGACAGGCGGGCGGACACGGGTCGTGGCCGTTGGCATGACCCAAGCAGGTCCAAGGACGCCCGAGTGCCTTTTACGTCCGGGGATGGGGGCGTACCCTTTGCCCCCCCCCCTCCTCTCTTTCCTGCTCTCTTTCTGAAGTGCCTTCTCTCTGCCAAGGCTGCCAATTAGTCCGGCTCACGGCACTATGAACGATTCTCGCTGTAGAATGACACCATCCCCTCCCCCTAAAAAAAAAATCCACTGAACAGCTATGTGATTGCACAGCCGCGTGCCCCTCCCCAACCCCTCTTGACTCTTATTAATTTTATTTATCCATCGTTTCACCCTTTATTATTTTTTTTCCTTCAATGTCCAACAATGTGCACAGGAGAAAACGCAGAAAAGAAAAAAGGCACGAATGGCGTCATTTTCAATATGGGTCTCGGGGGCGGGGGGGGGGGGGTGAAGTCAGGTTAAGGGTCTCCAATCGCTCTCCTACTCGCGGAATGGTCACGCTTTTTAGTCAAAAGTGGGGGTGGGTAGGCTGACCTCCTCCTCCCCGCCGGCCAAGGTGGCAACACCGCTGCAACCTCGTCGATGTCGGTGTCACCAGCCGGCTGCTGCGAGGACTCCCAGCGAAGGTCTCTCGGAGGTCTCCCTATAGGATCACTTACAACACTGCCCCCCACGCGGAGGGGCGGCCGGAGGGGCGGCCGGAGGGGCGGCCGGAGGGGCGGCCGGAGGGGCGGCCGGAGGGGCGGCCGGAGGGGCGGCCGGAGGGGCGGCCGGAGGGGCGGCCACCGGGTGCAGAGCGTACCTGCCCTGCCGTGTCCTTGTCCTGTGTCCTGCCCTGCTGATGCTGTTTGCGAGCTAACGAACCGCGGATCCGCGGTAAACAGCACCGAAATGGACCACGCGCGCGTGTGTGTGTGTGTGTTTGCCCCGCACACACGGCCAGGAACAAAAGGGGACGTGGATGCTGCGATCGAATTGAATTTGACAGCAGCAGTGCTTGCAGAAGGCGATGACAACTCAATCACAGCTGTGAATAATCTCCAAATGATTTTATTATTATTATTATTTGCAGGGCTTTAGGATTTTCCTGCACCTCCCCGGACTAGGCGCGGATCCAGGAGCGACTTGTGGGGAGGGCAATGTACCACTTTTTGCCTACTTTCCGGCGAAAAGTTCGGCGGGTTGCCTAAATTTCAGGCGCCCTTCGGGTGCCATGGTAACATCCTCGGGAGGGGCAAAGCCCCCCCCCCCCGTGGATCCGCGCCTGCCCCGGACGTGGACAGCGGGCCGGACATGCGCCATTACGGCCCGGGACAGCAGCTTCGCGTTGCTTCGCGTTCGGCACTGGCGTTTGGAATTGGCCGGCGAGGCAAAGCAGGCGGGGAAATAAGGGGCGGGAAGATTGAAACGCGGCACAGGAAACTTTCGCCGGTCGGCTGGGCGGTCCGATAACATTATGCCGACGATGTGGGCCGGAGATACTGTCCGCCACAAACGGGCCGACGGCAGCGCCATCTCGACGGCAAGAAAGCGGAGCGCCCCCTGGGCCGATGTCGCTGCCGCGTGCCGTTCACTCCGAGCCACCGGAATCGCTCCGCCACAGATAAGCGATCCCTGCACCGGCCCGCGGGCGGGACAGTCCCCACCAACAGCTGGGGAGGGCGGGGATCTGCACAAGGCACTGCATTGTGCGGCTGCGGATGCGCTGCCGGCTGTTGGTGCTGCAGCGGCGGTGATGGAGCACAAACACCTCAGCCTCGCCCGCTGCTGCTGCCACTGCCGCTGCAGGAATGCCGTTGTAGTTTGTTCCGACCGCCCACCCCGCGTCGCCCCGACCCGTCCGGAGTTAAGTACTTCTCGTGGCGTGACCAAACGCCCCGAGCTTTACTCCGAGCTACTGTCCGAGCTACAGCTCCAGGCGCCGCGCGGCCAAAGTGGCAGCGCTATTTATTTGAGTTGCACCATGAAAAGCACTCGGCCCGCCCCGCCCCGCTCTGGCTCGTCGTTCGGCGCGGAAATTGAAATTAGCAAAACGCGCGCTGCTGCGGCCCGCCGCCCACGCGCAGAGCCATCGTTATTCCGCCCCACGGAAATATTGACGGCGCTGGCTTTCTCTTTATGTTGCTTGTTTACGTAAGGCCCCCGCCCTGCTCCTCTCCCTCCCCGGGGTCCCGACGGTGTCCTCCACCGCTGCGCTGCCGACACGGGGACCGTTGGAACCGAAGGGACCGGGAGCCAGCCGGGAGCACCTCGGGGAGTATGAGAAACAGAGTAGGACGCGAGTGAGGGCAACGCAGCGCGCCAACGCAGCCAGCGCCGTGCCCTCGGTGCAGTGGGGCTTGTCCTGTCGGCACTATGCAATGTCCGGGGGCCGCGGGGGACGCGGGGGCCGCGGGGGGCTCCGGCTGCTGACAGGCGCACGGGCCGGATGGAACTAGACGGGTGGTTTACGGCCGACCCTGAAACTCTGCACCTGACACGAAACATCACAATAGGGTATTTCGGAGAAGCTCAGACCGGAAGTGGAGAAGATGCTTACAAAGAAGAAAAGCGGAAACAGTATGGGGGCCACCGCACCAGGATATGTGTGGCCAAATATGTACAGTATAGACAGTAAAGAAAGTAGTCAACAGCGACGATGGTGCAACTGTGTTGCACTGGCAGAAATCGCGATCAGCGGGCTAGACCATGACCGCTGAGAGGAAATAGACGCGCCTGTGGCGCGTGCACCGAGGGCAATAAGCCAACCTACTTGTATCGCGGTCCGTAAGGAAGACGGAGTCAGTCGCGCACAGATCACCGCGGGGTTATGACCCATCCCGCCGCCCTCCAGGCAACATGTAATCCATAGTAAGTAAAACTCCACCTCCAAGATGTGTGACTCAGTGATACCCTAGAACTCCCCCTAAAGACCACACATCACAAGGGAGTATCTCCGCCACAGCGGCGGCCACGAGCCAACTGAAAATTTCTGCTGCGGTTCCGCTCACTCTTTTTGCTTGCGGAATACCCTATTGTGGACTCTGCAAGGTGAAAACCGGTCTGCGAGCTGATAGGATATTGATATCAATATGAAGGAGCCGGTAGACTTGCCTGCAACATACGCAAACCGGATCGGAGGCCGGAGGCCAAACCGGAGGGAAGCGGTAGGGCACTTAAGCCGGATCCGATAGAGAGCGCCCCAGGAGCGATCCGGGGCCACTGCTGGCGTCAGGGAAATGTGTGGATAGCGACAGTGGCTGTGGGCCGGCCCAAAAAGTGCAATAATAGCAATAGAGGCACTAGGAAGTGGAGGAGGGGGAAAGGGGGGGGGGGGGGTATCTGACGGGATTGGGCAGCGGGGCAAGGCAGGGCGCTCAGCGGGGTGGGATTTAGGGCCCACGCACAGCACGTCGGCCGAGGTGAAGGGGAGAGAGAGAGAGAGAGAGAGAGAGAGAGAGAGAGAGAGAGAGAGAGAGAGAGAGAGAGAGAGAGAGAAAGAGAGAGCATACCGGTGTACCCCAGCGCTACTTTTTTCGCAGCGGGGACGCGGAAGGAAAGGCGACAGCCGCAGAGAGCCACTGCCTGTATAAATTTTTCCCTCCAAACGTAGAGGTGCAGCTTCATCACTCCGTGCGCTCGTGTCTGTGAGTGTGAGTCTGTGAGTGTGAGTGTGTGTGCGAGTCTGTGTGGAGGAGACGCATTTGCAGGATCTATCACCTTGGTCGCAGCTGGTTTCAAATTTCCCGTCTCTGCTCTCGTCTGCTCTCTTCGCGCCGTGTGTCGTCCGCGCCGAACGAGAAAATAAACTTGTCACGCCGTTTCACCTTTTTTCTCCCTCTTCTTTCCGTGTCTGGGTACTTGTGGTGATGTGACCCGCTGACGGGTATGGCATGTCCGGCGCTCACAGGCCCGGGGGGGCACCAACCGGAGCACTGGCAGTTGACGCAGAAATGCCTTGTGGTTTGGGAACGTCCGCAAACTAGGAAACACATCCCGGACCTTTTTCTTTTATTCTGCCCGCCCGGAGGGGCGGTGCTGAGGGAGTAAACAGTCACTGGCGCGGCCCGGAGCCCCCCGACTCCGTGCCCGGTGGGTTTGATTCCCAACAGGCCCGACGCAGTGACCCCTACCGGAGAGGACTTAAATCACAATCCTAAATTTATTTTCAATGGCCCTGTCAGGTGGTTTGTGGACGGCCTCCTTCACGCTTTTCACAGCCCGGCCGCAAAAAGATCTCCGCGAAACGAAATAATTATCGGCGCGTTTGCTCTGGATTGTGTGGGCCAGCGGCAGCCAACGGCAGCCAACGGCAGCCCTATGTGTGCCTGGCTGGCCTGGGCTGGGCACCCGTCCACTGTCCCCCGGCGCCCTTCGCTGCCCTTCGAGCTGCGGGGAGCCGCGTTCATTTCAGCCCTCCCACCGTCCGACACAAGGTCCGAAACATGGCGACACGACGTGGCAGCGACAGCGCAGCGCTGGGACCAGGCGAAAAAAATTGTTGAAATTTTTTTTGGTAAAATTGTAGGATACGGTCATATTGAACTTTAAAATTTTTGTCCCCGATCTGCTCACCCAGAAAAAATCATGTACAATTAAAATTGTTGAAATTTTTGTGAGGGCGTCACAAAAATTTCAACAATTTTAATTGAACATGATTTTTTCTGGGTGAGCAGATCGGGGACAAAAATTTTAAAGTTCAATATGACCGTATCCTACAATTTTACCAACTTCTAGCGCGAAACACGGTGCTCGGTGCACTCTTGTTGAGTTTTCTGTCTTTTAACACCCCCTACCCCCTTTGCTTTTTTCCTCGTGGCGGTTCGAAATGAAACAGAGAGTGGCAGAGAAGGGAAAGGCAGAACGCAAAAGAGAAGGGATAAGATGAGAACGACACGCGAAGCTTGAAAAAAAGGGCAGAAAGGGAAAGGACGATTACAAGTAGAAGGGGATGGGGGGTGGCGATGAAAACAAAACGGAATCGTAATTAAAGGCGACCGTCGACTCGGCCTCCAAAGAAACGGCTGCTTTCGACAACATAGACGAGCGCTGGAAAGGGACGGCCAGAGTTTTGGTTTTGCCCCGGACGGCCCCAGACGGTGGTGTTCATTCACCACGCCCACCGAAATCCAGAGAGGAGTGACCAGCGGAGAGAGGTCGGACGGCATTGCAAGTTGTGCAGAGATATCGGACTTCTGTGTGGGCGAGTGAGGGAGGCCTTGGAGAGTAGCCCACCGCCCACCGCGGCATGGCAGCGTTGCGGAGTGGCCTACCGTCGATTTGCTAGGCGCTATAGTTCCTCGTTATTTAGTCATCATTTTGTTTTCCTTCGCATGTTTATTTCCTGGAGAGGATCGGAAAGAGAATCAAATTGAAAGCAGTGAGTTGAGATAAATGAGAAGTGGTTCGTAACGGGGGCTGCGGGGGCTCCGGGGGGCTGCGGGGGCTCCGGGGGGCTGCGGGGGGCTGCGGGGGCTCCGGGGGGCTGCGGGGGCTCCGGGGGGCTGCCGGGGGCTGCGGGGGCTCCGGGGGGCTGCGGGGGCTCCGGGGGCTCCGGGGTCAAACCGCACGCGACTGGGTGTCCGGGTGCTGCTCCTCGCCACCCCACCCTGGACTCTCATGTCAGCCCAGCGTGGCACAGTCCCCAAACTTTTCGACTCCAAAGTTGAGCTCCTTTTTGCCAAATCATAAAACGGAGGCCAATTTCAAGAAAACGGGCGGAGGCGGGGCGCCGGGGGTTCCCTGCGCGGCGTGCGCGTCTTCAAATCCCTGCCCCCCCCCCCCTCTCTCTCTCTCTCTCTCTCTCTCTCTCTCTCTCTCTCTCTCTCTCTCTCTCTCTCTCTCTCTCTCTCTCTCTCTCTCTCTCTCTCTTTCACTCTATATACTACTTTCTCCAGCCGCTTTCACGAGCGTGCCTCTTCCGGCCTGCTTTGCATACTGCTTTGTTATTCAGCGGTCTCTGCGAGGAATATCAGTCGTCCGCCTTACTAGACCTCCACGTTGCGCGGGACGGTGGCGCGGCACAGCGGTCGCAACTTTACACATCGAGCCGGCCGATCTCCCTGCCGCATAGAACAAGTCCCCCGGCTGTCCCGGCAGTGTAGGTAGCCGCACAGCGGAGGTCCTGGTGCTGGTGAAGTCCCAGTGGTGACCCGGTGAAGTCCTGGTGAAGTCCCAGTGGGGACCCGGTGAAGTCCTGGTGTGAAGGCGCCGGGCCTGCAAGGCCTCCCGACACATAAACTAGTGATGAACCAAGGATCCGGAACGTAAACACGGCTGCTCGTTGTGGTACTGGGTCCGCCCGAAGCAGAGAGAGAGGGGGTGGGAGTGTGTATTAGAGAGAGAGAGAGAGAGAGAGAGAGAGAGACACGAAGAGGAGCGGCAGTGCCCGCGGCGTTATGACATCATAATTTGACTGAAGGATCTAAAACACGGCGACGAGCAGAAGGGATGTTGTTTCTGCCTCCACCACCGCTTCTTCTCATCTCTTTCCTCTGCTCTTCCTCGCCGCCCTCTCATTGTGCCGTACCCCGTTTCTTGGCGTTGGCATTTCCGTTCCGGACCATTGCGACCCGACCGAGGGGCGCACCAGTCCTGACAATTTTGTACAGAGACTGAAATACCAAATGACTGTATATGCGACGGGGAGAACGACTGGAGAAAGAGTGGACGAAACTACTGAAAGACTGGGGAGGAGATTGAACATTTTTCGTTATGGTTTGCTTTGGGGACAAATGCTACAGTATTAAAGTACACGCAGATTCGGTCAACGAATATCGTGGCACATTAGCCGTACCGGTTAAAGCGCTGCCCTCTAACGGACAGTGTCCCGGGTTCAACTCTTGCCTCCGGCTACAAAATTCTCCCTGGTATTTTATTTTTTGGAACATTTTTCTGACTGGCGACTGGAATGACTGGGAAGGAACTGGAAGTGATTCTGCACTTGAGACTATTTTGTTAAGTGTACAGTGACTTTACCGTAGTGACATGTACCTGCCGGACTGTCGCTCACTGCCCTGCCGCGCTGCGCGTTATTCACAACCACCTCATCACCCACCGTCGCCTTTTCTGATCCAAAAGAGGATTAAAACTTGTGGCAGGGAGGTGGAGGTACCCCGGGTAGCCGAGGCGCCGTGGCCGAGGTACAGTACCCGAGGTACCCGCGCCCCGCCACCACCGGGTTACTCCGCATTTTAATTCGCGCGCTCTCCCCTCTCTTTTCGGTGCCAACTTTGCGGCGGCCGCACCACCCTTATCAGCTGCTGCTGGTCCGTGCAGCGCGCCGCAGCCCGACAGCGGGGGAGCGAGACAGACACAGAGACGTGGAGGCGAGAGGTCCGTTAAGGGCAGCCGCACCACCCAACACATGAAAAAAGAATTATTTTTTTTCAGTATTATTTTTATTATTATTAAACTGCAATATCAGTGGTATCGGATCGGACCGCGGGCGCCGTTCTGGGAAAACAACACGAAAACAAAACGCGTCATTTACCACGCCGGGCGGATTGCGAATATGAATGAGATAGAACACGCGTTCTGGTAAAACTTGATGGCGCAGCAGCCGTGATAAGGTCGCAGCGGGGCGTTGTTGTGCCCCTCTCTACCGGGCCGGTCCAGGCGGTGACTCAGCAGCAGCAGCAGCAGCAGCAGCAGCAGCAGCACCGGTATTCTTCTTCTTGCCGCCGCCCCGACAGAGACGGGATGACGCCGCAGAACAAACTCTTTCTCCCCCGCGAGGCCATCGGTTTCGGCCCGTAATGGGCGGCTGCCCCGACTAACCCATTCGCGCCCCGCCGCGCCGTGTCGGCCCGGAAGTCCTGCGAGTCACGGGGCGGCCGCCTGCTGCCGGAAGTGCCGGAAGCACGCGCCTCCCTGCTGGCTGGGGGTCGGGGGAAAAAAACCAGCCAAAGCGAGCGATGGAAAAATGAGAGTGACAGGATTTTTATTTAAAAAATTGTGATGTGTTTTGGAACCCAATACGCCCAATACGCACGCATCGCACACCCTATACCCTCCGGATTTGGATACTACTCCACTTCTCTCGTCATCAGGGAGGCGGTGGGGTGGCACTGAGCTCCGTTCGCTAGAGGAAGACCAGATGACACAAAGAACAGCTCCGGCCCCACGTGCTGGGAGAAGGGGGAGGGGTCGCAAACTGCCCCGTTGCGCTCTCAGCAGAACTGTGCCAGGCCGTGGTCGGCTGCCCGCACGCAGGGAAATGAGTCGGGGATTGAGACGTTCACGACTTGCTGAGTGGCCGATGAGGGCGGCAGGCGGTGATTAGTGGTCGTCCAGGGGCGGACACCCCATCGCGGACACCCCCGGCCCGGTGGGCGGCGGGCCGCAGACGACAGGTTGCACAGTCAGCAGCCCGTGCCGTGCCCGTGGTCCGGCCGGGACTGGCCTGCAGTTGATAGGCCCTTTGCGCAGACCCCGCTCCGGTCATCGAAACCACCAATAACCAATCTCGTCCTCCCATCGGCGGCCCCGGCCCGCCCCCGGCCCGCCCCCGGCCCCCCGCCCCCGGCCCGCCTGCTTGGGCGCCTGCTCGGCGCCAGCCACACCCATAATGCGCCTCCAGGTGGTCGAGGGTGAGTACGGCCCAGAAAATGACGCCGCCCGCACAAAATCTCAGGTATTTGAACCCAGAGACTCCCATCAGTGGACTTTCTTTTCGGCGGTGTGCCCCGGGGTGGGTCGAATTCGGCAGTGGGGGGTCGAATACCGGCCGGAGTAGTGTGAGCATGCACTGTTAGCAAAATAAAATGCGCTGGACTCAAGTTTGGGTAAAACAAAAATAGGATCCAGCACATAGTATTCGAGTCACACCTCCAATATTGGTGCGGATTTGTTTTTGTTTTTCAGGCAGTGGCTGTGCCCGGCCCGCCATGCACTACAGGGACTCGGGGGCTCTGACCCCTGGGGCCGGGGCCTTTGGGCCTTAACACGACCTGCTGCTCTCTTTGCGTAGTGATCCGTGTCCGCTGGAGTGGTGTGACCCTCGCAGCCCCGCCACCCTCCTAGACACCATGACACCCTGACGCTGATCACCCTATTCAGCGCGGAGGCGGCAGCCCTGCAGCGGCGGCGGCGGCGGCGGCAGCAGCGGTGGCGGCTTTGACAAAGGCCGGGTCCGAGGGCGACACGCTGCCGCAGATCTCCTCTGGCCTCTCCCACGGGAGAGAGGAGGGGGCGATCAAAGGGGAGGAAGAAGGAGAGAAAAACAAAGTTTGGGAGTAGGAGGTGTCTATTGTGCTCTCTTTTTATTTCCGCCGTTGTCTCTTTCTGTCGAACTTACTTTTCGAAACTCCACCGCGGCGCGTGCAGTGCACCGTGTGCGGCGCCGGTCGCCGCGCCTGTCTGCTGTCGTACGCAAACAGCATCCAAGGGCAGAGTGCACAGCGGGGGCGAATATGCAGGCAAGCTGGTGCCAGTGAGCATCCCCCACTCGAATGAATAGGAAACAGCTAAAAATTAAAATGGCCCAAATATTTGTCATTGTGACGGCCTCCATCAATTTTATCAAAATCCAGCACACAAACATATTTTCGGCTAAAAAATGATAAGCCTTGCCATTTTTAAGAACTTTGACGATAAATAAAATTTGTTTTTTTTTTTTTCGGGTGCAGTGTGTTTGGGGCTGACCTACCCCTAGACATGGTTTCGTCATAAAAGTGGTGCCCATGAAATGGTCCTGGAAAAGCCGAGAGACATGTACACGCCCAGAAGGTAGGCAGCCCAAACTCATGTCCATCACTTCACACAACAAGACCGCGGTCGCTTGTGAGGAGCTGAGAGTTGCTCTTGTACACTTTCGGACCTTCCCCTAACCATTGAGCTCATCTCCCGTCCCCTCTCACCTCCGGGTCCGGGCCTGCCCCATATGGGAAGATTGGTAACACAGTGTCACGCTGCAGCGGGAGGGAAAAAAGAAAGAAGCACCGAGGTCGCTGCAAAGAGCCCCTCGCTTTGCGAGGGCCCCAAAGGCGAGCAGGTGCTAGTGCTGGCTGCCAGCGGTTCGCGCAGCGGTGTCGGCGGGGCGAGTGCACATCAGCGGCGGCACGGCGTCTCGCACCGATTCCTGCAGCTATATAATCGGTTCACCGCAATCTTCCCCTAGCAAAGGGCTATGCCAGCATGACGTGATCTCATCTGCACAGCGGGCAGGAGCCGCAGGCCGCAGGGCCGCTGCAGGCTGCCGCCGCCGCGACCCCCGGCCGGTGCCTCTGGCGGTGCCGTGCCGTGCCGTGCCGTGCCGTGCCGTGCCGTGCCGTGCCGTGCCGTGCCGTGCCGTGCCGTGCCGTGCCGTGCCGTGCCGTGCCGTGCCGTGCCGTGCCGTGCGGCTATCCCGGTCGCGTCCCGCTGCCTTAAGCCCGTCTTATACGACCGGGTTTTCTTCCCGAGCTCCTCCTCTCTCCGCCGCATGACACTTTTTCGGCACGCTCAGCACAAGAAAAGAGAGAGAAGGGGAAAAAATAGGGAGGTAGGGGCGTATCACATATCAAGTAGGGTAAAGTGCAGCGAAAGAAAATAACGCAGGTGGGGAATCCGAGGGAAGCCGCGGCGTTTGAACCCCGCGGGAACTGCTGTAAAACTGGGGGCAGGCCGATGTCAGGAATCGAGTCCTATTTGGGAGCAGCCTCGAGGGTGTCATTACCTTTACCGGCGTTATTGTCTTGATTGCGAAGACCGTGGAGGGTGGAGAATAAAAAGGTGAACCTCGAGGTTTAGTACCGGTATATTCGGCTGAAGGACGAGCAAATACACCGATAAAGTGCGGACGGTTGGTCGGAGAGGGAGAGCTGGAGCGGATGGAGGGTGAGAGGTGAGACGGGGGAAAGAGATATGGGATGTGGAGAGGGTGGACAGGATGCCAAAGCTCTCCCCTTTCATAGCCCGGAGGCAGAGGGAACGACATGTGAGGAGGTGAAAAATGTGTCACTTACTCCTAGCTGTCGGGCGGAGGCCTTTCGAAAGTGAGTCCGCCACACAGAGCCTATGCTTCGGGCATCATATACCGCCTACAGGGCAGGCAAACGCGGGCTGGCCTACCCGGCGAATGGCAGGCGCTCTCCGACTTCGGAATGCAGGGCTGCATCGTCAAACTGAGTGTAATATGATTCGTGGGCCGGCGGCCAGCCGGGGGGGGGGGGGGGCATCTCATGCCACCGAGATCCTCAGGGATCCACCGACGCGCCTACGCGTCCGGTGTCATTAGGGTAAAAGGGTTGTTGGCGAGATGTGCGTCCGGAGATACCACTGCGGAACAGGACTGCGTCGACGGACTGTGTGTGTATGTCAGAGAGAGAGAGAGAGAGAGAGAGAGAGAGAGAGAGAGAGAGAAAGAGAAAGAGAGAGTAAGCAAACGCATGAGTAAAGAACGGATTCAGTGATAATCCCCACAGGTTTGACTACGAGGCCGCGGCACCACACGTAGTCCGGTCTGCTCCGAATTCAGTCATTCATTCGTCCCTCCATTCATTCGGTCATTCATTCATCCCCCCCCCCCCCCCCACTAGAAATGTGTGTGTAAGTCTGTCTATAGGCTCCACATTAAGAACCTCTCCGCGCATTTCGGAGTTGTTTGGAACCTATTCGCGTGCTTTCAGTGCTTGGAAATAAAACATATTATGGTGATGAAAGGAGAGAGAGAGAGAGAGAGAGAGAGAGAGAGAGAGAGAGAGAGAGAGAGAGAGAGAGAGAGAGGCGGGGCACGTGAGGTGAGATGACGAGGAACACCGTCTCCGGCCTGGCCCGGTGTTCTATGGCGAGGGGGTACAAAACCAAGCGCCCCACCAGAGCGGGTAATTGTATTTCCTCCCCCGGGGCAGGTCACGGTGAAACGTAACGCTGTCCGTCCAATCTGAATATGGTTGTCGGGGGGGGGGGGGGGTCCGTGCCGTGGAGCGTGGGCCGTCGGTGAATGGGATTCTTTCGTCCGGGGGCGCGCCCTGAGGCACCCGCCCCAGGACCCCGCCGTGCTCCGGCTGCCCCCCCCCCCCCCCCGGCTGCTCCTCCTGCTGGTGGCAATAACTTTGCTCAATCACGACGGCCACCTCCGTGGCTGGCTGGCCGTCCCACGGTCGCTGCCCCCGCCCTCGGGCACCTAAGGCCCGACGGGGAGGAGTGCGGCTGGCCGAGCCCCCCTGCTGACCCCTGCGGGCCCCGTATGTGTGTAACTATGACGCACCCGCCAACGCGGCGCTCCTGATCTCAGTCAGCGCAACTCGACGCTAAGCCAGCAGCACGGCAGAGGGAAAGAAACGACAAAAAAAAAAAAAAAAAAGCGCGGAGGGTTTCGGCACGCGGTATTTGAACCTGCGGCAGTGTGCCGAGCCGTGCACCTGGAGAAGTGCGCTCCGCTCGGCTCGACACGCCTTCCGCGACCTAGACTCCACCTTTGCTATTCTTTCTACGAGATCCCCACCGCGGGTGGTGGGAAGGTCAATTGAGCGCCTTTGCGAGGCCTATGTAGGGCTGCCATGAGGCTGTCAGACAGACGTGGTGGATCAGGGGGTGGCGGGGTGGCGGGGGCAGCGGGGGCGGCGGGGGCGGCGGGGGGGCGGCGGGGGCGGCGGGGGCGGCTCGGGGCGGCAGGACGCCCAGCCGGCTCTCAATCCCGACTCCAATCACATTTCCTTGTGTGGGCGCGCACACAGCAATTCGATGAGAAATCCAGCGGCGGAGGGCGCACCGTAATCCGTGCGCCGAGCGGCCGCTTTTCAGCCGCCGTGCACGTCGGTGGGCCTCACGCGACCGAGCGCCACGCGGCGCACACGCACGCACGCACGGGGCAGACACAAAAACGGAGGTCCTTTGGAATTAGCACACCGCGCCGCCTCAAACGGCTCTCCGCGGTGCGCGTGGTCTGAGTGCCGGTCGGCCCGGCCACCCCACCCTACCCCAACAAGTACGTCATCTAGGGGGGCAGTCACGGTGCCCTGCGAGAGGTCGGCGGCGAGGGCTAGGCTGCCGGCGGCTGTGGAGTGCCCCCCCCCCCTCCCTCTTATCTCCCCGGGGGCCCCGGGGGCCCCGGGGGCGGGGAATCTCCACAGCGACCACATGAACGCCAATTTCACCGCCGCTGAACATGCGGACGTTTCCAAGGGCTGCGGCCCGATACAGTCCCTGTCCAAAGCAGCCTCATGTACTGTACAGTCACTTCCAGAAAGATTTCTGAGAGATTAGAGTGATTGCTTCTCCCTGTTGAATGTACGCTCAAGAAAATTTTTACTCTAAAATGCTCTCCGCAGATCCGAAAAAACACAAAGGGGAAAAAAAGTAGGCCGTGGCCGCCTGCGCCTACGCAGATCAATAAACTCTTTTGCGTAATAAATCACGAGCGGTTTTTGCCGCCCCGCGCTCCTGCTTGCTATTATGGAAGCCTCCATGCGGCAGAATTTATAGGAAAACTAAAATCCAGGGCGGCTGGGGCTGGCTGGGTCTCACTACGGCCCTGCGGTGTTCCCCTGCCTTATTACACGCGTGGGGTGTTGCGCGTGGCCCTGCGTCTCCCACAAACCAACAACAAAGGGCTGAGCGCCCCGACGCCACCTATTTTATTTTATTTTTTATGTGCGGCCGGCGCGTGCGTGCGTGCGTGCGCGCCAGTGTGTGTCTTTCGCTAGGAGACAGAGCTCGGAGGATTAATGTACACGACGCTGTGGTACACCCACTGGCGCACGGCCATATACAGCTGACCACAGACAGGCGTCGGCGTCGCCATCACGTCCACTGGATGTGCGTAACGCAACGACAAACAGAAAGGGAGCGGGGAGGGGGGGGGGCTCTACCAGCGCTGGCCAGCGCGCGCAGAGAAGCCGTGTCGTGTCGTGGCCGTGTCGTGGCCGTGTCGTGGCCGCGCCGTGCATCCGGCCGTTGATTCCCGGTCGGCTGCGTGACTTTGGATCCGGGCGCGCCCGGCCTGGCAACAGGTTGGCCACATTCGCACCAGCGGCCCTGCGGGGTCTGCGGAGCCCTGCGGAGCCCTGCGGAGCCCTGTGGAGCCCTGCGGAGCCCTGCGGAGCCCTGCGGAGCCCTGCGGAGCCCTGTGGAGCCCTGCGGAGCCCTGCGGAGCCCTGCGGAGCCCTGCGGAGCCCTGCGGAGCCCTGCGGAGCCCTGCGGAGCCCTGCGGAGCCCTGCGGAGCCCTGCGGAGCCCTGCGGAGCCCTGCGGAGCCCTGCGGAGCCCTGCGGAGCCCTGCGGAGCCCTGCGGAGCCCTGCGGAGCCCTGCGGAGCCCTGCGGAGCCCTGCGGAGCCCTGCGGAGCCCTGCGGAGCCCTGCGGAGCCCTGCGGAGCCCTGCGGAGCCCTGCGGAGCCCTGCGGAGCCCTGCGGAGCCCTGCGGAGCCCTGCGGAGCCCTGCGGAGCCCTGCGGAGCCCTGCGGAGCCCTGCGGAGCCCTGCGGAGCCCTGCGGAGCCCTGCGGAGCCCTGCGGAGCCCTGCGGAGCCCTGCGGAGCCCTGCGGAGCCCTGCGGAGCCCTGCGGAGCCCTGCGGAGCCCTGCGGAGCCCTGCGGAGCCCTGCGGAGCCCTGCGGAGCCCTGCGGAGCCCTGCGGAGCCCTGCGGAGCCCTGCGGAGCCCTGCGGAGCCCTGCGGAGCCCTGCGGAGCCCTGCGGAGCCCTGCGGAGCCCTGCGGAGCCCTGCGGAGCCCTGCGGAGCCCTGCGGAGCCCTGCGGAGCCCTGCGGAGCCCTGCGGAGCCCTGCGGAGCCCTGCGGAGCCCTGCGGAGCCCTGCGGAGCCCTGCGGAGCCCTGCGGAGCCCTGCGGAGCCCTGCGGAGCCCTGCGGAGCCCTGCGGAGCCCTGCGGAGCCCTGCGGAGCCCTGCGGAGCCCTGCGGAGCCCTGCGGAGCCCTGCGGAGCCCTGCGGAGCCCTGCGGAGCCCTGCGGAGCCCTGCGGAGCCCTGCGGAGCCCTGCGGAGCCCTGCGGAGCCCTGCGGAGCCCTGCGGAGCCCTGCGGAGCCCTGCGGAGCCCTGCGGAGCCCTGCGGAGCCCTGCGGAGCCCTGCGGAGCCCTGCGGAGCCCTGCGGAGCCCTGCGGAGCCCTGCGGAGCCCTGCGGAGCCCTGCGGAGCCCTGCGGAGCCCTGCGGAGCCCTGCGGAGCCCTGCGGAGCCCTGCGGAGCCCTGCGGAGCCCTGCGGAGCCCTGCGGAGCCCTGCGGAGCCCTGCGGAGCCCTGCGGAGCCCTGCGGAGCCCTGCGGAGCCCTGCGGAGCCCTGCGGAGCCCTGCGGAGCCCTGCGGAGCCCTGCGGAGCCCTGCGGAGCCCTGCGGAGCCCTGCGGAGCCCTGCGGAGCCCTGCGGAGCCCTGCGGAGCCCTGCGGAGCCCTGCGGAGCCCTGCGGAGCCCTGCGGAGCCCTGCGGAGCCCTGCGGAGCCCTGCGGAGCCCTGCGGAGCCCTGCGGAGCCCTGCGGAGCCCTGCGGAGCCCTGCGGAGCCCTGCGGAGCCCTGCGGAGCCCTGCGGAGCCCTGTGGAGCCCTGCCCTGCGGAGCCCTGCGGAGCCCTGCGGAGCCCTGTGGAGCCCTGCGCGTCCACTTCCGTTTTACAGCTCCGGCAGGGAAGTCCCCGGAGGAGAAGACGCGCCGGATGTGACCGGAGGCGACCGGAGGAGGAACGGGGGTTGGCAGCGCGGCCGGAGTCGGGCCGGGAGGCGCCCACGCGGCGGCGGCGGTCTGGCATAGGATTCGCTGGCGCGCGGACACGGAATGAAATGGTGCGTGAAAGACAAGGCGTGTGCGCGCGAGCGGGGAGCGCTCGGCATGACCGCGTTAGACCGAACCGCTGACAGTGGCTGGCCGGGCTCTTCTTTTCCGGGCGGAGTGAGTTACCGGGAACGTCTTTATCCCCGTCTATGTTACGACCCGCGCGGCCCAAAATTGGCACGCAGCTGCAAAAATCATGAATTCTGACAACAAATTTTGCAGTTGCGACTTTTAATCGATTTCTGTGTTTTTTATTTTTCCTTAAACAATTCAGATGGAATTTTTGACAGTGTGGGCGTCGGTTGGAATTTCAGTAGATTCCGTAAGACCGTGACAGAGTGCGCGGAGCGCGGCATGACAATGCCGAAGCGTCTGTCATAGTAATTTTGGGGCCCGCGGTCGAGTCCTGTCTGCTGCCGCCGGGGCTGTCGCCGGGCCGGGCCCAGAGGCGGCGTGCTCAACGCGGCGCAAGAAATATACGGCGGCGGCCGCAGTGCAGCGCAGTGCAGCAGACGTGAATGCACGATGCAGCCGCCTGCATTGATGAAGAGCTTATTGCGCCACACACCTCACTGTCAACACGAAAGTCATGTGTGTCACGGCTGGGCAGGGGCGTTTGGGGGGGGGGGGGGCAATGGGTATTGGCCCGCAGATGTCATCTCTCGCTGCCGGCATCAGCAAGCTCATCATGCGGCTGTGGAGGGAGCGGAGCGGGAAGGCGTAAAGCAGTCAGGGGGCGCAGGTGAGTGGCCCCTGGGGGAGCCGAGGAGGAAGGAGAAATCGGTCGGAGAGGGACTAAGTTTGCCTGTCAGCTGCCTTGGGCCGGAGCCGGACGGCGCTGGCAGCAGCAGCCAGTGCCGCGGGCTCTGTACCGACGGTATCGAACGCGGGCAATCAGGGAGGTCCAGAGGTGCCCAGGTTAGCGACTGAAGCAGTGCTGAAACTGCCCTCTGCTGTGGCCAGAGCAAACTCAGTCGGCTTCTAGTTTTGCTTCTAAACCGAAACCAGCTACCGGACCTCAAGTCCCGAGCTGAGTCGTGCTGCGGAAACACGAGGGAGGGCGGACTGCACTATACTGCTCCTACGCAAACATTCGCGCCCGTCGACTTTGACGGATATTGCAACAGGGCTGCCACCGGCGCGCCACACCGCACCACACCCCTCGAGCTGCAGGGCCGACTGGCAGAGCCTCTTCGCAAGGAAGATGTTTCGGAAGCGCCTTAGTTTTGTCAGTGACGGACGAAGCCATGCTCTTTGGAATACCAAAAAAAAAAAAAAAAAATCCCATCCAAGAACGGAATATGTATAACGTGTGATGTACAATACTGCGAGTGTTCCGACTATGGAATCAAGGGCTCGTTTCCCAGAGCTTCACTCTCCCTGTATACGCGTGGCCGGCAATTGTCCTGTTCCCTTTTTATTAATATTGCAGCAGCAGCAGTAGCAGCAGCAGCAGCAGCAGCAGCAGCAGCAGCAGTAGCAGCAGCAGTAGTAGCAGCAGCAGCAGCAGCAGCAGCAGCAGTAGCAGCAGCAGCAGTAGCAGCAGCAGTAGCAGCACTCAGTCATCATCAGTGGCGGCGGCTGACGTGAACACCTCACCCCGCCGCGCGCATCAGGTGGAGGTGGAGTGCGGCAGCGGCCAAAAGGGGACTTTCACACTTTCATATAAAACGTGGCGGGGCGGGCTGTGTAGTCAACCTAACTCCATGGCCCATATTCCCTTCGATTGCCTTCGGTCCGCACCATTCAACGCACCAACCATTGGCATCTTTTATGCTCCGAGACGAACGTATTTCAATGCGTCAGGCGGGAGGGCGGGAGGGCTGGATTCGAACAGAATAAGCGTTTCGTGTTTGTCATTCGTTCACTCTTGCTTTTATCAACCATTCAGAGACCGGGCAGAACGCTCACCGTTCCCTCCGGTTGATTCTCTCTCTCCCTTACCTCCCTACGAAATGGGTTATAGAGGCGCTATACAAGAGGGGAAAATTTCCTTGGTAATGGCAAGACTCGTTCCCTCCCCGACGAGCAAGCCTTGGCGGCCCAATCGAATCACCCTCTCAGTTCCTCCTGACCTCTTAAAAAAGCTGTTAGCCGCCGGTGGTAAACAGAGAGGAAGGCCCGGGGGTGGGGCGTCTAAACGAGGTGTCAGAGGGACCGGGAACAGCTCCTTTGGACAGCAGAGATAATGTGACATGATGACAGTTGGTGCATCTCTTTTTCCTCTGGACGGCGTGCAATACCTGCCATCGTCATGCCGTGCGCCCACTGGCTACTCACCCGGTTTGGTCCTTCGAGTCGTCTCCGGATGACCAGATGCAGCGCAGGAGCTGTTCTGAGCTGTGCCGCTTCCCAGCCGCAGGAAGTGAGGGACAGAGACGGAGAGCAGGCAGGAGAGGGACAACACGACGACCGCACGCGATGCACCGGCTGAGCTAGACAGGGACAGTGGGGCGCGCGAGGAGAAGGACGCGAGCGGCGCGCGGCCGCTGGGGGTCCGCGGGGTGAGAGCGCGGTGGCTGGTCGCGGCGGGGCACGGGCAGGCTCTGGCGGCGGGCTCCGGCGGGCTGAGGAGTCGGCCGCCCCCAGCATCCCGCCGGCGCCCCCACCCCCCACGCACCCCCACCGCCAGCCCCGTCCCCAGCCCGCGGGACCGAACTCAGCGAGACCTAACCTAGCCTGTTTGCAGATCGTTTGCAGTTCCATTGTGTAAAGGCGGGTTTCCTGCGTATCTGCTATGATCCTCCGTGCCATTACCCGCATTTTTCAATTTTCTTGTTCTGTGTGGTTTTGAGCTGTTAAGGTGCGGGTGGAGGGGGTGAAAGTGAACACCGCAACGCTGCTGTCCCCCAGAGCAGCTGCGAAAATGCGTTGTGTCTACGAAGGCCGAAGGCGACCGCACGGCCTCCGACTGCGGTTGCCAAAGTGTCAGCAGCCGGCGAGGGTAAGCCTCCGTGGTGGCGGGCAGGTGAAGAGCGGCCTGCGGCTTCTACGTGCCAGCCCTGCCGCGTCGACGCCAGCCTCTAGCAGCCTCTGGCAGCCTCTGGCAGCCTTTGGAGGCGTCGTCCAATTAAGCACGTCCATATTTCCTCCTGCCTCCACCCGCCGACTGTGACGCCGAGCGCCTGCGAGTGTCTTAGGCCTGCTGGGCCTGCCCGCACCACACGCCTATCCAACAGGCGCACGGAATGAACACCAAGCCCTCGTCGCTGGTGGTCAATAATTAAATTGGAAAAGACGACAGGATACCGCGGTGACTGTCGGCGGCGCTACTCCGTGCTGGCGTGGACCTCACTCGTCACTACTCCGTGCTGGGATCTGGGCCTTCCCCGTCGCTACGCCGTGCGGACATGTGCCTTCCCCGTCGCTACTCCCCACCCCGGCACGTAGATACTCCGCGCACACCGGCGCACAGCATGGAGTATCCACGCGAAGCGGTCCGCGTGGTCGTGGTCCCACGCACGGACGCACGTGGTCTTCATCAGCCATCATCCAGGCAATAAAATAACACCCTCCAGTGCTGATGCTTGAGCCCACGGTGGCCGCTCCACCGAAACACATTCAAAAATCATCGTTAAAAATTATCTGAAAACCAAAACCATTTACGCTTCGAAATGTTTAACGCTTTTCCCGTCTCGTCCTCTTCATCACTTTAATTGCCCTTTGATCTCGCTGATGGCGCAGCCCGGCGGGGGTCCGTGTGGCGGACGCGGTGCCCGGCGCCCCCAGCTGCGGCCACGTCGGCTGCTCCAAGAAGGGCTTCGTCTCGGCTGCGGCGACAAGTGCGGCCGCCACCTCTGGCGGCGTGTTGCCATGGGGACCCCAACGCCGCCGGGCAGAGGACAGACAGGACCAAGGCCCCCCCCCCCTTTCCCCCGCTTTTCCTCTTCCACTACTTGCTCTCTCCAGTTGAATCGCGTCCTGTATGCACGGGCACACACACACACACACACACACACACACACCACAACGCGAACGCGACTGCATTCGTTTTAGAAGCGAGGCCGGAGTCGGTAATATGTGAATCCATAAGCTCCGGGTTCAAACACCAGCTCTAGAGCGTGCTTCTTTTTCTCGCACAGTTTTCACTCACCGTAAGAGGCCGCTTTTCCTCCTGCGCGCTCGGGTTGCGCTCTCGTTTGCGCCGAGGGGTGCAGCTAATGAAAGATGCTCGAGGGCCCGCCCTCTCACCTTGTGCACGGCCCGGCACGGCCCCACTGGGCTCCACCCTCCTGGAGGACGCTCCAGCACGGCTCCAGAACGGCTCCAGCCGGACAGGCGAGGGGCTAACGAAGGCTCGGGGCCGGGCAGCAACGCCCCGTGCTTAGCCGGGGCTGAAGCATGGACCATCTTTCTCTCTCGCACAAAATGTCTCCTAATTTTCCCCACAAACTGACGGAATGAACAGGGAACCTCAGACTGAATAGAGTATACCCCGAAGAAACTCAGTTCAGGGTAGACAGGGCCCAAAAATGTCGAACCTTGCTTTCCAGTCCCTCTCAGTAAATTCGTCCACTCGTCACATCCAGTCATTTAGTTTTCCAGGATTGGTGTGCCCCTCGCCGTACGCACTCCACTATGCAGCGGTTCCTTGCACACTGGATCCAATTTTGTGATTCTGGATTTCTTCTGAACTTCCGTTCTGAGTTTCTCCGTACTGCTCCATTTCAGCGGGTAGCAGCAGTACCTGCGGCCTGCGGGCCCCCTCTTGGGGAGGCGTGCCTGTGGCAGCCTGTGGCAGCCTGTGGCAGCCTGTGGCAGCCTGTGGCAGCCTGTGGCAGCCTGTGGCAGCCTGTGGCAGCCTGTGGCAGCCTGTGGCAGCCTGTGGCAGCCTGTGGCAGCCTGTGGCAGCCTGTGGCAGCCTGTGGCAGCCTGCGGTGTGCCGGGCACGTTCACTGCGCTGTTGTTCCGTGCGGGCCGCTCCGGGGGCCTCGCTACCCCTGCTGGGGCGGCCACCCGCATTGCATTTATCATTATTTGCCCAGCACCCACCGACCAACCCTTCCCTTTCCTAGCGCCCGCGGGGGCCTGCCTGCCTGCCTGCCTGCCTGCCTGCCTGCCTGCCTGCCTGCCTGTCGGCGCACCAGCGGGGCGGCGGTTAGTGAAATTGCACCAGCCAATTTGTGACGCGGTGACGGCTGAAATCTCCCCCGCCATACCGAGCCCAGCCCAGCCCAGCCCAGCCCAGCCCAGCCCAGCAGACGCCCCAGTTTAGGGGCCGTATCCTTCACGGGGAGAGTCTGTTGTTTTGGGTCGGTAAAGTTGGCGACGCGCGTATCTGCAAGCGTCGCGAGCGTGCTGGCCGCGGAGCTGTCTGTTTTCAAACTGCAATTTATTGTTTCAAAAATGATGGGATGATGGTCAGTTGGCCGACGGGACGAAACCTAGATTGTCCCCGCTTCCGCCAGGAACCCTGCCTTCACTTAGAACACTTGAGCGCGAGGCCCCCTCCGCATAACCGCGGGTTGCCGACGGCTGCCGATGTCCTGGTCCCCAGGTCGCGCAGCTGGGCGCCAGCAGCCAGCAGCAGCCCCCACCCCATACATCAGCAATTTCAACCCCGGTCCCTCCTCGCCGCGGACGGGAGAGGGGCCTATATACCGGCGGCACAGGGAGCATGACTGCGTCCAGAACCGTTAGACAGAGAAGAAAGGCCGCAGAAAGAGACAGTCGGGGAGTTGCAGCTTTTCGGACGTGTCCGTGATGTGCAGCCGCCACCCCAGACCGGGCCCACTGCTGCCTGCTGCCTACTGCTGCCTACGGCTGCCCTGCCCCCGCCGGTGTGTGCATGGAATACATCAGCGGCCTGTCGATTTCCTCGGGGGGGGGGGGGGGGCTCACCGGCCTTCCTTCCCTCCTCACGCGGGCAGACGCTCGCTCCGTTTTCTTCGGTTGGTACGAGCCACCGCGTCGTAAAAGTCTCCCCCTCGGTGTTGAAGTACCGCGTGATCAAACTAAACCCGGCTGACCCCGGTGACCTTCACTTCACCTTCCGCGTGAGGACGTCCTCGGGACACGTTATTCGAGTCATCGTGTATTTATTTTATGTTTTTCATGGATGTCCTCCTAGCCGGATAGGAGTCGGCAGTGAGGGTAGGTTTGGAGGCGGCGGCGGCGTAAAGTGTCCCTCGGCGGCCGTCCTGATGGGTCCTGGAGGCTCCGTGTCGCGAGGGGAGTGACTTTAACGGGGTCATTACTTGAGTTAAAAAGTCCCGATCGCGGATCCCCATGGGGGGGAAGGGGGGGGGGCGGTGTCACGCTATGCGGCTGCGGCCGCGCGTGGTTTTAATTTCTCATACCGGCCGGCCGTCTACGGGGGTCATTGCCGCGGCTGTAATGAGGTGTTTGGAATTAACGGAGGTCACGTGAAGGTCGTAACGGCGGTCGGTGGGCGCGGGTGCACGTCGGGGGACTGGCCGCCGCCGCAGAGGCCGCAGTTACACGCCGTTAACCCCACTCCACCCCCACGACGCCGAGCCGCACCTCCCCTTTTTCTTCCTCGGCGGTCGACTGGCGGTGGATTCTGAGGAAAACAACAAAGGCACTTCAAACCGCGCCGACCGGAGCACGAGCAGCAGCAGCAGCAGCAGCAGCAGCAGCAGCAGCAGCAGCAGCAGCAGCAGCAGCAGCAGCAGCAGCAGCAGCAGCAGCAGCAGCAGCAGCAGCAGCAGCAGCAGCAGCAGCAGCAGCAGCAGCAGCAGCAGCAGCAGCAGCAGCAGCAGCCTGAGGAGGGACGTAGGCGGGCGGGCGGACGCGGCGCGGCGCCGGCCGCTTCTGCAGAGGGAGGGGAGGGGCTTCAGGGGCCGCCGGGAGAGGGGCCCTCGGCGGTGAAGGGTCTTCAGCGTCCAAAGTGAAGGGCCAGGTTATGCCGCGCACCCTCCCTGCGAAAGTGTTGCCCCCAGGGGCGTCCTCAGGGGGCGTTCCTCAGGGGGCGCCGGGCCCCGCCTTCGGCCCCGACCCCGGTCGGGGTAAAACAAGCACTCGTCACCCGCGCTGCCCCTGTCCTGTCGCCCCCCCGGCCCCAGGAAGATACTTGAGTGTAGCACGAGGGCTGAATACGTTGTCAGGAAAACTGATTTCGCACAGAGGCTGCTGACCCCTTTATTGATTGCTATATTTTTAGGCGCGGGACCCGAGGTGGCTACACAGGTGGGCCCGGCGGCACACGATTGGCTAATGTTCTCCCAGCGTTATTATCCCTGTACAGTCCCTGATAATTGTTATCCCTGGCGGCGCTCGCCAGGGGGTCCGGGGCCGCCCCTCCCTCACATACCAAACAGGTGCTCCACCCCAGCGCCCCCCACCCCCACCGCATGCCCCATAATTTTTCCCGTCGAGTTCCGCGTCTCGTGCGAATAAGGATGAATAGCTGCTGCCTGCCTGGTAGCCGCGTCCCGTGCCCCCACAATCTATCCCCCCTCCCCTTGCCTCCTTCAGTCCCCTGCCACATCCCTATCCTCCTCCCCTCTCGCACGCTTCGTAAACAATGTACGCCGAACAATTACAGCCACCCCTCGAGGCGCGAGGGGGGAGGGGGGGTAGGTGCTATCACACGTCAGGCCCTAGCGCCGTTCGTCCTCCGCCCTCCTCGGGAAACGTCGCCGTCGTCGACCGACGGAGAGATACACAATAATGCGAGCACCTCGCCGAGAACACCGTGCTGCTCTCACCTGGTGCACGGCGTGCACGTGGGCGCGGGGAACGTCGTGGGGGCGGGGGGGGGGGGGGCTGACACAGGGCCGGGCGGGGGTTGATGTCAGATCTTGCCGCTGTCAAAGTCGGCCTCGGCAGAGGCGGCGGTCGCGGGCCCGGCCGGGGAGGGCGGCCCCCCGGCCCCCGGCCCCCGGGCCCCGGCCCCCGGCCCCGGCCCCCGGCCGCTGCCGCCCTCCCCTGACCCCGCGGCCCCCGGCCCTCGGCCCCGCTGTCACCAGGACAACAACAGGGGAAGCCTTGTGAGGCCGGCGCTGGTGGAGCTGCAACTGTGTCGTGCCCGTGCTGGGTGCGGGCCGGGCACAAACTTGGAACAGACGTAAACACATCGGGCGGAGAGGAGCACTACCTCGCTGACATGTGGTTTAGGGGTTGGGTTCGGTTGGGTTGCTGCTGTGAGGGGAAACAACAAGACAGGCATGTGGAAAACGCAAGTCGTTGTGAGACATGCTCATTCTGTAAGTACAGATATCGACGGAGTCACGAACGCAACCTGTGGAAGGGTTGCAACCGGGCGAAGGTTCGTCTCTTCTCCGGAACACGCTTTTGTGAATGTCCACTCGTGGCTGACGCCGCGGCGGGAGTACCCTCTGCGGTTCCCCTCATACTCGGTCCGCCACGTTCGCGGAATACACTATTTATGCAGAAAATCGGAAAGCTGGTGCGAAATTTAAATTCCATAATAATTTGGCGTATTATGTCGTCATTTGCGTTAAAAAACAGGAGCGCTGCACGCGTGCGGTGCCCCTACAAATTGTCCCGCCTGCTGCGCTGCAGTACGGGTGGCAATAACAAATGGGGGATACGTTTTCGGCGCTCATCTCCCCCGAGAGAGGCGGCTGAAATCGTTAACGTATCAATCTGGGTCGCCGTCCGGCCCCGCCGCAGCCAGCCAATAAGATTTGTCGTCGCCGGGAGCCGGGCCGGGGCGGGGCTGACGCGGGCCTTCCGAACGTGTGCTCACACACGCGAGCGCTCCCGGGCCCGGCCAGCCTGGGCCCCGAGAGAGACATAAAAAGCCTTTTGTGAGTCGCCCGCTACCCCTTTCTGCATCATCCCCGCATAGCGAGGCGTAATCGGCGCGAGTCTCTCCTCGCCCCAGTTACACCGCTGCCACCGCCCACCCCCTCCCCACCACCACCGCAGCGTTTCCAATCCCCCGCCCCTTCTGCCCCCTCCCTGCCGTCTGCCCCTACGTTTGGTGCATGTGTGTCTCGTTGTGCCTCGGCCTGCTGCAGTGCAGACACAATCGAGTGACACTCGTGTTGTACCTGCCTCCTCTCCTCTCCTCACACCGATCCGATACACACATACTCAGTTCACCCGCAGCACCGCACTGCCACAGTAATCCTGGGCTTCTCGATCGAGCAGCACGAGAGGGGAGTGTAAATATGACGCGAGCGGCGACAGGACAGCCGGCAGCACTTCACACTCGGATCTACCGGGAACGCTTTTTATGTTTACGCAACCGATTTATTTCTGCCGTGCTGCAAGAGCAGAGTGCAATAACCGTGTGGCCGTGCAGTGGGGAGTGGAGGGGGGGGGGGTTGTATTTGCTCAGCCTGATCGCGCTCAGCTCAGAACAGCGCATCCCTCCGCACCTGATTTCAACACACACACACACACACACACACACACACACACACACACACTGCTGCTGCTGCTGCTGTTGCTTTACCAAGCGAGAAGGGTTTTTCGGCACACCATAAGCACATCGCCGCGGTGACGTCGGGTCGGGGGTCATTAACCCGGTGCGCGGGTACCCTACCCTCTGACATCGCCATCGTGGAGGTGCATCGGGCGATGCTGAGGCCCAGCAGTGCAGCGTCGTGCCCAGCCGAGCGTGCTGCTGCTGCTGCTGCTGCTGCTGCTGCCGCCACCGCCGCGTATGATGTATGTGAGGGCCGGCAATAATTTCCCAATCAAGTCGTCTGTTTGTCTCCATCGCGATGGTGCCGTCGCCTGCTGCGCCGCCGCCATCCCGTGCGCGGCCGCGCGCCCGTACCCGCAGCGCCGCAGCGCAGACTCCGAGCACGGAGGCGGGAAGGGCCCCGGGACCCCCTCCCCGCACCCCTCCCCGCACCGCGTAGCACCCGCATCGCGTCCAATCTATGAGCCGCGTGTGTGCGCGTGCGTGCGTGCGTGCGTGCGTGCGTGCGTGCGACTGAGTCGGCGCGAACAGCGCAGCTTCCCTTTACGGGTGGGAAATAAACATTTTTGTACGAGCAGTGTGTGCTTTTAGTTAGGGTTGGGGTAAGAGATTGTCGGGTGAAAGCGGGTAGCACCACTCCGACACATCTCCACTCGAGCGAACGGTTTCGCTCTCTGCGGGACAACAGTGGCGAAAGTATCAATAGCGCGCTGCTCCTCCCCACCACGGCTCCGTAGCGTAGTGGGCTAGCGGGCCGGTCGATGACCGCAAGGTCCGGGGTTCAACTCTTTGCCGGAGTAAAAATTTTTCTCAAGTCTGCCGACCGAGGATGGTGGGTAAAATATACCAAAAGAACGTGTTCAAAGTGTGTTGTCTGAGTGACCGCGGACGTTGGGCCGCGGACATTCCCCGGAGGTTGAATACACTCGTTAACTCAGTGGTTCGACGCCCGAGCAGGGGAATGGTGCTTGCCAAGACTCGGCAGAAGTTAAATGTAGAGGCCTAGGGTTCGGCCTTCTACATTTTTCAAGCGTAAGGCCTCGGAATCTGGAGTATTCGGACAACACCTACTTGGATACATGGCGTAGAAGAGTAGAGTACAATCGGCTTCGGCCGTGTACGATCTGGGCATCCTACCTCCCTCTCAATTCGCGAGGGAGTGGCCTTCGGGTCACAGACCAACTGGCTGGTCGAAGGGGGCTGACTCCTGAAATCTAGTCAGCGGAAGAGGCGATGTTGGCCGTTGCGGAAGCCTGCCTACCAAGGTGGCTGCGTCGTGCCTGTGTCTTAGCGGCGGTCAACTCCTGGTACACCGGTTCCCATCCGAACACCGAAGTTAAGCAGGAACGGTTCCGGACGGAAGTCTGGGACGAGGTAGGACCCACCCATTTTTGCCGTTTTTTGTTGTTGTTGTATTTATTATTTGCAGGGTCTGAATCTTGAGGATTCAATATACTTTTGAATTAAAAACTTTTTATTGAAATGAAACGCTTTCTACCAATTAATTGAGAAAAGAGGAAAACCGCGAAAAAACAATTTCGACCAATAGTGCATGAGTGTAACGAGCTCATCACTTTAAAAAAAATCAAAACTTTTCATCATTTGAATTCACCTGGACAGTTGTGGACATTTCGTGAACCCCCTTCCCCTCTAAGTGTCCACGTGGTATCTGGACATCCCCAAAGAACGAGCCTGTCCTAGAACGGTAAAGCGTTCTCCATGCCTGTCTTGTTTCGTCACTGAACATCGCAGTAGTTACATGAAACAGTACACGATATACTTCATATTCGCGCAAATTACGCACAAACGATAGAATTTCATGCATTTTACTCAATCAGGTGTTGAGTGGAAAAAAATATTTTTGTTTGCTTCGCAGAAAAAACGGGGGGGGGGGGGGGGGAGGTTCGAGGTTAAAAAGGGAGGGGGGTACGACAGCTTGCACCACCGTCTTCAGATCGTCTTGGCGCCCCTGGTCCCGCCTGTTGGTAAATTTAGAGTCTGTGCGTATGGAATATGTGCGCAGCAGCACAAACGCAGGGCAAGCACAGCACAAACGCAGGGCAAGCACAGCACAAGCGCAGGGCAAGCACAGCACAAGCGCAGGGCAAGCACAGCACAAGCGCAGGGCAAGCACAGCACAAGCACAGCCCCTCCGTCTGTCTGCTCGGCGCTGCCGTGAGCCGCTCGGCTCATGCATTTGAATGAAACCCCCTTCTCCCACCACACCTCACCTCACCCCGCACCGTCCCCCTCCCCCCTTCCTTAACTTTCGCTTCGGCCGCCCCCCACCGCTACGCCTCTGCCAAAGCAAGCCCTGCGCACAACACGATCACGTGTGCGCACACACACACACACACACACAAACGCAGCATGCCTTCGATACTGAATGATTGGAAATCGTTCTGGAATGTTTGCGCATTTTTATTTTTTGTGCACCGATGGAAATGTTTAGGTAATTCCGGATCCGAGCTGGATATAAATATTACAGAAAAATTTCAGAGAGAGATTCAAAAGAATGGATTAAATAAACGGCCTGCGTATAAAATAAAATCTAGATTTATTTATTTGACCTCCCCGGCGCCCGCGTTATTATACCCTGTATTGCAGTCCCGGGCGTTTTATAAATTCGCCAAGCAGTTGTCGGTCGCCGGCGAGGGGCGGGGGAGGCGTGAGATACGTCCCCCGCGTCCTCCGGGCGCCTCCAGGACGCCGAAGGAGGCGGGGCGGCGGCTGCTCCCAGCCCTCCTCGTCCTCTGGAGCGAAGCGAGTCGGGCCCGGTGGAGCGGAGCCCAGCGGGGGCGGCGGGGGCGGCGGGGGCCTCGGAGCGTGCCGGCGTTGTCCGCAGACGGCTTGGCGCCCTCCCCTCCCCTCCCCTCTCCCCCTCCTCAGCAGTGTGTCTGCTCCCCAGAGGGAAGTCGACTGGACGGAGAGGTGGACGGGCTGAACCGGGCCGGAGCCGACCCGATAGCCCACGGAGCCGGCGGGGCCTGTTGGGCTCGCATCGGACCGGAGTGCAGTCCTCACTCACCGACAATGTTTCCGAAAAACTTCGCCGAGCGATAACAGAAAGATTGGTTTTCCGGCACGAAATACTCGGCAGAACATAAAGTGGAAATGTTGAGCGTCACTCACTCCCCGCCCCGTCCGGAGCGGCGGAGGGCGCTGCAGCTGAAGGGGTTGCTCCCTGCTTTGAATATTCGCGCGCCAACGGCAGGGCCCTCTCGTCTTTGGAATCCTTGGACGCCTCTGCTCAAAGATCTCCCGCCTCGGTGGCACGGCAGGCTTTGTGCACGGCGGCAACGGCACGGCACGGTGCGGCACGGCGCGGTGCGGCACGGCGCGGTGCGGCACGGCGCGGTGCGGCACGGCACGGTGCGGCACGGCGCGGTGCGGCACGGCACGAGCACTCTGTTTACCAAAGGGGACACGGTGATGAAACAATATAAGCAAACCGGCCGGGCCGGGCCCGGGGCAGAGCCAAGCTTGGGGGCGAGGAAGTGAGAACAAGGGATGTTACAAGGTCGAGGGCGGTACGCACGATATGGAGCTAACAGCTCTCAGATTGTAAATGCTGCGCCTCTATGTGCATGTATGTGTGTGTGTGTGTGAGAGAGAGAGAGAGAGAGAGAGAGAGAGAGAGAGACGGAGTGAGCTTGTTTGAGCAGTGGGACGGCGGGGAGGGGCGGACGGCCGGCGGGAGAGGGAGGCTGCCTCAGCGGGGTGGGAAACGGGCACGGCGTCGTCGTCGCCGCGCTGGGCGGCGGCGGCACGGGGGAGGGTTGGGGGGGGAGGAGGGGTTGGTCAGACGCGTAGCGAGCATGCGTCGGCCGCGCCCCTCCCCTCCCCCTCCCCTCCCCCTCCCCACCCCCCGGCGCGCGTCTGTTTCTGTCGCACGCCGCCAGGGGATGGTCGCTCCGTCCTTGTCGGCGTGGTGTGCCGTACCGCGCGCCGTCCCCCGCCCCTCCCCCCCCCTCTTCCCTCCCCTGGGCGGCGTGGCCCGCGGCCCGCGGCTCCGCTCGATGCAGGCAGTAGTGCCAGAGCCTCGCCCTCTCCGCTCCGCCGCCGCGCTAGCAGCTCTAGCCGCCGCGGCCACTGCGCCATCGCGTCTCGTCGTCGGCCCCTGCCCCACGCGACGACAAAGGCAGGGCGGAGGCCGCGCCGGGCCGCAGCACCGCGCCGTGCCCACCACAAGGATTACAGTGCCACCACACAGTGCGACAGAGATAGGAGTATGCCACCGTGACGCGCCCGCCGGCCAACAGCGTCGTGACACTGGTTGATCGACGCAGAGGTGAGTCCCCGCGGAACGGCTACCGTCTCGGACTTTGTGTACTACAGGAGCGCGCGGACGATGCCGTGTCGTCGGGACCCCGCCCCCTCACCAGGCACGGCATATTGCGCAGGCGGGGTACGCTTCGCCCCCCCCCCCCCCACGCTGCCGCCCCCACCCCCCCCCCCGGCTCCCCTGACCCCGTCACCAGCCCCGACAGAGACGAGGATGTGTCTGTGCCCCCCCCCCTCCCCTTACTCGACGGCCCCGCGAAGAAAATCGCAGTGTTTGAAATCGACTCGAGCGGAAATAGGGTCTTGCTATTCCTTACGGGGACCGGGAGAGGAAGCCGGGCACAGCCGGGACGGGGCGGAACTCGAGAGGTCCCTGACCTGGCTAGTGCGCCGCTTACCCGCTCCAGTTCAGTTCTGTTGTTACTCCGCCGGGACAATGCAGCGATGCTGCCCCCTGTGCTGCGCCGCGTGCCACTGTAGTGTGCCTGGTGAACCATTCACCGACCCCCTGTGGTTTACCAGATAGGCTGCGCCGTTAGCACGAGGGAATTCGGGTTGCCTATCCCGCGTCAGTCAGGGGCTATGGAGCTGCGTGGACGGACGGACGGACAGTTCCGCGTGTGCTATGGATTCGGCCAGGGCTGTCAGAGCGGCCGCACAATGGCGCCAGCCCCCGCCGGGGCCCCCGCCGAGGCCCCCGCCGAGGCCCCCGCCCACCATCACGACGCACTTCAGCAGCGGCCCCACCAAATTTCGTCGGAAAGAGCGCCAAAAGCGTGATGCGCCCAGCCGGGCGGGGGCCGGCGGGGCCGGCGGGCCGAGCAGCACATTGCTGACTGGAATGCAAATGAGCCGACAATGGTTTCGGGGCAGTAAGCCATGCATATTTAACGTTTGCGCGCGCGCGCGCGCGCCCCCGCAGTGGTGTGGCCGCCCCCTGCAGTGGTGTGCTGCTTCTGCTGCTGCTGCTGCTGCTGCTGCTGCTGCTGCTGCTGCTGCTGCTGCTGCTGCTGCTGCTGCTGCTGCTGCTGCTGCTGCTGCTGCTGCTGCTGCTGCTGCTGTCCCCGGACCTCAGGGCTCCGCGGGGCTGGGCTAGACGGTACTGATGCCCTGCACGGTGCACAGCGGTGCCGGCGGTGTCCCTGTCCGTGTCCAGCGCGGCCGGGCATGGCGCCGTGGCGAGGTGCGGCCGCGACGGCGGATGTGGAAGTAGTGCCCCTAAAAGGCCGTCGCGCTGCTGCTCGGTTCGTACGTGTTCCGCCCGGGCGGGGCCGCGGGGCCGCGGGGGCCGCGGGGGCCGCGGGGGCCGCGGGGGACGCGGGGTCGTGATCGGAAGCCAAGTCCTGCACGACGCCAACAGGTACAGGGCGTGTCGCCGCGTCCAGGTCAACGGACTCGCGCCTCGAGAGTTGTGGGTTCAAATCCCGTCGCAGTGATTCAAATTCATAAAAAATTCGAGTTGTTGTTTTTTTAAATTCTGCTTTTGTTTAAAAAAAAATTTTAATTTTGGTCTGGTTTCGACTTTCTGCCAGGCAGAGAAAGATTTTGACGAGTACTTGAAACATTTTATTTTGACCCCTCGGCTCTGTCAGAGGCGGCAGAGCGTCTGCTGGAAGTGATGCAGGCAGTGATGCCCTTGATTGTGTAATGGGCGGCCGCCGCTGCCACAGCGCCTCGGCCTCGCCTGGCCGCGGGCCGCGCCTTCTCCACAACAACTGAATGATTGAGGAAGGAGCTCGGCCACCACTCGGTGACCACTGGGAGTGTGCGAAGAGAGGGGACCGATTCGTATTTGCCGAGCACTTCGCGCACAACCCTATAGTACCTCTCATAATACTTTATAATACTGAAACAGCCTGATTTTGTCACCCACCGCCTGGAAGATATACAATTTCCTACGTTTTTCTTTATGAGGCCGTAGAACTTGGTTACGCCCGGTGCCAGTGTTTTGTCTGCCCTGCTGTCCACGCGCGCGTATAGACAAGACTACAACCCAACCCGGCGGCTGTAACCGAGTTTAAAAGACCCGAAAGCGCCATGATGACGGACCAGAAGCTAGCGCGCCAAAGATGGCTGTAAAACTAGGTTACATCCGGTTTCATAGTGTAGGGTCTTGAGAGAGTCTGTGCAGCCCTTTGGTCCTCGTGTCAGAGGTGGCCGTTGAGAATTTCTCTCTTTCTCTCTGACTCTCGATCTCATCTTTCTCCCTTTTTCATCATAAAACCGTCCGCCTAACGCACGGCTTGGCTGCGATGCGGCCGCAAAAGGCATAAGGGCGCTTTTCTCATACATTTGCGCGTCCCGCGGGACCGCAAACGATGTCGGCGGGGGGGGGGGGGGGGGGAAGGGGGAAAAGTCGCGGCGGGGATGTTGTATATGGGCGCCACCGGAAGAGGGACGGAGAGGCATGCGTGTGCGTGCGTGAGGGGGTGAGAGGGAAAACGTTATGTCCCCTTAAATAGGTCTGGGCCGTAATTCCGGGTCCGCTCTCCTCTCTCCGGCGATGTCTGCGGCGGCTCCCAGCGGCTCTCGGCCCCTCCACCCCCGGAGAGGAAAATGTTCCGAGTAAGAAAGTGGGGGAAGGCGGGAGCAAGAGGCCGCGGAAGCCGAGTACCTACTGTGCGAGTGGCTGCAACTGTGTCTCGTCTATTGAGGTGTAATCTGGATTTTCGCTCTGCAAATTATTCCCTGGATCCTGTCTGAAACTCTGTTTGCAGAAGGGTTCTCTGCCCGCGTGCTGGGACTGCCGCTGTGCTGTGCGCTGTGTCTCTTGAGCTCTCCACGGCTGTTCCCCCGCCGCCCCGCGCCGCGCACTACCTGGTAGCAGCCGAGCGGAGGACTGGCGTAGCGCAGGGCGGGGCGGGGCGCGGCGGGGCGGAGGGCGAATGACTCACCCTTGGGGTGGGGTGGGGGCGGCGCGCCCGAGGGTTGCGCCGTCGCGTGGGCGGTGGGTGGGTGGCCGGGAGGGTGGCCGCGGGTGGGAGGGGCGCGGCCCTGGAGGGGGACGAAGGTCGTCGTGCGTGGACGAGAGGGTGGCGGAAGGGGAGGGGAGCAGGGGACGGCACGGGAGTGTGGAGGAGAGGAGATAAGGAAACGGGGGGAAACGGAGGGAGAGAGAGAGAGAGAGAGAGAGAAAGAGGGCAGACGGTGAGAGAGATACCAAGGTGTGAGGAGAGGGAGCGCCGAACTCAGAGATGCGGAGATGCTGCGCCCCGATCGCCACGGTCTGCAAGTTGCGCAAAGTGTCTGCCGGCTGCTGCGTCGTTATGGCTGTTCTGCTCCGTGTTGACGATGCTAGCCTGCGTGTCTATCTCATCACAACTGTCTCAACAAAAAATGATTTCAGAAAATTACCACAGTTTTTAAATAGTCACCCTCATCCATTTAGTGACCTATTTGAGGTTTTCCATTTTCAGGTGACAGGAGGTGGGTTGTGTAGAGGGTCCCCTCTTGCGGCCCTCAGCCTCCAGGTCCCCACCAAGGTCCTCACCGAGGTCCTCACCGAGGTCCCCACCAAGGTCCTCACCGAGGTCCTCACCGAGGTCCTCACCGAGGTGCCCGTCAGGTGAGGGCTCCCGGAGAGGCACGCCCGCCCCCGGCCCCGCCAGACCAGCTGCTCGGCGGGCTCAAAAATGCATCAACTGGTGGAAGACAAGTGTCACGGCCGAGGTGATGGTTCGGTGACACACTCCGGTCCGAACCCTGCTGCAGCGGCGTGGCCCAAGGTCGGGGCGGGAGCCCAGCCCAAGGCCCGGAGCCCGTGGGCGCCTGGAGTCGGCTGCTAGGCTATTCCCCTTTCCTGCTCTTATCGCGATGATTCGCCGAGTCGGGGCCGGCGGGGAGCCGGGGCATTTTCACTTTGAAACGAGTCGCAGAGTCGTTGTCGTCGTTGGCAGATTACAAAGCAGCAGCCGATTCACAGAGACGTTTACTGTGCGGATTTGTTTTCTCGATCGTAATCACTGCGCAGTAACGGCTCGGCGTACGGTGGCCCCCGCCGGCCCCCGCCGGCCCCCGCCGGCCCCCGCCGGCCCCCGCCGGCCCCCGCCAGCCCCCGCCGCTCTTATCGCTGCCAAAGCACCGCCTTCTCCGGGACGACATGGATCGCCACGGCGCTGCAGCTCGGCGCCCGCCCATCCCGGAAGCGGCGAGAGGGGCGGCGGCGGCAGCGCGCTGTGGGGGTGGGGGGCGGGGGCGGGGGGCCGTTGTGTCCTGCGACTAAATTGCAACGGATGACAGTGCGCTTATCGGACGAAACGGGACGGGGGTCGAGGGCCGTCTGGTCGGTGTGGTCGGACAGTCCGTCCCGCCCGCCCCGCTGCCCGCGGCAACGGCGGAGCACAGCCATGCTGCTGCTGCTGCTGCTGCTACTGCTGCTGCTGCTGCTGCTGCTGCTGCTGCTGCTGCTGCTGCTGCTGCTGCTGCTGCTGCTGCTGCTGGCTATGGACAGATTGCTGCAGTACGGTGCCCTGGCCCCTTTGTGTCCGTGGCTCTGCCCCCGGGCCCTGACTCCTGACTGGCTGCCCTTCCCAAACCAACCACCTTCCTGCGGACAAGGGTAGAGCCCCCGGAGGGGCAAGCAGGTAGTGAGTGAGCAAAGTAAGAGCGCTTTCTTTCAGTCACGGGATTTCTCTTTTTGAGTCTGAACGTAGAACCTTGTTTTCTTTTTTCTGTAGATTTTTAGAGTCAGCATTTCTCCACACACACACACACACACACACACACACACACACACACACACACACACACACACACACACAACACGTGTCGCCGGCCGACACCCGCCCCGCCGCTGTTATTTTATTCATGGGCTTATTTTTCCCCCGGAACAGCAAGCAAACAGAAAACTACCACGAGCGCCACTGCAGCAGCCGCAGCCCCACCGCTTGCCCCAGCCAAGCTTTTGGGAAGGCGCCGGGAACAAGAGAGAGAGAGAGCCTGCTACCAACCGCGCGCATCCACGCTATGAAAATTTCAGCGCTCATCTCGTGTGCACACGAGGCCACGCGATGTCAAGGTCAGACCGGAAGGTTGCCGGCCAAGCAGCGTCGTGTGCTGCCCCGGAAGCTTGCGCTTCCGGCTGCGGAGCGGAAAGAAAGTAGCGCGCCACGATCCCCGCCCCTCCTCCTCCTCCTCCTTCGCTTTCTCATCCTTCTCCTTCTCCTTCTACCCCCCAGCGCCATAGCGCCCCATGTGTAGCACTTGTGAATCTCGGCGCTGTCAAAAAGTTCTGGCAGCCGCAGCAGCCCCCGGCCCGCCCCGGCCCGCGCTATCTCCCATAGAGCTACACTCCTCGCTCTTCTGCTGTTCGCTCATTGTGCTGCGCGCCACACTGGAAAAAGGAGGGAAAAAGTAAGGGGGAGGGGGGCTAGTCTCAGTGATTGCCTCCCCTCCGGTTCCCTTATTCCCCCCCGCTATCAATAACTTGGCGAACTGACAGTGTGATGGGATCAATCAGCTTGGGGCACTAAGCGCTACAGACCGTGATGCCATGGGCTGGGATGGGAGGGGGCCAGACGGGGTGACTGACGTCGGCCCAGAACGGGAGGGCAGTAAAAGAAAGGCCCAAAAACCGGACAAGTTTTCTTCTACTTTATTTTTTATTTTTTATTTTTTGATTGGGCTGTACTTTCCCCTTATTTATTCCCCCCCCCCTCTTACCTTCCTTTTTTTCCTCCCCTCAATTTTCCTTCTGACAAGAGTTTTTGTCGGAAATTAGACGTGCCATCTCCAGACATCCCCCGAACAACTTTTCTTTTAATTCATTCATTAGAGTCATTTTTCATCTTATTTTTTTTTTTTTGTGTGGTGTGTGTGTGTGTGTGTGCGCGTGCGTGCGTGCGTGTTCCGCGGGGGCGTTCGCGGGCCTTCAGGCGAGCCGATTCAAGCCCGCGCGCCTCGACGCGTTCGTGGCATGGCGCCCAGCGTAAGTGCAGCGTGGTGCCGTATGGGAGCGCCGGGCCGCTACACGCACTACACGGCTACAAACTGACAACACGCTTATAATTCGGTCCGCGCTGGCCGTGCGGGCACGAGGCAATAATAGCATGCAGCGCGGGGAGGGAGAAAAGGGGGGGAGGGGGAGAGAGAGAGAGAGAGAGAGAGAGAGAGAGAGAGAGAGAGAGAGAGAGAGAGAGAGAGAGAGAGAGAGAGAGAGCGCTCAGAAAGCGGGAAGCGGCAAACGCATAAGGGGCGCCTGCAGCTTTCAGGGGCCGCATCGTGTGTGTGTGTGTGTGTGTGTGTGTGTGTGTGTGTGTGTGTTGCGGCCGTGTGTCAGTTGCCATTACATGGCAATCAGCAGGCAGCGTGTGCGAGTGAATAGACACGTCGTGAAGAGCGGTTCGATGCCGGCGCACGTCTGACAGACAGGCAGACAGACAGGCAGACAGACAGGCGGTGTCGCACGCCTCTTTTCGTGCCCGCCACGCCGCGGCCAAAGGCCCGCCAGCTTCGACACTTCTTCCCGTCCGGACGCGTGAGGTTGACGTATTCGGGTCGGATCAGCCCGTTAGACGCGGCGCGCCTGTGTGTTGTGCGGGGTGCCTACGGACTGCCTACGGGCTGCCTACGGACTGCCTACGGGCTGCCTACGGGCTGCCTACGGGCTGCCTACGGACTGCCTACGGGCTGCCTACGGACTGCCTACGGGCTGCCTACGGGCTGCCTACGGGCTGCCTACGGGCTGCCTACGGGCTGCCTTCTGCCAACGGGCTGCCTCAGGGCTGCCTACGGGCTGCCTACGGGCTGCCTACGGGCTGCCTACGGGCTGCCTACGGGCTGCCTACGGGCTGCCTACGGGCTGCCTACGGGCTGCCTTCTGCCAACGGGCTGCCTACGGGCTGCCTACGGACTGCCTACGGGCTGCCTTCTGCCAACGGGCTGCCTACGGGCTGCCTACGGACTGCCGACTCACAGACAGCAGAGGGCGCCTGTCTGCTGTCTGCCGTGTGGCAGATGTCTCCCGCATGTATTTATGCAAAGTGAAGCGGCACCGCTGCGCTGCGCGCTGTTTGAGGCGCCGCGCGGGGGAGGAAGGGAAGGAAACGGGGAATTATGCCGATCACCGGGTCACTTTACTCCTTCCGCGACTCGACGACGGCGACGTCTTCTTCTTCGGATGGAAGAAATATGGCGTTCGCCGCCGGCCTTTTGTTTTTGGCCCCTCTGCCTCTCTTTTTCCGAGCCGGCCGGGCGGACTTATCATGCCCCAGGCCTGGCTGCGGCCTCACCGCCGGCCACCGCCCGCCCCGCCACCGCCGGGGGACGGGGGATGAGCGGAGAAAATTTGGCCGAGTTGAGCGACCCGGGGGCGGCAAAACGGGAAGGGGAGAGAGAGAGAGAGAGAGAGAGAGAGAGAGAGAGAGAGAGAGAGAGAGAGAGAGAGAGAGAGAGAGAGAGAGAGAGAGAGAGAGGAAAAGAGAGAGATGGGAGGCAGGGACTACACACAGACTGGCCACGATCGGGTCGGGTTGGGGTGAAGGCGAGGAAGCCATCGAAACACCTCAAGGGCTGGGAATGATTGGGAGGAAGAGAGAGAGAGAGAGAGAGAGAGAGAGAGAGAGAGAGAGAGAGAGAGAGAGAGAGAGAGAGAGAGGCGGAGCCGGGGTGAACGCTCCCCGCCGCTGCTCAGCGGGCCGAATGCCGTATGGAGAAAACTGGACGGGACAGGGGAAAGAAAAGCAGTGGATGTTAGTGATGGTGAAAGAGAGAGAGAGAGAGAGGGTGACACGGGGAGAGCCGGTGAGACCGAGAGAGAGGGAGAATTCGATTCTCATGCTGTCGGGAGGGTTGAGCGGATCAATATACCCCCCGCTCCTCCCTCCCTGCCCTCTCCTAGCGCCACCCCCGAAGCCACCCTTCCTTCCCCTCCTCACATCCCTGTCCGCCCCGTCTTCATCCCCCCCCCCTCCCTCCATCCTCCTCCATCCTTGGCTTTACTGCATCTCCCGTCTCCCTTTCCGTTATTCGGTTACCGCGCTCCTTCTGTTTGTGTATTTTGGTTGTCGCGATGTTCGGGGCCTTGGGGGCTGTCCGCGTGTCCCTGCGGCCGGTGCGGTGCGTGCGGTAGAGCACCCCGACAACCCCTCCACCGTGGTCACGTGGTCTGGTCTGGGGGGTCGGAGGTCAGAACCAGGGGGCGGCCCGCCGAGCACGGAGCCCCCAGCGGCAGTTGGCAAAGTAAACAAGGAAGGCCAGGGCCATGCCGTGCCCCGACCGAGCCGCTAACGAACAGCACCACAGCCCCCAGGCCGCCACAGACCGCCCCCGGCCCGCCCCCGGCCCGCCCCCAGCCCGACCCCAGGGGCAGGAACGCCTCTTCAATACTCTCCCGCGCCGCACGCGCCGCAACATTAATTTCTCATACCGCCGCGGCCACTTGGACCGGGAGGTGGGCCGGGCCGACGAGGCGCCGTGAATACACTGGTCGGTGGGAGCGCCCCTCACCCTCGTCAAAGTTGTTGCAGTTGTAGTTGACGCCGCCGTGCTCTCAGTTGTCAAGAAGCCTCCCCTGTGCTGCTCGGTCCGGGAGGACGGCGATGAAAAATAATGAAGGGGGAGGCTCGGGGCGCTCTGATCGGACGACGCCAAGAAAAGTGCGCCGCCGTGCCGTGTGCCCGACTGACTTCAATGTGAAAATTAGTCAGCGTGCCGCCACCGTCAACAAGTGTGCGCGACCGCCGTTGTGTCACCCCGGCCGCTACGCCGAGGCCGTGTCCGTGAGGAGATGACATTTCTGTCGAGCTTCGCGGCCCTCCAGTCACATCCAGTCATTTAGTATGTTTCAGTCACAACACAATCCTGAGGACTGGTGTTCCCCTCGGGCCGCGTCGGCCACCACGACGCCACTGCCGCTCGGCCCGACATGTCGCTATTTTGGGGTCCGAGAGTCGAGTCGGGCTGCGCCGGGTCCGGCCGGGTCCGACCAAACTGGCCGTGGTGTCCTGGGCCTGGGGTCCTGGCCGTGGGGTCCTGCCGGTCCCGCCGGCCAGCGCTGGCGGAGATTAGGAGGCGAAAGACAAAAGCGGCGCAGCGGGTCGGAGGCGCCTCACGAGGGTCCAAGCCCTTTACTCGGCCCCGCGCCGTCGGCCGGCCGGAACTCAGATTAAGTGGGAATCAGCCCTAAATGAGTCGTGCATCGGCTTCGCTCCCCCCTGCCCTCTCTGTCGTCCCCCGCGCTCTCTGTCAGATGCACTCTCGGAGGCCAGACCCGGGCCAGACCACTCCGCGCTCACTCCACCGGCACACCCACCAGCCAGCGGGGCGCGGGGTGGGGCCCGCGGCCTACAGCGGAGCCAGCGGAGCCAGCGAAGCCAGCGGAGCTCCTCCCGTCATGCCAGACCGGCCTTATGCAAACAAAAATAAATCGTGGCCTTAATCCCGGGAAAAGCTTTTTATCAAGCGCGGGAGAACTCGCAATCACTTCCCCGGAGGGATGCGTCCGCAGTCCCCTCTCACCGCCAAGTGCTTTGCGCTTATTTTGTTTTCATCGTAATCGAATCATTGAATTAGTGCGCACTCGGAGTGCGGCCTGTCGGCCGGTGCTTGGGCCGGGCCGCGCTCCTGGCCCCACCCCCCGCCTCCACCCCCCGCCTCCACCCCCACCCCGCCCCCGGGCTCGGCCACTCACCACTACTTCCGCCTGTCTGGTCTTCAATCTCCATATCCTGGACGCCCTGCACTCTCTGCGGCCCCAGCCGCGCTTGGCGAGCACCGTATTTTCGTGAGCACGCGTGGCCAGTCTGTCGCTCAGGCGCCCCTGTCCGCACGGCGGGTTGCATACCCGGCCGGGCGCCCGCCGTCGTCCCCCGCCGGCAGCGGTGGAGGTGGTGGCGGCGGCAAGCGAACTGCACAAAGGCGGCGGCCCGGCCGGAACGGGGCATGAATGGAGCGGCAGCGGCAGTACTGCCGGCGAGCAGGCAGCCGCGCGGTCGTGAAACCGCTTACAACCCCCTCCCCCACTCCCCGCTCACGTACTAGGCTGTCCAAAGGCCAATCGCGGGCGAATTTGTGTCACGTGTTTCGTAGTGGTAGTTTTAGTCCTTTAGGGGGTTCAAAATTCGCGTCGCTCGCTCGCTTGCTTGATTGTAATTAATCAATAAATATTCAAAAACTTATTAAGCTACAATAACAATATTTCAGTTATTAGTTTCAATCATCGCGTATAAGAAATGTCACAGCTGATATGCACCCATAAGGCGGTGAGCAGCGGGCACACAGTCCCTACGGGTACATCACATGCCAAAGTCACTGTTCCAACGGAAAAGTGTCATGTGCAATCACGTCCAGTCCCTTCCCAACCATTCCAATCACCAGACACCGAAATGATTCCGAAAAAAATTCAGAGCGAAAAAAAAAGCCTGATGGCATGTTTGACCGCTGTTGACAAAACCTATGTCGTCCCGGCTTCCGCCAGGACCCCTGCCTTCAACTTCGGTGATCTTACGGGAACCGGTGCTTTACGGCTGCTAGTTGGCCCCGGGACACAGCACTAGAACCCGCTACCCGGCTTGCGCCGGACGGATCTCCCGGCAACCCCTAGCCCGCGCCAATGCGCGAGGCCCCCTCCGCAACCACGGCCTCCGGGACTCCATTATACTGTAGTGCCCTTCAACCGCAGCCTGGTTTGGCCCCACTCATCGTGGGAGTCCGCCCCTGCGAAGATTTGGAGGACATAGGTTCCCTTCGTACACGGCCGAAGCCGCTGTACTCTACTCGCTACGTACCGAGTAGCGGCTGTCCGCACCTGCCAGATTCAGAGAGAGGAAAACAGAAGCTTCGAACCCTAGAAGCTCTGCACATCCCCCGAGTCTCCCCCCTGGATTTCTCCAGAGGCACAGAACGCCCCCCCGGGCGGGACCCTCGAATCTAGGGAATTGAACCCTAGACCCTCGGGACCGGGGGTTTGTGCCGGCGGCGCCTTAGCCCGCACGGTCGCTTGGACAGCCATGCCTACGTCGCGTTCGGAAGTATATTTTAGGCACTGCCAGCCAAGCTGTGTCACAAGAAAAAGTTGAGCGACCGGCAAGAATCGAACCACGGACCTGTCGGTTTCCGACCGGTCCACTAACCCATGCGGCTACCGAGCCACGATGTTGTCAGCTGCGCTCCCGGCACTCTAGCTCCACAGAATAGAGCTGACCATCGACGGACGCTGTCCCGGGATCAACTCTTGCCTACGCCTCCAGATTTTTTTTGTCGATGTTCAGCTCTACTATGTGGAGCTAGATAGACACACAAAATAGAGCTGAACATCGACAAAAAAAATCTGGAGCCGCGTAGGCAAGAGTTGATCCCGGGACAGCGTCCGTCGATGGTCAGCTCTATTCTGTGGAGCTAGAGTGCCGGGAGCGCAGCTGACAACATCGTGGCTCGGTAGCCGCATGGGTTAGTGGACCGGTCGGAAACCGACAGGTCCGTGGTTCGATTCTTGCCGGTCGCTCAACTTTTTCTTGTGACACAGCTTGGCTGGCAGTGCCTAAAATATACTTCCGAACGCGACGTAGGCATGGCTGTCCAAGCGACCGTGCGGGCTAAGGCGCCGCCGGCACAAACCCCCGGTCCCGAGGGTCTAGGGTTCAATTCCCTAGATTCGAGGGTCCCGCCCGGGGGGGCGTTCTGTGCCTCTGGAGAAATCCAGGGGGGAGACTCGGGGGATGTGCAGAGCTTCTAGGGTTCGAAGCTTCTGTTTTCCTTCTCTCTGAATCTGGCAGGTGCGGACATGCCGCTACTCGGTACGTAGCGAGTAGAGTACAGCGGCTTCGGCCGTGTACGAAGGGAACCTATGTCCTCCAAATCTTCGCAGGGGCGGACTCCCACGATGAGTGGGGCCAAACCAGACTGCGGCTGAAGGGCACTACAGTATGATGGAGTCCCGGAGGCCGTGGTTGCGGAGGGGGCCTCGCGCATTAGCGCGGGCTAGGGGTTGCCGGGAGATCCGTCCGGCGCAAGCCGGGTAGCGGGTTCTAGTGCTGTGTCCCGGGGCCAACTAGCAGCCGTAAAGCACCGGTTCCCGTAAGATCACCGAAGTTGAAGGCAGGGTCCTGGCGGAAGCCGGGACGACATAGGTTTTGTCAACAGCGGTCAAACATGCCATCAGGCTTTTTTTTCGCTCTGAATTTTTTTCGGAATCATTTCGGTGTCTGGTGATTGGAATGGTTGGGAAGGGAAGGGTGTCCTTTGTTCGGGAACGTTTTGGAAACTTTCGGGAACGTTCGGACCGCCTTCTTGGGGCCACACCAGGCCTGGGGACTGTGTGCCCCCCCCCCCCCCCCCCCCCCATGAAAGACTGACCATCCAGTCTGATCCTACTGCTGACCACGCAGGCTGACCGCTGGCTGGGCGTCAGCCGGTGACGAACGGACAAAAAAAAATTCGGTCGCTGATAGCGCTCCGCCGCGCGGTTCGCTAATGCCCGCCCGCTCGCTCCGCGAATTATATTTTCCGCGCAGAAAAAAGGACAGCAGCGAATAAGGTCCGCACGTAATAAGCTGCTCGAGATCGCGCTGCTGCGGGGGATGAAACGAGAAAAGAGGTCCCCCCCCGCCTCCCCCTTCCTTTCACCTCGGCGCTGGCGTCGACAAAAGGGCGGCAGGGCGGCGCTTGTAGTAACAAAACACATCGAGATAATTGCCGCGCCGGTTTACAGCGCGGGGGTCAGGGCGGTGGGGCGGAAGGGCCGGGCGCCGGGGGCAGAGGTAGAGGAGGACGGCCTCTGGGGAGGCGCCCTGGGCCAGCGCCGGGTCCTTCCGCGTGTGCAGGCGCGGCCCCGGCCCCGGCGCAGTAAATGAGGAAGAAGTAAACGTCCGAGCCCGGTGGAGCCCGGCGGGGGCCTGGGGGCCGCGGCCGGGGCCGGGACCGGTGGCCACCGCGGGTCATATGAATTAAACACACGCCGCTGGGACGAATTCCTTGCAGACCAAGTTGGCGGGGGAGTGGTGCGGGGCGAGGCTGCGGCTTGCTGCTGGAGGCTAAGTTCTCCGACAGCGTCGTGGCGGCGGCGGCGGTAGTGGCGGCGGCTTTCAGGTCGAGACGTACCGTACGACGGCACAGCGTGGTGAGGCTGGAGACGGGACGGTTGGTGGGGGTTAATTCGTTACCTCTGCGCGCGCCCCCGGCTGCCCCCGGCCACCCCCGGCCGCCCCCGGCTCGCCCCGCACACAGGTGAGGGTTTGAGGATCGGCGGGGCGAAACGGGAGCAGCAGGGCGGGGCGCGGCGAGGCGGGAAGTGCCGAAACTTTTTCATGGTGCGGGAAGCGCCGTAGGTGAGTTTGGGGCGTTGTTTAGTGCGGCGCACTCTTAGCAGCATGTGTGGCGCGGAATAATTACATCTGGCTGTCGTACCCCAGAGGGGCCGCGGGGCCCCTGAGGCCGCCCCCAGGCCGCCCCCAGGCCGTCCTCAGGCCGCCCCCGGGCCACCCCCGACCCCTACGGAGTTCCAGCTGCGAACGGAACTTTCCTCCCGAATCTCTGCCTCCAAGCGGTCGCTCACTGTGTCCCACACCCCTGCCACCGCCCCCCGGCGAGTACATTGAACCCGGCCGGGTACACCTGTTCTGACCGCCCCCGGCCCGTGCCGGATTAGTTTGCCCACCGCTGGATGAGAAGAAGTAAAATTCTCCGGTTTCGGGGGCTTGTGGGTGATGACGGTGTTGAAATAAAAGAGATTTCCGCCCGCAGGGTTGGTCTCTGCGGCGGCGGTGGTGGTGGTGGCCGTGGCAGCAGGGCGGGTGGTCTTTGTGTGCTCCCACCCGGCAGAGGTGAGGATTCATTAGCTACGCTTTGGGCCTCGGCCGGCCGGGCCGAGCCTTAGGCCCTTAGTCCCTGCAAATGAAAAGTTGTTGTGCAACTCCCCGGGCGGCGCGGGGCGGCGCGTGGCGGCGCAGCGCCAACTCTGCATAGCAGCAGCCCTGCCGGACCCGGACCCGTCCCCGCTGCTTCGCCCTTCCCGCCGTTTCCGTCGCCGGCGAAAAATACTTTCTGGAGGGGCCGCCTCGCCTCGCCTCGACTCTCGGCTTTCGGGCAGCGGTTTGCGCCCCATTCGCAGAGGGAGTGGCTTTTCGCGGCCGCCCGCCTTCTCGCGTTTGAATGTTTGGCGCGGAGAAGTTCTGGCATCGCGGTACACGTGCCGCACAGCTCAGTGATAACGCCTGGGTGGTAGGTAGGCAACGACCTGAACTGCTCCACTTTCCGCAGGTGTGTAAGTCCGCGTGTGTTCCTGCGGGACCCCTGTCTAGAAATAGAATAGTAGAAAAGTGTCGCCGAGACCGCTCTGGCTCTGACCGCTCCGCTCGGGCACGCTGGCTTTTCCATTTCCTTGGCAGCAATTTAATGGTTGCGCGCTTGCACACATTTTCCACTCGGAGGGCGCGCTGCCGCCGCCGCTGCCGCCGCCGCTGCCGCTGTCGCCGCGCCACGGCTCGCCACGCGTTGGGGAGAAATGAACTTGTTGGCAGTCTTCGTCCCCCTCCCGCCACGCCACCCCCCGCCCCTGTCATTTGGCAAGTGGAAAATTTAAATGCATGCAGGGGGCCGACGGGGGTCGAGATGTCGCCGGGGGGCACTACATCACCACGGCCGGCGAGTGACCGACGGTGCGGGGCAGTGCTACAACACTTGCTGCAGTGCTCTCCGCCGAATTCCATTTCGTTCTTGCTCCTCCCGTGCCTTCCCGACGTCTGCTCTCAGTCCAACGACGCCAATTTCGGGCGGCCTAGTCTGCCTCCATATCTCTATATTGGACCGGCGGCGGGGGCGGCTTTTTGCGACACTCCGTCACACACCAAGAGGCTCTCGGCTCGGCCTCGTCTCGCCACGGCCCGCCTCGCCTTCCTCTCCACTGTTCATCCCCCGTGCCCTACTTGTTGGAATGCGCATACACTCTCTGTTAACTCTTTACGTAGCGAACGCCGGTAATGATTTCCTGAAGCAAAAATGTAAGTGAGACAGGGGGAGGCCCCCTTGCAGGTGCACTCTGAACTGGGTTCGCAAAGAAAAACGGTGTTGTTTGGAGACCTGCCGTTAAAATCTCATCATTTTATATCGATCGTAAAATACATGAAAAATTGAGCAGCCCGATGATTGTCGTGAAGGGGGAGGAAAAGTTTCGCCGTCCATCCCTAAACGACCCCTGCTGAATATAGAGTGCGAGGGAGAAGGAGAGAGAGAGAGAGAGAGAGAGAGAGAGAGAGAGAGAGAGAGAGAGAGAGAGAGAGAGAGAGAGAGAGAGAGAGAGAGAGAGAGAGAGGAGGAGGAGGAGAAGAAAACACTCTGGAGAGGTAAAATAATAAAAATGGACGTGCGACTGCGGGCGCAGAGCCGAGGCCTGAGAGTGTCGGGCGGGAAGCAGAGCACAGAGCAGCCGAGAGCAAGCGGCCAGCGGAAGCAGTGGCTGTTTGCGGGTGAGGTAGGGCAAGGGCAGGGCCGTTTCTGGCCTCGGCTCGGCCTCGGCAAGGGCTGTGGAAGGGCGTGGCGAAGGGCCTAGAAGGGCGATCGGGGGTGAAAGGGCCGCGGAGGGAGGGGGGGGGGAGCACGGAAGAGTCTTTTGTCTTCTGCCGCCGGGTGGAGTGGCTGGGGGCCGGCTGCGGACGCTGCCGGCTGTAGGGCGTAACTCGCCCTTAATTGAAATCAGGGCCGCCACCAGTGTCCAATACGAACGTGCGGTCGGAGATTATGTCGGGCCAGGGCCGGGCGTCGCCATGGTGTCGCACCGTGCGCCGGGGGGTCGGCGGGGACCCTGAATGGCCGCCAAGAAGGGCGTGCCGTCCGCGACCACCTCTCTGATTGGTCCGCCTTGTTATGGTCGGGGACGTCACTTTATCGCAAACCGAGTGGACAGAGCACTCGGTGGTGGTGGTGGTGGTGGTGGTGGTGGTGGCGGTGGTGGTGGCGGTGGTGGTGGTGGTGGTGGCAGGGGGTTGCGCCCTTTCCCGGCATGCGGCGTGATGAGAGCAGGGTAGCGCGTGGAGCACGCCGTGGCCGTTTGCTTGCGCTGGAATTTCATAAGGGAAAGGACCCGGAAGCAGAAGAAGAAGGCGAGCTGTTGCCACGGGGGAGGGTCGGTGCCGGGCGGAGCGGTGGCCGCCACGGGGGAGTACCTACACCCTGACGATTTATCACGGGCAAGGTGAGCTGCTCCCCGGCCCGGCCGGCACGGCCCCAGTCCCCGGGGCCCATAGAGCAGGGAGCAGGGTGCGTGCGATGCCAGGGCGGCCAGGGCCCCGGCCGCCAGCCCTCTTCCCTCAAGCCCTCCTCTAAGCGTTCGGGGACTCCCGAGGCCGGGGCCGAGGCCGAGGCTTTTACCGCCCACCGCAGCCGCCTGCCACCTGAGGCCGCGGCTGAGGCCCGTCGTCGGAGTGCCATACGCCATCCCCTCTCACGGGAGGGCTGCGATATCTTTCGATAACTAGGACACTACGGCCGCCATGGGGATGGAGGAGACCGGGGGAGACGCGGCAGCGCCCGCGATCGCACCCTCGGCCGCTCCCCTGACCACGACCACCGCCAGCACGGCCCTGGCGGGGGCCGCCCTGGTAGGGGCCTTGGCGGGGTCCCCGAAGGGGGCCCGGGACCACCGTTGTGCCCTGGCCTCGACGCGCTCCTCCCCCACCCCTGTTTCCCCCCGGGCCGGGGCACAACGGGGCCCAGCGGTCGATACCAGCCCAGCTGGTTGGTCCACCAGCGCAGCGGGGTCCGCCACGCCCAGCCAGCGGCCCCCTGGCGGCCCCCGGGCACCACCTGCAGCTGCAGCAGCTCGGCGGGCGGTGAAGCGGAGCGGATCTGGCATCGAACACGCCATCCCCATCCCCATTTGTCTGTGCGCCGCGGGCTTTCATCGCGAGCAGCAGCGCGACTGAGCCATCGGACTGAGCGGGACGGCTGCGTTGTCAGGGCGTGGCGGTGCGGCGGTGCGGCTGCACCCGCCGATAGAGGGCGGTGAGGCCGGCTCACGCTGGTTTGAGCCTCTCTGCCTGCGCTGCGCGCTTCTGTTTGATGCCCGCCTTTCTCTACCCCGCCTGTTTGCTCCATGCAATTCCTCCCCCTTCCCTTCTGACCTGTTTCCCCGCCCGCCCCCTGTGGCTCGTTTTATTTCGTGTTTTTGTGCCGCTGATCTGTCCCGGCCTTTGTGAGGCAGAAGGCAGGAGGACTGACTACCGGAGGACTCGGTGTGTGACGAAGAGCTTCTGCAGTCTGCGGCAGTCCCCCACCCCCGCTTTGTTGGCGCGGATTCTCTCGTGCGGAGATGCATTTTTCGCGGACGGTCCTCCCCCCCCCCCCCTCTATCCCCCCTACTGGACCCCCGGGCCCTCAACCCCGGCCTGCGCGCGGACGGCATTATACGATCCAGGCCACGTGAATTTCTCATAACCCACGCAACCATGATTTCATGCTCGCGTATGCTCAATGCCCGTATGAGAAATTCACGCGGGCGTGCGGGGTGGGGCTCCGGCAGCCGCTGGCCGGAGCAGCGCGGGGGCGGCAGAGGGGCGGCCAGGGAGCGTCTTGCCGGCACTCGTTCCGGAGCGTTACGGCCGGGCGAGTCGATTGGGATCGAGTGCCCCTGGAACATACGGGCGGCGTGGGGTGGCGCAGTGGGCCCCACACCGCACCGCACTGAGATAGACCACGGCGGTCTGGGAGGCCCCCGAGCGTAGCGGGGGCGGGGCGGGGCGGGGCGGGGGCGGGGGCGGGCCTGGGACGACCGCCAAGAAAAGCGCGACACCGCAGCGCCGCCGCCGCCGCCGCCGCCCCCACCGTCACCGCCGTTCAGGTGCCAACGTCTCAACAATCAAAATGTTTTCTTAAGCAGGCTTTCCCAGTCGTCGCTCGCGCTTCGGGACCTCTTTTATTAAAATAATAATTTCGAAAACTTTAACAGTGTGGAAGAGACTTCGCGCTGTCATTCGTCTCCCTTCGCTCTGCGGGTCAGTTTCCGCTAACGGCGTTCGAGCAAGCAGGGCGCAGCAAAGGCATTCGGCTGTTGTTGATCACGGCGACGGCGCGCCTCTGTTAATTATTGCGTTGGAGAAAGGGAGATAGAGGAAGCGGGCAGAGAGGGGTGGGACAGAGAGGGGAGGGAGGTGATGAATACACGGCGTGTAAATAGCCCTGTCTGAGCAAACGAAAGGGCGCGGGTAGAAAGTCGCGCGCGAGAAGGATATTCCGACTGTCTGGCGGCAGGAGGCAGGAAGGGCCCCGGGTTCAACTCCCGCCGCCCCGCCGTCCCGCGCAAACACCGGGCACGAACAGCAAACATGATCAGGACGACAAGTCGGCGGGGCGGGGATTCCTGCTCGCAGCGGCGCGCGGTAATGTAGCAGACTCGTGATTACTCGTGGCGTCGCTCATCAGCGCGACAAATAGACGGAAAGAGAATTCTGAAACACAACCCAAACACGGGATAGCTCGGACTGTTCGTCGCCCCCCCCCCCCCCACGCACCGCCACTGGCCATCGAACTTTGCGTCCTTTTGTCTGCCGCAACGATTTTAATAATTTGTGTGATCGTCCTGGAGGACGCGACGGGGACGATGTCCGCGGGGGTTTGGAGCGGCGGCGGCCCCAGCAGCCGCGGCAGCAGGGCGGATTGCTCCGGGTGGCTCCACCCGTTCTCCCCCTACTCCAGCTTTGTCGGAGTGAGACAGAGAGAGAGAACAAATTGTGGAATGCATCTGGCGTCGGAGTGAGACAGAGAGAGAACAAATTGTGGACTGCATCTGGGGCGTTCTTATTTCACGTGGTAACAAGGCAAAAGGCAAAGTAATTGGTGGCGGGCGCGCGGCGCGCGGCGGCAGGACTGCCATGGCGTTCCCACCTCGTCCATCGTCCGGGACGAAACGAAACGGCCACTTGCTCTCCGGTCCGGCTCTCGGGGAGTAGTGAGAAAATGGCAGCGCAACTTCTGTGCCGGTGGTGCGCCGCAGTCCGCCGCGCTGCGCCTGGCTGCGTCCGCGGCCGATGGCTCTGGGCGGGGCGGGGCGGGGCGGGGCGGGGCGGGGCGGGGCGGGGCGGGGCGGGGCGGGGCGGGGCGGGGCGGCGGGCGCGGTCCCCCGCAGCAGACTAGCAGCGGCCCTGTGCAAGAGCAAAATGAACAAACTTGGAAAAGCAGACGCGCGGAATCTGTCTGAAAGTTCCTGCACCACCGCGGCCGAGGCAGGCGGGCCCAGCCCAGCCGGCGGTGGCCGTGCGGGGAGGAGGCCGCCTGGCCGCGGTGGCCGAGGCCGTGTGGTACCCGCTGGGGAGTGGGTCGTGGTGGAGGCCCGGGCGGGGCGGGGCGACACCGACAGCGTGGGAGGGATCCGCCGAGGATTGGGGATCAAAGGCAATTCCCCCTGTCCCTGCTGTGTGTGTGAGCGCGCGCTAAAGGCCCCGAGGTGTCGGATCAGTAGGGGGTTAGCGGGGCCGGGGCCTCTGCCGGGGAGCGGAGAGCGGGGCGGGGCGGGGCGGGGCGGGGGGTTTAGCCCGGAAACCATGATGCTCCATCAAGGGATTCGAATGGCAGCGCACCCGACCCGACCTGGCCTTCCCTCTGAGCCCCCCGGACCGGAGGACGGGGCTATTTGAGGTCACCTGAAAAGGGCTGCGGGAGAGAGAGAGAGAGAGAGAGAGAGAGAGAGAGAGAGAGAGAGAGAGAGAGAGAGAGAGAGAGAGAGAGAGAGAGAGAGAGAGAGAGAGAGAGAGAGAGAGAGAGAGAGATCCGGAAGGACGGGGTCCTCTGGCGATGAGCTGCGACCCGACTCGCTATATATCCAGCGCTGCCCCCGTTTTCGCGAGGTTTTAGTACGTGCTGCAGTGCCGGGGCCCCACCCACCGCACCCCGGTCCGGTCCGGTCCGGTCCGGCTGCGGCCGGCAGGCTGACCTGATAACGCATACGAGATTGAAGCCCTGGCCTGCCTGCGGGGGCTGCGGGGGCCTGCGGGGGCTGCGGGGGCCTGCGGGGGCGGCCATTGCCCGTGTCAGGCCGTCAGCACCTGTAGCGCTTCGGCCTCCCGTTGCCGTGTTGGGTCTCATGGGCGTGGCCGCTCCGCTCCGCACACCGTGCTCGGTGCCGGTGTTGTAGAGCATCATTGTGAACCTTGCCACCGTCGCGCTATACCTTTACAACGGAGAGCGGAAAACATATTTCTTTTTCTCGTTTTTCTGTGATGACAAAAGTATGACATTGTTTTTTGAGCCCGAGCGTAGCGAGGTGCTCTCTGTTGCAGCGACTATTCTGCATTGTATTCGTCTCCTCACAGCAAGTCGTGTTCATATAGAAACCATCGTTGCCGCATTCAGTTCCGCGGTAGGTGTTGCAATCGCGGTGGGTAGAGTTATGCTGCGGTTCAGCTAACTTTCAAAATTTGAATTGCTCCCACATTAAAATTTTCACCCTCCTTACCTTTGGAGATACATACACTAAATACCGAGCGAGCGAGCGACTCAACTTTTTCTCATTTTTTATTTTTTTAAAGCAGTAAAACTTTATTATCAACACTCATTGTTCGGTTACCGAGGGTTAGCGAGAGAAGCTCGACCGGGCCGGGGGTCGCGCGGTATTGATTGTGAGGGCCCTCGACGCGCTTTGCTCCGGAATGGCACGGGGGGGGGGGGGGGGGGGGGTGATGCTCGAACGAACGTCATTACGCCGGACATTAATGAGCAAAGTTTTCGCCACATGAATACTTCAAGGGGAATAGCGGCGGCGGCGAGAGCCAACAGCCAGTCTGCTTCAACCATCCCCCTCCCGCACGGAACGAAAAGCTCGTAGCGTGGTAAATAGGAGAATGAGAGAGAGAGAGAGAGAGAGAGAGAGAGAGAGAGAGAGAGAGAGAGAGAGAGAGAGAGAGAGAGAGAGAGAGAGAGAGAGAGAGAGAGAGAGAGAGAGAGACAAGAACGTGATTACACGCGTTATCAGATTTCAATCGCTTCAGCGGAAAATTAGCTTCGCGCATCACTTTGTGAACGGCAGGGGGCGCAGGGCGCACACACGGTGGAGGTGCGGGACGAATGGGGTGCGCTGAGCGGGAGGGAGGGGGGGGGGGGGGGGGGCTGTAGAATCGTAATTTGCCACATAAAACGAAAACGGCTCCACACGCATGCGGGGGCTGTCAGGTGGAAAAAAAATTGAAATGTCAGTCGTAACGGAGAGCGGAGGCGGTCGGGGGAAGCGGCGTCGCAGCGTGTTGGGTGGAAATCTGATTTATAATCGTGAAACAAGGGAGAACGCCGCATAATCGTCTGTCCTCCAAGCAAAAAGAAAGAAACGAAATGTCCGCGGCACTGCATGTCGCATAACCCACCAGAAGGGCGCAACGGCCAGGCCAAGGTCCGGGCGCTTATTGGAGCCATAACTGGTTATGGGGAGCGGTGATAATGTCTCGCTAATGGAGTCACTATCGCAGCGAGAGTTGGTGTGTTTGGCACATGAGCGGCTCTGGCATAGGTTGTCGATGCGGGTGTGTATGGCCGGCCGCACCGCCCCGGGCTCTGACGTATACGATCGACCAGGGAGAGAGGGTTAGGGTGCGTCCCGGCAGCCGCAGCGGCCACACATGGCCACACCTGGAGGCCGGGGCGGGCCGCTGGGGCCGCTGGGGCCGCTGGGGCCGCTGGGGCCGCTGGGGCCGCTGCCCACACCACTGACGGGCTACCGCCGGGCTGCCGCTTTACGCACGACCCCACTGCAGCTTATTAATTAGTTCCAGGGCCTTAGTCCCGCCATGCATCATCGTGGCCAAAGCCCTCTCGCTGCAGGGAGGATTTCCAGCCCCCGTCAGAGACCCCCGGCAGAGGCCTCGGCATCCCCTCGGAACCCGTCGGAGCTCCCCGTCCTGGGAAGGGGCGGCTTTCGGGGCCCGGTCGCACACCGCATTCACGGACGTAGAGGGTACTTGCGCAAGTTGGGGCCTGGGCCCGGCCCCGGCCCCGGCCCCGGCCCCGGCCCCGGCCCCGGCCCCGGCCCCGGCCCCGGCCCCGGCGGCTCCTGCTTCGGATGGGGGTTCCGCGACTCATCAGTGCTAATAGGCAGTCATAGTCCCCGGCCTGTCGCCTTCACAACCGGAGGCTGGATTTGCGGTCCCATCCAACTTCCCAGCTGTCGTAACCAAATCTAACCGAAATGTCCTATTTTGCTCTTGTTTCAGGGACCCCGCGATGAGCCGAGACCGAGGCGCACCCGTGACGTAGCCGTGAGGTGAGTGGCTCCTGGCCAAGATGGTTGTGGGCAGTTGGATGGCGCCGTCTGGGTAGGCAACCGCGACTTGCGTATGCAGCCGTGTCGTGCGGGCTAGCCTACCCCGGCACTTGCAGGCGCTTGCCGTCCGCGCGGTGTGAGGTAGTGCGGGGGAAATTGGGACGGCTTAATGGACGACGCCAAAGCTACGAGGAGGAGCCGCTAGCACCATAGACTTACACCTCATTAACGCTCTCTCCAGTTTTAGCAGGCGGCTCCATAACGTTGTATATTTTTACCCTCAATGCGCCGTCAAATTGTGTGTGCGTGTGTGTGTGTGTGTGTGTGTGTGCCGCCTCGACATTGCGACGCATTAGGCATTCGCGAAGCCAGCGCCGCCGCCGCCGTTGCTGCTGCGTTCTCTCCCATTTCCCGCCTCATTATGCCCATAAAGGGTTGTGACTGCAGCCATGTTCCTGGAAAGGAGAGAGGGGGAGGGGGAGGGAGCGGGCGGTGTAGATGATCGCCTGAGGAAAGGGAATAACAACAAAGGCGAAAAAAACACTACTCCGGTGAGGATGTTGAAGGGAAAAGGGGGGAGGGGAGGAGGGGGGGGGGGAGGGGGGGGAGGGACGTCGTTGGCGAAGATAGGGGCGGGCAGCACTGTGCTGGGCGGCACAGGTGCGGAGCGGCAGCGCCGGGAGACAGAAACATGAGGCAGGCGGAGACAGCCCGGCCACGGCCAGCCACGGCCAGCCAGGGCCCCCCGAGCAAATGCCGGAGAGTGCGCCGTGTGCCAGCACTTCATGCTGCCATGTAAAGTGCTCCGGGGCCGGAGGAGTCGTGCTGGGAGCAGAGGCCGTGAGCAGAGGCCGTGAGCAGAGGCTGTGAGCAGAGGCCGTGAGCAGAGGATGTCAGCGGAGGCTGTGAGCAGAGGCTGTGAGCAAGAGGCTGTGAGCAGAGGCTGTGAGAAGAGGCCAGAAGCGGAGACCAGGAGCGGAGGTCAGAAGAAGAAGCCAGGTGCAGAGGCCAGGAGCGAAGTCCAGGAGCAGAGGCTAGGAGAAGAGGCCAGGAGCAGAGGCCAGGAGCGGCGGCCAGGAACAGAGGCCAGCAGTGGAGGCCAGGAGCAGAGGCCAGGAGCGGAGGCCAGGAGCAGAGGCCAGCAGTGGAGGCCAGGAGCAGAGGCCAGGAGCGAAGTCCAGGAGCAGAGGCCAGGAGAAGAGGCCAGGAGCAGAGGCCAGGAGCGAAGTCCAGGAGCAGAGGCTAGGAGAGGATGCGAGACGAGACTAGGCCGCCGACGGCGATTTGCCGGCCAACTTTGTCTGCCGATGACCCTACTTCCGACCGCAGTCGTTCACCCGTTTTATCGCCTGATTAATGATGGTGTGAAAATGCGTACAGGCCGCAGGGGGTCCGATCTGGAGCACCTCGAGGAGGCGGTGGCCGTGCTGTCTGCTGACTCACGGCTGCAGTGAGGCAGGCAGCAGGCAGGCAGCAGGCAGGCAGCAGGCAGGCAGCAGGCAGGCAGCAGGCAGGCAGCAGGCAGGCAGCAGGCAGGCAGCAGGCAGGCAGCAGGCAGGCAGCAGGCAGGCAGCAGGCAGGCAGCAGGCAGGCAGCAGGCAGGCAGCAGGCAGGCAGCAGGCAGGCAGCAGGCAGGCAGCAGGCGGGCAGGCAGGCAGCAGGCAGGCAGCAGGCAGGCAGCAGGCAGGGCAGGCAGGCAGCAGGCAGGCAGCAGGCAGGCAGCAGGCAGGCAGCAGGCAGGCAGCAGGCAGGCAGCAGGCAGGCAGCAGGCAGGCAGCAGGCAGGCAGCAGGCAGGCAGCAGGCAGGCAGCAGGCAGGCAGCAGGCAGGCAGCAGGCAGGCAGCAGGCAGGCAGCAGGCAGGCAGCAGGCAGGCAGCAGGCAGGCAGCAGGCAGGCAGCAGGCAGGCAGCAGGCAGGCAGCAGGCAGGCAGCAGGCAGGTCTCGGACCCTACCCTGAGCCTGCTGGGCAGCGGTCTCCCTGCTATGCCAGCATTCCAGGGCCTGGATTGCTTGCATACTTTGCACGCGTGTCGCGCAGGACGATTCAGAGAGAGAGAGAGAGAGAGAGAGAGAGAGAGAGAGAGAGAGAGAGAGAGAGAGAGAGAGAGAGAGAGAGAGAGGAGAAGGAGTAGAAGAAGGACATGGCACTGGACGCCGCGGACTGCAGCGTAGGATGAAAGGAGGAAGGGCGTTGCATGCAGCGGCCCGGGTACCTGAGGGAAAGGGGAATGGGGAATCGGTACGGCCGCGGGCGGGCAGGCGGGGCTGGCAGGCAGGCAGGCAGGCAGGGCGTCGGGTCAGCCAGGGCTGGCGTCCGCTGGTGGCGGGGCCCTGGAGTAGAGAGAGGGCCCTGGAGCCGGGCCCGGAGCCGGCGGCCGGGTCTGTGGCCAGTCCTGAGCTGGAACCGGTGTCGGTCGGAACGGTCCCTGCGGCTCCTGCGGCTCCTGCGGCTCCTGCGGCTCCTGCCGGTGGTGTGCGGCGGCGTCAGTGCGGTCGCGCGGTGCATTCTGGGCCGGCGAGCTGCAGTGCGGTACAGTGTCGTGTCGTGTCGTGTCGAGTCGTGTCGTGCAGTGCCGGTGTCTGGTTTCGGGCCCGGCCACCCAGGAGTACGGCCTCTACCATCACCACCACCACACCCACACCACCTCGGAGAACACCGAAATCTCTGACGACCACGGCCGTGGCGATGACCACGGCAACGGCCGCGTAGGTCCTCCAACCGCCCTGACGGCGGTACGGCACTACATGGGCCTCCCCGTGCAGTCGTGCCGCAGTCTGTCTGTCTGCCTGTCTGTGTGTCTGTTGGCGTGTCAGCCTGCCCTACATGGGCACAACGGGGGAGACTGGACGGCACACGGTGGCGGCCTGAGGGCGGCCAACGGCGGCCCGCGGTGTAGTGTCGGGCCGCTGGAATCACTCGCTGCCGTGACGGCTCTATGCCGTCGGCTGACATGAGTGACGTGACAGCGACGCACTATGTCGTATAGTGAACTCTGCGAGTGTTGTGGAAATAGGATGAATCGATGGGTGGAATCGGCGTCTGCGGCGGCGCCGCTGTTGTGGGCGCGCGACAAAGTGTGCTTGTAGTCCGCTGCCCACGTGCCGCCCACGTGCGTGGGCGTGTGTGTGTGTGTGTGTCTGTGTGCGCGCGTGCGTGTGTGCCGCCCGTGTGAGTTGGTTTATTGCGCATGCTTGCTCAGAGGTGTGCAGCGGCGTGTTTTCTCACGGAGTGTGTGTGTGCGTGTGTGTGTGTGAGTGAGTGAGAGAGAGTGGATGCGAGTGTGTGTGTGTGTATGTGTGTGTGACTCATCTTCCCCACTTCACTCTGTTTCCGTAATTATGAATGAAAGCAGTCCGTACATCTTCAACAAAAGGGAGGAGCCAGTTCAGAGCAGACAATTAATTAAGTAGTTCGGCAACGCGCTTTGTCAGAAACGTTTCCCTAATTTACCGGCTGCAACAACAAAAGACTCCGTGGACTTCCCACGGATATTTCTATTTGATACACCTGTTGGCAGCGCTGCAGATTATTGCGGCCTTTGTGCGCTGCTCGCGCGCTGCCCGCGAAGGCAGTGGTCTATCTTTTTTTTTTCTTCGATAATTTCCAAACCACGCGGCGCCCCATTTCGGTCCCTCCACAGGTCTCTTCTCTCGCCTCACCTTCTTGGTCTTTTCCTTCCGCCCGCCGCCGCGGGCCGCGCTCCCCCTTCCGGTCCCCCCCCCCCCCCCCCCCTCCCCCCTCCTCCCCCCCATTCTCCTGTGCCGGTGAGGCGTGGCGAGGCGCCCGGCTTGGCTTCGGCGTCGTCCTATTTTGAAGGGAATCCCACAAAAGCCCCCCTGCGCAGCGCGGCGCCCGCCGGCCGCTCAGCCCCAATGAATGTCCTACACTCCACAACACGCGAGCAGACACAACGGAGCCTCTGCTGCGCCTGACACACACACACACACACACACACACACACGCACACACACCAAAGGAATCTCCCGCCCCATAGTTTCCGAGCATCTGAAATGGCGCATTGGCCGGAGGCTATGCTGCTGCTGGGACTAGGCGGGCCCAGGCCTGCCGTGGAGCGGTACGTCGATGCCTGTTGTCTTGACTTGCGGCTGGGACAGGAAGAGCTAGTCTAAATAGGCACGAGGGATTCGAGGAGTCGGCCGTCCCGTCCCGTCCCGTCTCCGCCCCAAAGATAGCGGTGCCGCGCGGAGCCGAGATTCCCCCCTGGCGGTGGGGTCCACGCCGACCGGTACAACCTCCGCGGCCTGGCGCGGCGTGGCGCGGGCCATCCTCTGCCCCCTCCTTCTCCTCCTCTGCCTCTGTCCCGACGTACTCTATTCTTTCTTGGAGGCCAGAGGGGCCAGAGATTCATTCGCACGGCGTTCTGTCTGAGCTGCGCCCGAAGCCTGGTGGGTCAGCGTCGGCCGCTCTGTGCGGCTGGACGGTGTGGACTGGGCTGCACACGCCCGTCCCTTCACCGTCGCGATCACCGGCTAGTATTTCCTTCCAGGCCGCCTCAGAAGAAGCTGGGCGGTGGGAGTTGAACCCGGGCCCTGCCTGCCGCCAGACAGTCGCGCTGGGCCGGGGCTGCCGCCAGGGATTTAAAGGCCCGTAATATTACCGGTAAGATTCGCTAAGTTACCGTAACTTACGGTAATATTACCCGACCTTGAAAAATGTGGTATTTTTCGGTAATATTCAGATTTTCAAACTCTGAAAATTGCTGCATTTGGTGTTAAAAAAAAACGGCAAAAATGGGTGGGTCCTACCTCGTCCCAGACTTCCGTCCGGAACCGTTCCTGCTTAACTTCGGTGTTCGGATGGGAACCGGTGTACCAGGAGTTGACCGCCGCTAAGACACAGGCACGACGCAGCCACCTTGGTAGGCAGGCTTCCGCAACGGCCAACATCGCCCCTTCCGCTGACTAGATTTCAGGAGTCAGCCCCCTTCGACCAGCCAGTTGGTCTGTGACCCGAAGGCCACTCCCTCGCGGATTGAGAGGGAGGTAGGATGCCCAGATCGTACACGGCCGAAGCCGATTGTACTCTACTCTTCTACGCCATGTATCCAAGTAGGTGTTGCCCGAATACTCCAGATTCCGAGGCCTTACGCTTGAAAAATGTAGAAGGCCGAACCCTAGGCCTCTACATTTAACTTCTGCCGAGTCTTGGCAAGCACCATTCCCCTGCTCGGGCGTCGAACCACTGAGTTAACGAGTGTATTCAACCTCCGGGGAATGTCCGCGGCCCAACGTCCGCGGTCACTCAGACAACACACTTTGAACACGTTCTTTTGGTATATTTTACCCACCATCCTCGGTCGGCAGACTTGAGAAAAATTTTTACTCCGGCAAAGAGTTGAACCCCGGACCTTGCGGTCATCGACCGGCCCGCTAGCCCACTACGCTACGGAGCTGTGGTGGAGAGGAGCAGCGCGCTGTTAATACTTTAGCCACTGTTGTCCCGCAGAGAGCAGAACCGATGGGATGATTTGGCTACTAATATGTGGAAAACATACTAAGGCGTACTATTTTTAACAAATACCTGCTGTAAATAAATCTTTCTCATTTTTACCAAAAATACCCGTAACTTACCTATCTTTCCGTAACTTACCGTAAGGTTGAATCTTACTGGTATTTTTTAATCCCTAGCTGCCGCGGGGCTGGCCGGCCGGGGCCGGGCTAATGCAGGGTAATGCAGGCCGGGGCCCAGGCGGGGCACCAGGGAGTGGCGGACGCCGAGGTGCGCTAGTTTGCAGGTTCATCGCGGAGGGGGAGGGCAGCGGGGAGGAAGCAGCGGCACAACGGCGGCGTGGGTACCGCTACCTCATCCGGGGCTCCGGGGCTCCGGGGCCCCGCCGGGCGATACTTTTCTGCCCGCGGGGTTGGCGCGGGGTAACCGTGGACGACAGGGGTCACCGAAGGGCGCCGTCATTCCCGCGTGGCGTACAGTTGTACTCTGCCACGGGCCCGCAGGGGGGGGGGGCTGCTGCCGTGGACGTCCGCATAATGGGGCCGTCAGTGTCGTCGCCAGGGGCCGCGGGGGCCGCGGGGGCCGCCAGGCGCGTACCTCTGGCCATTCCTTCTCCAGACCTCACAATAATCAGCAAGTCCTATGGAGGTGGCGGGTAGGACGGGGCCGAGCAAACTTATTCGTTGTTGCATCTCATCAGAGTTGTTTGTTACACGGCTAACCAAGTAAGTTGGCCTGCCTGCCACTCGATTCGGCAGCGCTCCAAAGGGCGGTGGCAGGCAGCAGGCGGCGGCGGCAGTGCTGCCAACCTTCCAGCCTGTGCCCCTGTGCCGCCCTGCGCGCTCGCGTCCCAAATGAGATTGCCGTCCGCCCCTTCCCGTTACCTCTCCGAGCAGCACAACAAGAACAACATGAACAACAAGAGCCCCCAAGACGCCACCTCCGTTTTCCGCGAGTCGATTCTATAACAAACACATTACCCCCCCCCCCCCCCCCTCGTGGCCCCGGCCGCTACGACGGGGACATCATTACCTCCCCCTTCGCCGCTTCGCTCTGCGGTCCGTCAAACTTTTAAGAGCCTTCTCTCTCTCTCGCTCTTTCTCTCTTTCTCTCTCTCTCTCTGCCGGCGCCGGGACGTCTTAAACGACGCTCCAAGGATTCACCCAGATTTTGAGGGAAGCGCCGGTGCCGCCACCGCTCGGGTCGGGCGCAAGAACCGAGCATTCTCACCGGCCACGACAGCCCGGGGCAGCAGCCAGGCCAGGCCAGGGCACACCTGAGAGAAAGAGAGACAGAAGAGAAATTGCGGAAAGTTTGGAGGATGGTGGAGGCCTTACGCCCCCGCCACGGAAATAGGAGGGGGGGGGGGGCTTCGGTTCTGGGCCACTCCCGGCTCCCCGAGCCCCAGCAGCCCATCTCTCCTCGGGGGGGATGAAGATTCAGGTAGATTACCGTCTTCTCGCCTCGTTTTGCCTGCAGCGTCCTGCGGGGTGAGACGACTGAGACGGAGTGAGACGCCCCACCGGCCACAGGAAGCGCCCTCCCTCTTCCTCTTCGCTCTCCTTGGGCTGCCCCAGGCCGCGCGCCGCGCGCCGCTTTTCCGACCGACTCGGTCGCGGCACCTACTTTCCCGCCCGCTTTTCTTTGCGACTGAATATGCAATGAGGGCCGCTGATGTGACGCACCTCCCGCTGTCTCTGTCATTCTCTTTATGAACCTCGACACTCTTCCTCTCTGCTGCTGAATCCGAATGTGAATCGAAGGATGTCGCCGTCGCGGGCCGCACAGTGGATGGCGATGGATAAGGGTGGGTGGGGGTGGGTGCCCCCGCCGGTCGCGTTTTGCGTGTCGGTTTCGGGCGCCGTTTATTCCAATGTAAAGCGAGAAAAAATGAGCCGCCAGTCGGCCGGTATCACGACCTACGAGGACGGGGGCGGGCCGGGGGACGGGCCGGGGGCAGCCGGGGGCGGACCGGGGGGGGGGGGGGGGGGGGGCCGTTGGCGCGGCCGTTTGGTGACAAACGGCGCGCGCACGCACCCCCCAGCCGCCGCCGCCGCCGCCCCCAGCGCCACCGCGACGACCACCACCGCCACCACCAAGACGGCCACGAGCGACCATCACTCCTTTGCCCACATGCAGGGAGGCCATCGGCTTCGGCTGCCGTCGGTAATAGTGGCGGTCACAGGCCCCGCCCCGCGGCCGGCCGGCAGCACCGCGCCTTTCAACGCGTCGTTATCGGGGTTTATGTGTTGTCCTCGGCACCTGCGCTGGGCTAGGCGAGGCGTCCTACCCCCAGCCCAGCCCAGCCCAGCGCACCCCGCCGGGGCCCCGCTGCGGCCCGCGGCGCACGTGAGCTTTATATTCCGCGGTGCGGCCACGGCCCCCGCGCGCGCCACACCGCGTCGCATGAGTTATTACTCGCGTGAGTTTTCTGCAGTACGTATAATAGATTTCATGCACGGTTGTTTTCGTTGGTTGTTTCTTTACTCCCCCCCCCTCACCCCCCTTGTTTTTATTTATTGGCCTGGTGCCATTGGATGCTCGGTGTGTGTGTGTGTGTGTGTGTGTGTGTGTGTGTGTGTGTGCATTCAAACTCGGAGTTCAGTTAGCGCTGATACAGTACTCACTGCGTAGAAGTGAGAGCCCCTCGGAAACGAAACGAAAAGTTTGTGCTGCACTGCGCTTTGATTTCCGGCTGAGATGAAAGTTAATGGTAAGGTCTTTTTGTTTTTGTTTTTTGTTGTTTTGTTGGGGGGGGGGAGTACTTTGTCCGGGGTCCGCAGTACCGTCGTGGTCGCCACGGGGAAAGCGAAAGAGCGAATTAAAGGGGTTGGCGACCATCAATCGCATGTTAAGTCCCTCACACTCTCCCTCCATCCCTCCCTCCCTCCCTCCCTCCCTCCCTCCCCCTCCTCGCCTCAAAATCATTGCTCAATGTCACCCTCCACTAAATGGACATCAGGCCTTTTTATCGCTCAGGAGCTCTTTCTCTCGCCCTCCTTGCTGCGCCCCTTCTGAATGCAGGCCATGTTTAACAGTACGCCAGCAGAGGGGACTTGCTTACCCCCCCCCCCCCCTCTCCCACCATCTCCCTCCTCTCCGGGGTGAAACTTCCGGCCGATCTCATTCGGACTGACAGCAGACTGTCCCGTCCCGTCCCCCTCCACTCTACGCGTCACTTAACGGCCAGGCCGATAAATTAATTTATCTTTCTGAACACGCCCGCCGCCGTCGCGGCACGCACGCCGCGCTCAGTCGCTTTCCCGTCGCGTGCACGCGGGCTCAAATACCAGGCGCGGTCCCACTTTTGAAGGCAGTCACTTTGGCTTTTTACAAGCGTCAGGTTAGGTTAGGTTGCTAAGGTTAAGCTAAAAAGGTTAGGTTAGGTTCCTAAGGTTAAGATGAAAAGGTAAAGTTAGTCTTCCTCTTCATCTTCTTCTTCCTTTTGACGGGTCGCGCTTTGCCATGTGATCTCCTTTGTACTAAGGGCGGCTGCACCGCCGTTCCTCTACCGGCCGAGAGAACCAAGGGAACTAATCTCGTGAAAATTCCTAGATCCCCACAAAGTTGGCCTCGCTTGCCGGGGAACATGAGCTGGGCCGGGATCCCGATACCCGCACCGCTACAACGGAGTGCGGAGTACAGTACCTGCAGCTAAGCGCGCCTCGCTTTGCCCCGCTTCCAGGGAAAGCAGGCATACAAACTCATAGCTCAGCTTAGCTTGTGGGAGCGGAGTGGGGGGGGGGGGGGGGGGGGGGGGGGGGCCGCTAGAGGCAGCCAGAGGCAGCCAGAGGTCCCTGAACCTCCCACGCAGCTCGCCGCGGATGCTGGCAGCAGCAAGGAGCCCGCTCGGTGCACTCCCCGCCCTGCCCAGATCAGCCATGGGACTGACAGAGACAGAGAGAGAGAGAAAGGTAAAAATAAATAATTCCATTGAAGCTGGACTCTTTATTTTCTTGATTTTCTCCACTCGCCGCGCGGCGCGCTCGCAGCTTCACAGGTGGGCGTTGATTGATGGACTGGTCGCAATTATTTTATCCGTACGGAAGGGGCGGGGGGGGCGAGCTGTGCCAATTATTTTAGCCGAGAGAGCGAGAGAGATAAGGGGGGAGGGGGAGAGAGAGAGAGAGAAAGAGGGAGGGAAGGAGGGGGGAGGGAGGGAGGGGAGAAGCATTTGCACCGTCGAGTCAGCAGCATTATTTTTCCCACTTTTCTTCCCATTTTATTTCCTTTTTCCATCGGCTGCAGAAGGCTTTGGCGGAGGACCTGCTGCTGCTGCTGCTGCTGCTGCTGCTGCTGCTGCTGCCGCCGGTGTCCGCGCGGCCGAGCGCCGAGCTGAGCTGAGCTGAGCTGGGATGGTCTGGTCTGGACCATTGCGTCCCGCCCCGTCCCGCCGCGTCCCTTCCCATCAGCGGGGAGAAATGATTTCCACAAAGTTTTCAGCGGCGGTGCGATGGGGCCGCGGCACGCAGCGCGGCGGCGGGCTGTCTGCTTGTCTGCTGTCTGCTGCCTGCGCCGCCCCACTTCGCCCCACGGATAGAAAGAGAAGGCGAAATTAACGCAGGAATGAGACTCGGAGTAGGCGGAGGATCCTATGCGGCGGCAGCCGGCAGTCGGCTAGGAGGAGAGAGACATACATTATGAATGTGTGTGAGAGAGAGAGAGAGAGAGAGAGAGAGAGAGAGAGAGAGAGAGAGAGAGAGAGAGAGAGAGAGAGAGAGAGAGAGAGAAGGGCTCTATGTTCGCCCGCCGCCCCGTCCACAACTCACAACAGCACAGCCCCGCACGACAATGGCGTCGCATCGCATCGCGACACTACACCGCGCCGCGCTCCGCTCTTGCTCCGCTCCGCCGCGCCAAACATCCACAATTTTTCCTCAGATCGCGGCCCGCGTCGCGTTCCACAAAAGGAAAGAGGGCACTCTATCAGCTCCCTGCCATGCCCTGCCCCGCCCTGCCACTCCCTGCACGGCACTCAATGAACAGTGCGCACACAACAAGCAGTGCCCGCATTTCGTCAGACGCCCCCCCCCCCCCCCTCTCTCTCTCTCTCTCTCTCTCTCTCTCTCTCTCTCTCTCTCTCTCTCTCTCTCTCTCTCTACTCTCTCGTAACCGTACGACACATGGAGCATTGTGGACCCGTCCCGAGTCCTGGCCAAGCCCGGAGGCGGGGCGGAGAGGGCACAGGAACGGGGCAGGACGAACGCTCTAGGCGGTCCGGGGGCGGCTCGGGAGGCGGGGGTCACTCAACCTGCCGCCCAGAAATTTCTCACCGCTCGTTTTACTCTTGTGGCCAATATGATGATGGAAATAAACGAACACGTTGAGAGACGGATTGCCATCTCACTAGAGCTGGTATTTGAACCCGTGGATCATGCGGTTGAATTGTTGCAGTTGGCTCTGACAGAGAGAGGCAGATGAACACTCGTGTTTACGACCAGCACCGCGGACCAGGGCTGACCCTCAGGCTCAGGGACCGCGGGCCAAAGGGCAAGGGGCCGCCGAGGGGGCGGTGGGTAATGACTCTGGGTTCTTATTTGGTTTCATTATTCTTACGACGTGTGTGTGTGTGTGTGTGTGTGTGTGTGTGTGTGTGTGTGAATGAGTGCGATGGAGTGAGAGAGATGTGAGCTGTACATGGGCAGCAATGCTGTAGGTGAGATCCATTAGCCCCTTCTCGGACGGCAAGACAGACAGACAGACAGACATGCGGGCCTGCAAGCAAGTAGTACAGCACGTCCGTGACTCGTGTCTTGTGTGCCCGTGTGTGTAGCGTGTAGCGCCCTGCCGGCCTGCAGGGGCCCAGCCAGGCCCAGCGCGCCCAGCGGCTCCGCCCTGAATACCAACACATGAACACCGAGGCCCTGGCCGAGCCCGGCGAACCCCCGGGAGGGCCAGGAGCCTAAAGGCCTCCGACGACGACGCCCCCGCCATGACAAACGACACGCCGGCCCCCGCGACGCCCGCCCCCGCGCCCGCCTCCGACGCCGGCGCCGCCCCCGTGGGGACCAAGACGGCCGCCGTCAGCGGGCGCGACGCGGAGGTGTCAAGCCGCATCCCCCGGAACAGGCTGCTCTCACACCGCAAGTTCCCCAACGGCGCGGTCCCCGTCAAGCCTCAGCAGCAGCAGCAGCAGCAGCAGCAGCAGCAGCAGAAGCATGCGTCCCCGGGGACGGCCACCAAGACGACCCCCGTCATCGTCCTCGACGGCGGCCACCGGCTGCCACCACCGCCTCCCCCGGGTGACGTGGCGGTCGGCACACACCCAGCGGACGCCAAGGAGCGCGCCGCCTTCACCAAGGCCTTCGTGGCGCAGAACGGGAGGGTGGCCGAGGGTGAGTTCGGTTCTGGTGCGGGAGGTGCCTGTCGGTGCGGGGAGCTGTCAAAATATTTGACATGACACTTGATAGGCCAGGCCAGGCCAGGGGCAGACCTGTTGAGCACCGAGCGCCAGCATCAGCAGCATGTGTCTAGTGTGCCCCAGCCAGCGACCTGGGAGCAGGAAGGAGAGGAAGTTGTCAGAGTTGACTCCGCGAAAATAATCGCTCGCGGTTTTCGGTTCCATCCCAGCTAGAAAGTGCCGAATCACGGCAGCAGCCCCTCGCCGGACGCGAATGAGATTGCCGCCGCCGCGGCACGGCACGGCGCGGCACGGCGCGGCACGGCGCGGCATGACGGCGTCATGTGTGTTATTTCGGCGCCACACGGGCAGGCACACCTCTCCGGAGCTCCGGGCCTCCGGGCCCCACCAGGGAACATGAACATGCCACATCGCATACAGCACAACCGCACCCACGGTCATAAAGGAAAGAGAAAGTATCAAGGACATAACGAAAGGTAAAGGGATACAGGCAGGGAGCGGGAAGGGAAGGAGAGGAGGGCGGGAGCGGCTGGAGGAGAGCGGTTTTGTCCGGGCGGGTCTAGGAAACCAGAGCCCACGCCGCAACAAGGTATGCGTCATGAAGTGCCCGCGGACGGGAACGGAACAGCGCAGCGCAGCAGTGCAGCACAGGCCAGGCCGGGCACGCAGCGGCCGACGAGACTGTATCGATTTTACCTCGCCTGCGTTCGGTTCGGTTCGAAACAGCAGGTGCGCTCCAATAGAGGTTTCCAACGAGACTTGGAAACGGAAGCTAAAGAACAAAAAGACTTCGAGACCGGAAACTCTGGAGGGCAGGTATGAGAAACTTGAATGGCGTTTTGAGTGAATTCGGAGGTTATCTGCCATATTTGGCGCCGCCCTTCTGCATCAAAATTTCTCATAATTGCTCTCGACAGCTTCCGGGCGAGGAGTGTTTTTGTTCTTCAGCTTCCGCTTCTGAGCCTCGTTGGAAACCTCTATTTACGACCCCTTCCATTATTGACGAAGGGAATGGGGTGATTCATTTACCTCAAAGGGCACCCGCCCGCCCACTCAGCAGGCCGGGAGAGCGTGCGGTTTTCTTCAAAATTAAAAACGTTTCCGACGTGAAAAGTTCACGCCGCGTCCGCGACGGCGTTCGCTGGCTGTGTCGTGTCGTGTGGAATGGGCTGGGCTGGGCTGGGTTTGGCGCGCTCACAATGGTTCTCGGGACGGGTAAAGGGCGGGCACAGGCCCCGCACCGCACCACACGGCGCTGTACTGCCTGTCTCCCACGCGAGGGAAGGGAGGCCCCGCCCCGCCCCGCCCCGCCCCGCCCCGAACAGCGCCAACAGGCTGTGGGCCCTTCGGTTGCCAAATGGCTGGGTCGCGGCTTTGGCGAAACGGGACACGAAACAAGCTCCAGGGGAGTCCACGGGGCCCGGGGGCCCGCGGGGGGAGCCGAGCCGAGCCGAGCCTCCGGCGGGGTCACCAAGGTTCGTTGCGCGGCGCTGTGCCGCCCACACGCGCCCACATCGACGCCGTGAAGCTGACGACGGCCGCCGCGGCCGGGGTGAACTCCTGTCTCCTCGCATTAACCCGCCCTGTACTTTGTTTGCGTGTTGCAGCCATCAAGTCCTTGGAGTCCCTGAACGCGCGCATCGGCGCTGACCTGGACGCCGGCCCTCCCCCCAGCGCGGCCCATGGCGCCCCAGCCGGGGCCCTCGACGGGGCCCTCCTCGGGGCCCCCCCGGGGGCGGTGGCCCACGACGCCGTGCTCCTCTCCTCCATGGCGCTCATGAGGAGGCTGCTCGTGGATGCCCAGGTAACTTTCCGCTGCGTTATTCACTTAGAGAACCGAATAAATGAGGCGCACAAATGAGAGCGCCGGGCGACGGCTTTCTTTTTATTTCCATTTTCACGGCGCAAAGTTTGGAGCGCGCGGCACAACTGGGCACAACCCTGTACTGAGCGTACAACTTCATTAGACCCCCCCCCCCCCGCACACACGCACACACACACACACACACACACACACACGCACACAGGCGGCCGTCAGTCTAGCGATGACCGGACCGCGCCCCGCGCCTCGGAGCGCATCATTGTTGGAATCAACAGCGGCATGGCACGGCACGGCCGCGCGCAGGGCCGCGCTGCACCGCCGCGGTGTTGTTGGGGGAGGGGAGGGAGGGGAGGGGAGGGGCCGTAGAGGAGCCCCAAGCAACATTCCTCGCGGTGCGGCCGTAGCGCGGTGACCGGCCCAGCTGTGCTGACGGCGCCCTCTCTGCGCTGCCGCGGTCCTCCCTGCTGCCGGACTGTCGTCCTGACGGCCTCCCTCCTACCCCACCCACCCCCGCAGCCCCCCGCAGCCCCAGCAGCGTCATGCCGTGCTTCCGCTTCCGACTCCCCGTAAGGTCATACCCCCCCCCCCCTGCTCTGTTGTTTCCCCTGTTGCAGAGGGGCATTTTAATGGAACCCCAGGTGTGTTTTCCGCAAAATTATTTCATTATTGATACTCGATAAAGTCAGATGGGGCGAGCGGCGACCGAAAAAAAAAATTGAACCGTTTATCAGTTGGTACTTAACCGAGGGCAGCAGGCCGGGCAGCTCGAGTTGTTTGTTTTGTTTTGGCGGCCAGTAATTGGCCCCGTGGTGTGGTTGGGGCAGGGCATGGTCAGTGACGTGAGTGCCAGGAGCAGGACCAGTTCAGTGGTGCCCTGCCCGGTGCCCTGCGTCCCCAGGCCCCCGCCCCTGTACTTAGCGGCGCAGGCTTTATATGCAGGCATGCCGGCCGACGGGACGGGATCGGGATGGGGCGGGTCGCTTGAATGGCTAATGCTTCGGATCTAGTGACCAAACACGGCCCTTCCACGGAGGCGGCCCCCTTCCCCGTCCCCGCCCCGCAGCCCGCAGCAGCGGCGGCTCGGCTCGGCCTGAAACCGGAGCCCTGACAGTATTTGAACCCCTGCCTTTTCCTTCTTTGCAGTCCAAGTTTCGTAGGATGGTAGAGGAGAACCGGCAGCTCGGCGAGCGAATCGACGATAACGTGCAGCACGCCCACGAGGACGTGGCAGCCCTGCGCGCCGAGCTGAGCGACGCCTCCCAGCGCCTCGGCGGCATCGTCTCCATGGCCACCATGGCTGCGACCGCGACGGCCACCACGGCCAAGGCCCTCGGGCCGCCGGCCACCGGGACTTCCCCGGCCCCGCCGGCCACCGCTTCCACCATTTCGACGTCATCCTCGTCGTCGTCGCCCTCCTTCTCGTCGTCTGTAGCTAACTCGTCGACCAGCAGGTCCTCGGACTCGCCGGCGAGCAAGGTACGGCAATGGGACCTGCTTTGTCAGGGGTCGGCAACGGCCGATTGAAAAGTCGCAGTGTTGCACTTTACCCAACGCAGTGGTGAACGGAGGTTGTAGCCAACAGAACCTTGATCGTTGCCGACTCCTGTTTTTTATTTGTTCATTTATTTATTTATTTGCGTTCTCGTATGCACGACGAAGTCTGACGTGTACTGCGGTCTTTTTTCAGTCGAACGTCTCCCCGGACGCCCCGGAGACGCCACGCCGGGTGCCCCCCAAAGTGATCCCCCGGAGGCCGCACTCCGGCGGTGACGTCCCGGACTCGAGGACGTCCCGGAGCCGGACGGACGCCGCCTCTGAGTCGGACGCCTCGTCCCCGGAGAAGGACGGCATCGGCGGGGCGGGCGCGAGTCCTGGCCCCAGCCCGGGCGGGCCCAAGTCCGCGCCCCCGACCACCTCCGTCTTCTCGGAGCGCATCGGTAAGAAGCTGTCTGCCGTCGGCGCCGAGGCAGACAAGTGGGCAGGGATGGGCGCGGCGGGGTCGGGCACCGGAGGCACCGGAGGCACCGGAGGCACCGGAGGCAGCGGGGGCGCCGGGGCCGCAATGGGGTCGGCCTTCGGGGGGCTCGGCCACGGTGCCGCCGCCGGCTCGCTGTCCCTGTCGCCGCTGGACCAACTCATCGTGCGCCCCGCCAGCCCCAAGCCCGGTCGCTCCTCGGCGCAGAGCGACAGTGAGTGCAGCTGCAGCAGGATGCCGGTGCGAGCGCGCGGCCCCCAGCCGAGGTCTGACGCGGTGCTTCCTGTCCCCGCAGACGCCGTCAGCCCCGGCAGCTGCAGCAGCGGCGAGCCCGTCAGCACGCGGCTGCGGCTCGAGAACGAGCGCCTGAAGCGGGAGGTGTCCGAGCTGCGCAAGCTGGTGTCCGCGTCCGGACTTTCGCCTTCGCCGGCCGGCTCGTCGGCGTCCTCGGCGGCGGCCACCTCTCCCGGCCCTACCGGCGCCGGCGGGGACATTGCGTCCGGTGGCGAGGGCCCCGGCTTCTCCGTCATCGCAGACTGCGATGGCAACCTGAGGAGGGTGCGCAGCCTGGAGAGCGAGCTGCTGCAGACCAAGGAGGCCCTGAGCGGTGAGTCCTCACCTGACCCAAGGGGGAAAATCTCTTGAAAAAAAATCGGAGGGCAGTGACTAAAAAAGAAGAAGAAAAAAATCAAAATAAATCATGAGAAAAATAAAAAAGTCAAATACACAGCACAAAAAAAATCAGCAGTGTTCCGAAGTAAAATCACGGAAAAGCAGGATAGTCAGGGGGGGGGGGGGGGGGAGAATCAGGTTCATACTATTTTCAGCGAAATCAAATTTTTTGGGGGTGGGAAAAAAATTAATAGAATGAAAAGAACCAGCCATGATTTAAATCGGTGTACATCGAGGAGGGCCAGTGATGACCCGGGTCCTGTCCTGGCGGCTCCCGACGCGGCCCAGTGAGAATAACGACGTGCTGCTCTGTTCCCGCTGCCCAGCGCTGAAAGCGGACAGGAAGAGACTGAAAGCCGAGAAGTTCGACCTGCTCAATCAGATGAAGCAGCTGTACGGAACGCTCGAGGACAAGGAGAAGGAGCTTAGGGACTTTATCCGGAACTACGAACAGGTGAGTCCACGCCTCCAGCAGTCCCCTGTGGTCCCCTGCCGCCCTGCCGTGTCCGCGTCTGCTCGAGTTTTGCGTTGTCACGGTTGGCGTCCTGTCATGTCCACAGCGTATGCGGGAGTCGGAGGCGTCGCTGCAGCAGTTGTCCACGGAGCGCGAGCAGCGGGAGCGGGAGCGATGGAGCCTGCTGCGGCACGCCCGCGACGAGGCCGAGCGCTCCCTCACCCTGGCGGCGCAGCTCCAGCACAAGGAGCAGCAGCTGCAGCAGCTCCAGGACCAGCTCTCGGAGGTTAGAACTCACTCTATAACTTTTTACAATTAATTATGATGTGTCGCTTGAGATGTCTAACATAACTTTCTCGCGTGCGCCAGCAGGCTCGCCGTTCGGGCTGCCTGTCTGACCAGGAGTCGGTGGCCTCGCTGTCCGCGTCCCGCCTCAACGGGCTGTCCTCGGGGACGCTGGTTTCACGGGACCGGGACCGGGACCGGGACCGGGATCGGGACAGCGTCCGGGACCGCGACCGGGACTCGCGGGTGCTCGGCGACCGGGAGCGAGACCGGGGCTCGTGCTCGGCCGACTCGGGGGTGCGGGGCTCCTCGGACCGGGAGTCCGGCGCGACGGGCAACCTGTCAGACTCGACGACTGACGGTGAGCGAAAGCGAACAGGTACTTGTTGGCGGGCAGCGACAGCGAGTGGCGCTCGGGTCCGGAGGCCGGTGCAGCGGTGCAGCGGTGCTCACTCACGCTCTTCTGCTTCCTCCTCCAGGTACCCCGACCATCACGGTGGAGGGCGGCATGGACATGGACTCGATCTCGGTCGTGTCGTCCGTCACGGCGCCGCACATGTACCAGCACAGTAAGTACCAGCAGCACAGCTCAGCAGACGGCTCAGCAGGCAGCTCCGGCACGCCCCGTGTCAACCCCAACTCTTCTCGTTGCAGACGCCGGCACGCCCAAGGACTGCAGCCCGTCCCTGTCGCCGCTCAACGCGCACAGCTTCTCGAGGTCGATAGACAACAGTGTCCTGTCGAGGTGAGCACCCTTCTGCAGGAAGTCCTCGGCGAGTGCAGCGACAGGACGGAACGGCATGTGACTGGATGTGTTGTGTTACACCTGTTACAGGTCCGTGGAGCAGCTGAGCTCACCGCTGGACCTTGAGCCGCGGCGCAGCAAGCGCGGTATGGGTCTGGGCAGGGGCGGCACCTGGGGCTCCATCAGCAGGGTGTTCGCCCGCAGCCGGCACCGCAAGGTGGTCTCCCCGACCAGCCAGGACGGTAAGGAGAAGGACAAGTCGGCTGCTGGTGAAATATTTCAAAAGTTGCGGAAATTCGGAAAAGGTTTGGATATTTATTTTTGCAGAATGTAGGGCCAAACCAGAAAACATGTCAAAGATATTCTGTCGTGATTAATCGACAGTACCCAGTTTTATTTTTATTTTATTTTTCTCGCCAGTTATCGAAAAGGGAATCTGTATTTGTGTCGGCGGTGTTGCAGAGTCGTGCGGTGAGTCGGTGCGGTCGTGGTCGCCGCTCACGGAGGAGGGCTACGCCGAGAAGCTGCGGCTGCTGCGGGAGGCGGCCGCCGTGCCCATGGAGCGGTGGCGCGCCAGCACCGTCCTGGCCTGGCTGGAGATCGCGCTGGGCATGCCGCAGTACGGGCCGCGCTGCGCCGAGAACGTCAAGAGCGGCAAGGTGCTGCTGGAGCTGAGCGACCTGGAGCTGGAGTGCGGCCTAGGCATCACGCACCCGATGCACCGCAAGAAGCTGCGCCTGGCCATCGAGGAGCACCGCCACCCTGCCCTGGTGCGCTACCCCTGCATCGCCCAGCTCACGCACACCTGGGTGTCCTCGGAGTGGCTGCCCGATCTGGGGCTCGCGCAGGTACATCGTCTGAAAAATATTTGGGATTTTTTAAATTTTATTTCTAAAATGAAGTTATTAATTTGGACAAATTTCACATTTCAGTACTCGGAGAACTTCGCGGCTAACATGGTGGACGCGCGCATGCTGGACCACCTGTCCAAGAAGGAGCTGGAGAAGTTCGTGGGCGTGACGCGCAAGTTCCACCAGGCGTCCATCGTGCACGGCATCCACCTGCTGCGCATGGTCAAGTACGACCGGCAGGCGCTGGCCGTGCGCCGTCACCAGAGCGACCACGTGGACGCGGACCCGCTCGTGTGGACCAACCAGCGCTTCATGCGGTGGGCGCGCTCCATCGACCTGGCCGAGTACGCGGACAACCTCAAGGGTAAGGCGTCAGGACCCGCGGGTTCGAATACTGGCTTCGGCTGGCTCGGTGTCGTTTTGTAGCCCCCTCCCTCCTGTTTCCTGCAGACAGCGGCGTGCACGGCGCACTCGTGGTGCTGGAGCCGTCCTTCAACGGGGACACCATGGCGACGGCGCTGGGCATCCCGCCCTCCAAGAACATCATCCGGCGCCACCTGGCCGCCGAGCTAGAGGCGCTCGTGCTGCCCGCCAGGTACGTCATCTTCTGCCAGATGGAGGAGTACCAGGCCGAGATGGAGCGGGCCGAGCGGGCCGAGCGCGTGGGCGCTCACCCGCACACCGTCCACAAGCAGAGCGTCCAGCGGTAGCCAGCCCGGCGTGCCCGGCGCGCCCCGGCGCCAGCACCTAGGCGACGTACGCGGCCTGTGTGTGATTAGTGTGTAACTGTATAAGTGAGAACGGCACGAAGACCAAAGTTCAATTTACGTGTTTCAGTTTCGTTGATTACTGTAAGTTTCGTTTATAATGAGCACTCGGTCGTTTTCTGCTGGTACTGGCAGCGCGACGATTTTGCGGTGGTTAGAAATGTGCCCAAATTAAGTAATTTTAATAAATACAGTATAATATAAATGCTTCTTGAATTGGCATGGACGGATTTCGAGACCACTATCTGTATAGATGCTTATCTGTCTTTCGTCATTCTGAAGATGTTCACTCATATTGTAAAGTTTCATTGCCACACATGTTGTTTATTCATTTCGCGAGGCTACTAGTCTAGTACGATGCGATCTAATATTGTGATGCATTCTAGTCTCAACCGTGCGGGTGTAGGCGAAGCTGTGATTCTGAAGAGTGTCTTGTTCTATTTTGGAGATAGCTCAGAGATTATTTTTAATGTCCTTTCCGCAACAGGTTTGCAAATAAACATGGCGATGTGCGGGGCGCAGCTCATGATGGGCAAATTGTTGAAAAACTGTTTTTTTTTTTTTTTTGCTCATTTCGAACGAGACAATATTACGTGTGGCCATTTTTGGCGAAAAACTCGATAGGGTGCTTGATGCGAAACATGTTCAGATGCCATGCTGTTGAAATCAAAAGAAGGTAGCATACTACTCTAGACTATTCATAGATTTGTTGTACGGTTTCAAAACGTGCCCATTCTGATGTTATTTCTCTATGCCATATCAATAATGATATATTCCATTTTTTTTTTTTTGCCCTCTATATACATGAAATAAGATCGAAACGTGCGAAACCCTCAAGCTACTCGGTATAAAATTTTTGAAATTTCAGATTTGCAGGAATGAACTGGAGGAGACTGTCGAATAGAGATGTGTAAGAGTAGGTAGGGCAGTGCACAGGTTCTTTAGTTTTTTTTCTTCTTTTTTTAAAAAGAAAACTTTCCCAAATAACTATTAGCATTGAACATTTTTTATATTCATCATAGGGATATGCCTTTATTATAAGCGTCTTTAATTTCTCATCTCTAGGCAACGAAGCTGGCTGTATCCAAATGCTTCAGCATCGATGTTAGCTGGCACGCTTGAGGATTTGCACCGCATGTTTCATGTCTCATTTCATATCGTTTCATCTCGTGCAAGATAACAATTCATTCGCAGAGCCTTGCATGTGTGATCTTGTTTGGCACTACTCTCATTCGTGCTAGTTTCGTTTTCTTTATTCATTTTTTTGCTGCCTGCGCTCACGGAATATGCGTACACCTTCACTGGGCGAAACGTGTCGCACTCTTTTGTGGCAATTAACTGCGTCAAACAGCTAGCTGTCGAGTTTACGTTAACCAAATGCAGAGCTCCGCGCTCCGCGGCGGGGAAGTCCTCGTCGCTACCCCGCGCTTGGCACCCGCGTGCGCGGGGTATCCACCCGCAGCGGCCACGGGCACGGCAGCTGGGGAGAAAGGCGGTGAGAGGCCGCTGCGCGCTGCGTCGCGTCGCTGCCCCGCGCTCCGCGCTCAAGCACAAGCACCCTTTCGCGTTCGCCGCGGGCTCGGCGCGTAGAGTATCGCCGCTGACGGTGTTGGCGTTGCCTGTCCTGTTTCTAGAGCTGCCTTTGAGCATTACGTCCGCGTGACTGCGGCCGAGCGGCGCCGCGCCGAACGCCTCATGGGCGGGGGATCCCTTGGCCGCAGCTTCTCCCGCTCGTACGCGGGCTCCCTGTCCGGCTCCCTGGCCAGCTCGCTGGCGGGGGCGGCCGCCGCTCTGCCCCAGGGTGGCGCCGGCCTAGGCGCCGGCATCGGCCCCGGGGCGTCGGGGACCCTCCCCCACGGCTCGGCCCTCGCCGCCGCCAGGGAGGTGGCCGCCGCGTCCCTCGACTCGCCCATAGTCCGCGCCTCCTCGCCCGCCGGCGGCCTCAAGAGGGCGGGGGTGGCCCCTCAGGGCCAGCAGGACCCGGACAACCTGGACGCCAAGGACCGCCGCCGGGCCAGCCTGCGTGTAAGGAGACGCTTGCACAGCCTGCTCAGCTGGGCCTAGCACGCCGCGCATGCTGTGTGTTTGTTTGTGTGTTTGTGTGCTTTACCCCAACGATCTGTGCTGTTCGCACCACCGTACTGCGTCTGCCTCCCGGCCCCCTACCTGAATTCAGCTGGTGAGAGGCAGGGAGGAAGACAGGGCAGATACGATAGTTCGACTGGCATGACATTTTCTGAATCCCTTTCCTGTTTCCATTTGTTTTTCTGTTGTTATTATCTTTGTTAAAGTATTCCGTAGATGTGTTAAACTGTGTTTGTTATTATTGAATTGCTTTGTTGTGCTGTGTTTTGTGAATGTTATTGCATTTTCTTTCTCAGTTTGCGCTTATGTGTGTGGCTTACCCTGCATGATTGTGCACTTTCTGCTAGCGCCCATCACTAGGTATCACAAGCAGTAATTCATATTCATTTCCTACCTGATACGTGCAAATGATTTTTACATCGTGGGTGTATTAAGGTCTGGCACTGCCCTGCTCATTCAGTGAGTTTGTTCTTGTCGAAATTCTCATAGAATTATGTTATTGTTATCTTTTTTTCCTATTTTCCATGAAAATGTGTATACTATTTCCTCTTTTTTGTGAACTGTTATGTCCCAATGTATGCCTCTCTATCTTGATTGATAAAGAGAATGTACTGTGTTCGTGCTTGCGAGCAAAAATCAGTTCTGAAACTCTGCTTCGTTCAAATACTTGTTTTCATTCCTTGGCAAATGCGCGTATACGGACGTTGTTTATGTTAGTCATATATTCTGTACTGTACAGAACGTGTACTTAGCAGAGAGGGAATAAAGTGGAAAGAATCGCTTCTGTACCGCGTATGTGTATCTGTGTGGATTCCTTTATCCTGTTCCCGTAACTAGCCATCAGTCTGCCTGCCTCCTACCTGTCTCTGATCGTCCATTTGCGTTTCTGCCCTGCCTTTCTATTTTCCTCTCACGCCCCGTCTCCGTCCCTCACCTGCTTCGTCTTTCCTGTCTCGCTTTTACGTAGATATCCTCTGCCCGACCGAGGGTCAAGGCGAGGCTGTCTTTGCTTTGCTAGGATACACTGATAAGGGCGCAACTGAACAGGGTGTGAGCTGCTATTAGAGGAATGCTTCACCGAAGGTAAGACGTGCCTTTTCTGTTGAAAATGTTCGAAAATATGCCAATTAAAGCGTTGCTCACCACAAGCTATTAAAATCGGACACGAATTTGTCAAAAGCTTTAGTTTCTATCTGTAGTTATTTCCATTGTCCCACGTTTGCTGGTTGATTAGAAAACATATGTGCACGAAAAGTAATTTGCTTGTCTAGGTAGACCACTGCAGAAATAAATAATAAATAAGGAAGCAGTTTTGCCTTGCCGTTTGCTGAGTAAAGACAAATTCAAAATGTGTAGGATTTAGCTGTTATGTCATGTAATATTTTCGTGCTAATGATGATCTTTTTTTCTTTTCCTCCCACAGACCTACAGTCTTCTGTATCTCAAAAAGGTGAGTGGTTGATATATCTGCACCCTTTTAACACGTTCTTTATTTCCGAACTGAGAGTATCTAATTCACTTTTGTGGTTTTTTTTTTCGTTGCTATAGTTTTCCACGTGGCGGAGCTCACAGGTACGAGTTACGTTTCTTCTACTGCGCGGGCGCAGTTAGTGCATTTTAGAACTTTCATTTAAATAAAAGTCGTTTTCCTTTCCTTTTTCTTAGGGTTCGCTGAGCCGTGCATTTGGTCTGGGAGGTTCGAGCAAGTCTTCGCAGGGCCACCACGGCCACCACCGCGACCGGGACCGAGACCGAGACCGCGACCAGGACCGGGAGCGGGACAGCCCCCAGCACCAGACCATGCACGGCGACCTCTATGCCATCCCGCACCGCGCCCGACCCCGGCCAGACAGTGGTGACGGCCGCCAGCAGCAGCTGCAGCAGCAGCTCCTGCAGCAGCACCAGATGGTCATGCGGGAGTCCCGGGGCGAGCGGGAGCGCGAACGCGAGCGGGATCGCCGCCCCCACAACAACCACCACCACCACCACATGTCGAGCCTCGCGTCGCCGACGTCGTCCTCGGAGAACGGCGGCTCGTCGTCGGCGTCGCCGTCTGCCATGTCCTCGCCGTCGACGGGGGGTAACGGCGCGGTCATCGCCGACGTCGGGGACCCGGGCCGCCAGCACGGGGGCTGCGACAGCAGCAGCTCTGGGGACACGTTCAACGACCTGCCCCTGTCCACGGCCAGCGCCGCCCCGGGTGTCATCGGCGGGGGCCCCGGACCCGACAAGGGCATGACGGCCGCCGTCAAGCGGAGGCACCGGCGCGTCAAGTCCATCGGCGACATCGACTCGGTCACCGTCACGCCCGTATAGCCGGCTAGAGCTTCTCTCAGTCGTCTGCGACAGCGAACACCGAACCTATGCTTTTGTTGCAGCTTGCCCGCCGTGCGCAAGTGCCCTTGTCAAAGACTGGTGCGATGGACTTATTTAGTAACATGATATTCAGTTTATAAGGCGATTGTGTCATTCTGGTTGACCATTGCAATGTTGTTTCTTTTGTAGACCGGAGGGGTGTGTAACTTTATCGAGAAGCTCATATCGTTCGCTGTACTTCGCTCTCTAGAGCCGAGCCTCGTAGTCGTTATGTTAGAGTAATCAATTTGTACATAGTTGAAAGTCACCTCTCAAGGTATTAATGATATTTATTGTCAAATACTCAGTAGTTATTAATCACTGAACGATTGATGTTGAAATGTTCTAGGTAGGATTTTGAGCATATTTGCTTGACATTTATAAATATGTTGTTGTATTTGTATCCTCCACTTTATAATTTGATATTACCTAATGCATTTACTGTGATGATATTAAAACTGTGTTCGTTTCCCCTGTTTTAATTATGTTCCCTTGTTTGATTTATGTGCAATATTACGTGATATTATTTATTGTCATGCCTATAAGCGACCGCGTCTGTTATGACCCCACCCCGCTAGAGTTGTACTGAGGCCCGTGCCCTGATGTACCCACCGTGGACTTTTATGGCTGCATTTCGTTTCTTGGATTATGGTTATCGTACTGTATAGTGCTAACGAACTGACTTAGTGTAATGATGTTTGATTACAAGCCGCTGTCTCCTGTCATGTGTGTGCTTGTGCAATATTGTTCCCAATCGATAAAACTCGTCAGAAAATTAAGTGTTGTGGACCATTGTCCTATTTTTTCAAGGAATTTCATCGTCGCATGTCTGGAGTCACGATCTAGGTTGTCAGTTCTGCTATGCGTGTTTCAAATCCCTGCATTAACAAATGTTTCCCAGATTATTCCCTGTCTTCGAGTAGATTACAACCGCCAAAGATCCATCGTCATTCCATTAACTGTAAACGCTATGTGAGTCCAGTTGAGTCAGCTAACGCAAACTTGCACAAAATTCCGATCGTGTTCTGTCGAATTACACCTCGCAATGCATTCCGCGGCGTTCTCAAACTAAATGGATTGTGACAAAAAGTCGTGGCATATCCCGATTCGTGAGATGTATTTTGTGTACACGCAACGAATAATCGTAATAAACTATTCATGAATGACTGTATTTTTATTTTTTATTTTTATTTTATTTTTTAGCAGAGACACCTCAACGCACACACAAACGAAAGAGAGAGAGAAAGAACAATGATCGGTGTGGTGAGCAGGGATGTGACCTCCTGTGTCCACCCGCCACCGCACGCCCGAACGGACCCACGGGACTGCACACAGCCGCTGCGGCAATTGCGATATTACTTTTAATCAGCGGCCGCCGATGTGTGAGCTGCGTGAGTCACCTCAGTGTCCTGGCCGAGCCGTGGCCGTGGCGCGGCGAGGCGTGCCTGCCAGCCCGCTTCTGATTCATAGAGTGGATTGGGAAAGGACCCGTCCTGGCCGTGTCCTCCGCCGGGGCCGGACATGCCGAGGCATGAACATGGACGCAAAACCTTGCAGTTTTCCTCAGAAGGATAATAACTCTTTCCTTTTTTTTTCGCGCATGAAAATTAGACTTTTTTTTTGTTGGAAAGGAAGAAGCTCTTGACATTTCGAGGAAGTCACAAATCATTTTTCTTCCACTGAGAACTCACTCGTAAAATACATGAATCGAGCAAGGCTGTTTGACCTTCTCTATCTCGCGCCAATCCAACCCGTTCATTTTAAAAACAATACCGATCCAAACGTGAGAAATTAGGAGAAGAGCGCCCCTGTCGGACATCCGTTCGGAAATGAGGCACAACGGTACAAAAAGGCGATGAATGGCCCGTTACGTTGATGCTGACATTCTCAGGTCGAATGGGCGAGACGCCCTGGCAAGGTGAATCGTATGGTAGCCAATGTGAATGTGAACCTGAATGTCACCGCCCTGCCCAGCCATAGTTACGGCGGCCAACCCGTCCGACGACAAATCAGAGGACGGATGTGGCTGTGGCTCTCTCGCTCCGCCAGCACATGTGCTACAGGAAGCTGATTCGTTTTTTCTTCTGAGATTCCTCCAATTTCTGTTGAAAATTGCCTTCAAACCATCTCCGGAGCGAGTTTGGCACTAACTGAAGCCATTGAACCCATAAGAGCGAAGAGGCCATCCAACTCGCCTGTCCACCCGATATTCACCTCACTTTTTCATTTTTCATTCCGTTTCTTTCGGTCACTGACACGCGGGGTACGTAGTGCCGCCGGCCGCTGGCGAGAACAAGCGCGCCTGGAGGGTAGGCCTACCTCTCTCTCTCTCTCTCGTGCTCTCTCTCTCTCTCTCTCTCTCTCTCTCTCTCTCTCTCTCTCTCTCTCTCTCTCTCTCTGCGAAAATTTGCGACCGGTATGAACTGGGCGGGTGGGAGCTCCGGGCCGGGTGGCCGGGGGCCTTGATAGCAATAATCGATGAGCAGGCACTTACGGTCGGCTCCCGGGCCTCGCCGCCCTGCCGGCCGGGCCACGCCTGGTGCCTGATGAGGGCACTCGAAGTGCCTCAGAGTGCCGAAGGTGTCAGAGGGCAGCGGCTGTGGCCTCTGCGGTGGCGCGCATAGGCGTGGGAAATATATTTTTTTTTCGCAAAAGGAAAATAAATTGGGTATTTGAACCCTCGCATATGGATTTACTGATGGGTATTCTAGGTGTATCAGAAACCCCGGGCAATTTTGGATTTAGGCAAATCCAAAATCCTAAATCCAAAATTGCCCGGGGCCAATGATACACCTGATATTTTATATGTACAATTATGTTTTTTTAATATTTTTTTTAAAGAGTCGGGGCGTGGCGTGGCGGCGCGTGGATGTGGGTCGGATTACGGCCCGGGTTAGAAACGCGACAGCGTGACCTCCACATCGGCTGACACGGAGACAGCAGGACAGCGGCGCGGCGCGGGGCGGCCCGCCGATATGATTAAACGGCCAGCGCGGCGGCCGGCTTTGTGACAAAGTGGCGGTCAGAGGGCGCGGTGGGGCCCCGAGGGGCGCGGAGGGGCGCGCGCACTCACTCCGCGGCTCCCCGGTCAAGTGCCTAATGATGCAGCGACTACGGCGTCCTTGGAACCGGCCTTGGGCGACCTTGGGCCGGCAGCGGCGGAGCCCGGCGCAGCCGGAGAGGCTCCGGGTATCTAGCTCCGGGTCTCTAGCTCCGGGCGAACGCACTCCCGTTTCCGGCACGACCCCCGCCCCGTGTGTGACCCCTCGTAAGCTGACATGACTGTGGCACCTGGGGAGAACACTGTGCGGAACAGGAGGACGCGGTGGTATTTGAACCCGCGGACACGCGCGCGCGCACACACACACACACACACACGCACGCACACGCACACACACGCCGGAAGCCGTAAAAGAGTATCGGCCACGCGCGGATGAGGCTTATGGCGAGAAATGTCAAAGGAGGCTGGGATGGGCCCGGCCCGGTGTGCTCCGCCGGTGTCCGCCTGTGTGTCCGCCGGGGAGCGGCCCATAGGCGTTGCGATGCACCCGGGCGGGGCGTGTCGCTCCGCAGTGTAAAAGGGGCGCCGTAAACCGAAGGTCAAAGTCCGGCAGAGCGGCCTGGGCTGGGCCTGTGTGCCGGAGCCCCGGACCCCGCCGGACCCCGCCGGACCCCGCCGGACGCGGCAAACGCATGCACATCGTCTTTTACGACCTCCCGCGATGATAGGAGCTCCCGCGGTATATAGCGTGACTCACGAGGAGGAAAACAACGCTTCACTTACTTGATAAATTTGTCCCGTTCCTTTGCTAAATGAAAGAGGAAAAAAAAGAAAAAGCAGGTTGAGCGCCGCGCGTCGTGACGTTGGCAACGGCTTAGCATTTTAACAGACGAAATTATTATTATTATTCGCAACAAGGAGAGCCACCCAAACAGCCACCCCACCCACTCATGTCAGGACAAGGTGCGGTGCTGGCCAGACCCGGCCTGGCCTGGCCCGGGGCGCAAGTTTGGCGTGCAGACGGTGACCTCCGCACAACAGCCGTGCGTTACGTTTGGTACCCCTGGCCGGTACGGGTAACCCCCAGCACGGCACGGCACTTCCTCGGACCCGCCGCCGCCGATTCGTTCCGGGCCCAAATTACCATGGGGATCGTAAGTGCGCGTGGGGCAGTGGGCCCCGGGGGCCCCGCCCTCCGCCTGTCATGGGGGCCGTCATGGGCTCGGCAGGACCCGGCAGGACCCGGCAGGACCCGGCAGGACCGCGTCGGCGACAGGCCGGCACCGTGACCGTGGCATTTAGGGCGCTCGCCGCAGATCGCACGGCGCAGTCCGCAGCAGACCACAACTACTGCGCACGCCGCACTTGACAACATACGCACAGGGAAGTGCGCTGCTATTTCACTGTATCCTTTTTTTTTTTTTTCCGGCGAAGGTCCGGTGGTGCCCCTGCACACTGCGCTGATCCGCCCCGCATCGCGAAATAACGCCCGCTGTTGAATATTCGGCCATTGTATTGCAGGGCCGGCCGCATGCCGTATCGGCTGCCGGGGTCTCTTCCCTGAATCTGAATACATATCCGAGAAAACAATGCAGGTGCGGTGCGAGGCTCTCTCACACACACACACTCACACACACACACACACACACACACACACACACACACACACACACACACACACACACAATCGGTAAGCGCGGGGCGGGACGGGGCGGGCACGGGGCCGGCCGGCGTCGGCTGACCCCCAAAGTGCTTCGGCCATAAATTTCACGGTTATTGGGTCACAAGCCATAATCCGGAAACCGCTGCTCGGTGTACAAGGCAACTTTTTGACCTCCTTACGGATGGATGAGTTGCATGCCTGAGGTGCAGGCGAATGCTCGATGTGCATTTCATACCCGTTCCCAGGCCAGTCCCTGGGGATTTTCTTACCATCCAAAAAAAAAATTTGACTTTAAATTTTTTTAATGTGAACTAGAAGATAATTTCAACAGAAGGCATTTCTCATATTTTCTACATTTATTTCCACCAACCCATCCACCTGCCCGCGTCTCTACCGGACATGTTTCTGTCCCTCTCCTCCTCTGTGTCTCTCTTCGTCGTTACTTTTTTTTCTCGTTTTTCAGTTTTGTCTTGTCCAGCCCCATCGCCGTGCTCGGGCCGGGGGCCGGCCGTGCTCCCCACCTTCGCGAAGTAGTGACCAAGGCCGCCCGGCCACAGGCAGGCAGACCGGGCAGGCCGATCCTGGTCCTCTCCGGGATGTAACACGCCAAGTCCAGGGGTGCGGGCGCGGGGCGGAGAGAGGGGACAATAAAACCAGTTGCTGGAGGAGCCCAGCAGAGGAGCCACTCCAGATGAGGCGGGGCCCGAGCCGACTGGAGCCGACTGGAGCCGACCCGGCGGTGGCCGGTGGCCGCGCCCAGAGTGTGGGCCAGTCCCAATACGTCCAGTCCCCCCGCAGCACTTCGGCCCCCTCCAGCGGCACTGTCCAGGAAGAAGATGCGCCGTATCGCGAAAGAGATGGGACGAGGGGGGACCGACTCGTATGGCGCTTCGGACACAACCCCATGATACCTCTTATACTATTTTAGAACTTACATGACTAGATTTTGTCCCCTACCGCCAAAAAGATAGTCACTTTCCTGTTTTCAAAAAAGGGTATACAATGTCATGGAAGAAGATGAGAACCCGTTGTTATATATTCATTTGTAGATTGAAAAAATAAATGGCAAAAATGGGTGGGTCCTACCTCGTCCCAGACTTCCGTCCGGAACCGTTCCTGCTTAACTTCGGTGTTCGGATGGGAACCGGTGTACCAGGAGTTGACCGCCGCTAAGACACAGGCACGACGCAGCCACCTTGGTAGGCAGGCTTCCGCAACGGCCAACATCGCCCCTTCCGCTGACCAGATTTCAGGAGTCAGCCCCCTTCGACCAGCCAGTTGGTCTGTGGCCGTGAGGCCACTCCCTCGCGGATTGAGAGGGAGGTAGGATGCCCAGATCGTACACGGCCGAAGCCGATTGTACTCTACTCTTCTACGCCATGTATCCAAGTAGGTGTTGCCCGAATACTCCAGATTCCGAGGCCTTACGCTTGAAAAATGTAGAAGGCCGAACCCTAGGCCTCTACATTTAACTTCTGCCGAGTCTTGGCAAGCACCATTCCCCTGCTCGGGCGTCGAACCACTGAGTCAACGAGTGTATTCAACCTCCGGGGAATGTCCGCGGCCCAACGTCCGCGGTCACTCAGACAACACACTTTGAACACGTTCTTTTGGTATATTTTACCCACCATCCTCGGTCGGCAGACTTGAGAAAAATTTTTACTCCGGCAAAGAGTTGAACCCCGGACCTTGCGGTCATCGGCCGGCCCGCTAGCCCACTACGCTACGGAGCTGTGGTGGGGAGGAGCAGCGCGGTATTGATACTTTAGCCACTGTTGTCCCGCAGAGAGCAGAACCGTTGGCTCGCGCAGTCATACAGCCCGCACGCCCCGGCGCGGCATCAGTGCGGCGCGTGCACCCGGATGTAGTGATATTCGGGGGGGGGGGGGGGGTTAATCCCCAAGTATATTTTCGGCATTTCTATACAGTAGTATATCCGCTAGGCTACATCGCATTGACTATCTCATTCAGAGAATCACAGCCAGCACGTGCGAAATTTGGTGGGGCCAGACGCAGCACACGCAGCACCCCCGATGCGTGAAGGCAGGTCAGAGACTCAGGCAGGCTCAGCTGGCCGGTGAGCCCAGCTCATGTTCCGCTCGTGTCCCCGTCTGTGATGCAACCCGGTCCAGTCGAAGCGCGGGCTGAAGGGCGTGTCTGCAGCGGCAGCAACGCGGCGCCCTGCCCCGCACCGCACTCTGCATGCACTCGGTGGAGTGGGTGGAAGCGTTACAGAGGGTCGTGTCTGCGGCGGACCGGACCGGATACTGACTCCCTGGCGGCCCCCGGCGGCCCCCGGCGGCCCCCGGCGGCCCCCGGCGGCCCCTGGCGGCCCCTGGCGGCCCCCGGCGGCCCCCGGCGGCCCCCGGCGGCCCCCGGCGGCCCCCGGCGGCCCCCGGCGGCCCCTGGCGGCCCCTGGCGGCCCCCGGCGGCCCCTGGCAGCCCCTGGCCGCCTATCGGCCGCAGCGGACAGCTGTCGGACGCCGCGCATGACGCATGGTCATGGCGCACGGGCTTGAGGCCGTCGGGTCATGAGGCCGCGCATGAATTGCGTCCGGGGACAAAGTGTATTTATTTCTCGCCCTGCCGGTGCCGGGCTGCCGGCTGCCGGCCCTGCCCTGCCCTGCCCAGCTCAGCACACGACAACGAATCACTCTGACCTGATCACCGTTGCGTTAGCCGGCCGGAGGTCCGCCCCGCCGCCCCGACCCGACACCGACAGCACATAGCCAGACACGGCGTCCGCATCCCCCAGACTGTCGTGTCGCAACGGGAGAACATGACGACAAAATTCCGGACGAAAATTTCGGCGGGGCCGTGAAGTTCGAAGGGATGACATGTCGCCTCATTATGCAAGGAGGCTGACGACTCTGCCACTGCCGCTGCCGCTGCCACTGCCGCTGCCGCTGCCACTGCCGCTGCCGCTGCCACTGCCGCTGCCACCCTCATCGGATGAGACGGGGAAACGAGTGCAATCATGACTTAATCTTGTCCGGTGATGGTCCCGGCTCAGGCCTCGCCCAGCAGGTTTGGGAGGCACTCGCACACACACGCACGCACGCACACGCACACACACAGAGCAGGTTTGACATGCACGGCGGAGGGAGCGAGTTGCATCCAGGGCTCCTCACTCCTCGCCCCACTCAGTCAATTCCAGGCAAAAATTCCTTCCGAAACAAGTCGCGGCGTGTGAGAGAAGGGGGCGTGCACGGGGGAGGGGGGAGCCAGACGTTCAAGGCCACCCCGCCTCCGCAGCGCGGCGGGTCCCGGAGGCCCGGCTGGCAGCACCTGCCCCGTTCCGTCCAGCGGCCAGACGCACGGGGGTGGGACATCCTTCTGCACGCAGAGAGCGGCGAAAAGTAAAGCGAGCACCGAGACCACCGAGCCGAGGTACTACGTGGTGGTGCCTCTCGACGCTCTCAGGAGAGTCCGCCAACGCCGCCATAAGCCGCCATAGACTGCCGCGGCTCCAGAGACGACGGCCACCCGCCATTACTGCAGCGATAATGTCCATTTTTCATTTGAAACGCGGGTCGCTTGGTCCCTGCTGGGCTAGTCGGGACGGGACGTGGAGGTCACGGCCGCGCGCCGGGCCTCAAAGACAGCGGCCCCGGAGGTCCCGGAGGTCCCGGAGGTCCCGGAGGTCCCGGAGGTCCCGGAGGTCCCGGAGGTCCCGGAGGTCCCGGAGGTCCCGGAGGTCCCGGAGGTCCCGGAGGTCCCGGAGGTCCCGGAGGTCCCGGAGGTCCCGGAGGTCCCGGAGGTCCCGGAGGTCCCGGAGGTCCCGGAGGTCCCGGAGGTCCCGGAGGTCCCGGAGGTCCCGGAGGTCCCGGAGGTCCCGGAGGTCCCGGAGGTCCCTGTGCGTTTGGTGTCGCCGCCGCTCGGCGTTTCCTTAATGGGCCGCATTCAGAGCGCGGGCCAAAGGCTACTCACTCGCGCCAGCGCCGCTAACGCACCGGCCGGGCGGGAAGAATTACAGTTTTGAATTACCGGCGGAGGTCACATCGCAGCCTCCGATCTCCGCGGGGAAATTCATGGGAAACGCAGCAGAGTCGTTGAGCTCGCTGTTCTCGTCGCTGTTATCCGGCCCCAGTTTCACCCAGTCAACACTCTTTTGCACGCCAGAAGCCAGACGCTCTATTATGTCCGGCTGAGAAGTGCCTTTCTAGAAGAGGGCGGCGGCCGGCCACTGTCGTGTCCCTCGCGGCCGACTGTTTATATCGACTCATTAACAGTTGAAAACGCGCCTTCTGTTTGCCGGACGCGTTCATTAGTCAAATCTAATAAAGCACTCGCAAGGTGACGCTGACCTTTAAGCAGGTCGGTCGTTAAGACTCGAAGGGCCATGGGCGCCATGGGGCGATGACAATCAATCTCATGGCATGACCACCGGCCGCACTGCGGCCGGGTGTCAAACCCCGCTAAATCGAGGTTGCATTTTAAGTCCTGGAACCCCAGAATTTTTAACACTTTGTTGAACCACAGCTGAGGCACGCGTCGGAGGTTTGATGTCTGGGTCCGCTTTTTGTTGGCCGCAAAGGACCCGGACAACGTGTAAGTGCCGACGGTCTTACGGTTTACGAAGCCCCAGCTCGTCCGCTGCTCTGCTTTTCTTTCCGCCATCAAAATTATTACGACTATGTGAGCTGTGGCTGTGAGCCTTGTTCGAGTCGAGGAGACTTGGACGCAGGAGGCAGCCGTAGAGCCGGAAGCCGGGCTCGGGCTGGGCTCCGGGCTCCGGGCTCTGTCCGCGGACGCCGTAACACCACTGCCACTGCCACTGCACCAGAATTTCCTAAGGTTCTTGTGAGGAAAAAATTCGTGGAAAATGCGGCGATTATGATTCATCTGGCCGTCGCCAGGAGCCATGCGGGGTAATGATGCAGACGAACAAACTTGAACGACCTGTTCATGAGGCGGCAGCTAATACCTGCCATCTCTCTCTCTCTCTCTCTCTCTCCATCTCTCTCTCTCTCTCTCTCTCTCTCTCTCTCTCTCTCTCTCTCTCTCTCTCTCTCTCTCTCTCTCTTTCTCCTCCCCCTTCTCCTCTTCACCGCCCCTCTCCCTCTCTTTCTATCGACTGGTTTGCCGTCGTCCGTCTCTGTCCCACACACGCACACGCCGGGCCCCTCCCCGCGCACCGCTCACTTTCGCTCTCTGTCACTCTCACTGTCGCTGTCGGGCGGGGCTGGGCTGGGCGGGGCGGGCTGGGCGGGGCGCGCTGGCCGGCGGGGTGGGGTGGGGGTGATCCTTGGAGCTCCGGGCTGCGCTCCGGTCCGCTCCGCGCTGCGCCGAGATTCACACGTTCGCCGTAGCCGCGGCCAGGACAGACGCGCTCAGCCCGGCACAGCCCCGAGCCATCCTCGCGAAAACCGACCGAAAACGGTGCAGTGCAGTGCGATCTCCGAACCAGGCCCCGTCCCGTCACGTCGCCCTCTTGGAATAACCACACCGCATGCCGGGAGGAGTACCCGATCGCCGATAAACCGTGAGTAGTTAGCGCCGTGACAGCGTCAATTGGAGTCGTAAGGGCATGTTTTGCATACACGGTTCCATGGGGTGCAAATGTCAGATAAATACGAGGAGTGTCGAATATTTTGTATAATACAGAAAACGGTGAGAGTTTTGCTTCAAAATTAAGACCGACTTCAAATTTGTCCATTTAAAAAAAAATGACTTTTCGTCCTCTTTTTTTTAAAGATTTTGTGTCGTTTTTAACTTCTTGAATTTTTCTTTTCTCCTTTTTTTTTCGATTGTACGCTGAATTTTTAAAAAGTGAAGCCCTCGCTTGGTCTCGGGTCCTCTTTTGGAAGGTTTAGGTTTTCTTACCCGGCTGCATTCGGTTTACCCCGGGGGCGTGTCCGTCCGTACACTCCGGCACCCGCTGCACCCGCGGCGCCGCCGTCATGGACAACGTTTCGTCACATTTGCATACATGCTATGCACGGGGACGGGGCAGGATAAATGTCTGGCTAATTCTCTTCCCCGTTGGCTCTGCTCCGCTCTGCTCCGCTCTGCTCGGCTCTGCTCTGCTCGGCTACCGCACAGCAGATTGCGACAGTCCCGGGGCGTGGCGTCGTGTGTTGTGCCGGGCTGGACACCATCGCGGCCCGGGCTCCGGACTCGTCTCCTCATTCACGTTTTGTGAAATCGGGACATCATCAAAACTGCCCGCCGCTGCCCGCCCGCGGCAGGTCTCGTCCGCGGGTCTGACCGAGTCGTTATGTCAGCACGCGCCCTGTCAGACACGAACAAGGGTTGTTCCCACACCTACGGGCGATAACGGCTGATAACACTATCTGATAACGCTGCTGAACCGATGCGACACCGCAGTTTCCGATCGCCGCCCTCGTGCTCAAATGCCGATGCTGATTTTTTTTGCCATTGGTCATACTGGTTGCACTCTCCCAGCTATGCTGGTACTGTCGGTGCAATAAACTAAGGCTACAACGCTCACGGACGGGACACAAACACATATATTGGCCCTGCGGGAATTTTTCAGCGACTGATGCGATGACATCACAGGTGGCGTTGGTCCGGGGCCCCACGGGCTCGGACTCGGGCGGCCAGGATCGGGTTTGGTGTCGTCACCGAGCGTCCCTGGGAAGAAATAGATGTCCGCGGAGTGATCTTGACAAACCGATTCATTCCAATACGAAAACGTTTATTTTTTTCCGGTCGGAATGGTTTTCCTGGTTTGCCTTTCCGCACATCAAAAACAGCAATGCAAGCGGGATTTTTTTTTCCTGTCCTGGATTTCGCATGAGGTCACCCTTTTGCAGATCTCGCAAAACAGCCACAAAAAAAAATGCGCGTTGCGAGATGTTGACGATTTGCGACTTTTGCGGTCCATATCTGCAAAGCGTGTCATGGGTGGGTGGCCCCCGTCAGGCGTCGACCCTTCACCGACGGAATCAGTCCTATTTCGGAGTGCCCAGGTTCAAACACCACCGGTTGCGGGTGCGATTTTCTTACCGATACCGGCCCCCAATCAGCAGCAGGTGCCGCTGCCTTTTATAGGAGTGGCGGTGGTCCAACTCGGATAGCATTTCCACAGGCCGTGTCCGTGTCCCGGCTCTGTCTCTGGCGCGTCGCCTCCGGGCTGCAGGCGGCTGCAGGCCCCGCAGGCCCCGCAGGCCCCGCAGGCCCCGCAGGCCGCTGGCTCGTACATCACACGCGCCGCTGGACCCGAGTGAGACGCCTCGTCGCAGACATTTTCGGCTGCTGTGTTGTGATTGGCGCAATGCAGGGCCTTCAGCTGTCTGCCGAATAGGCGGACCTGCAGCAGGTCAGGCCGGAGGCCCCGGTCCGGGCCGCGGCCCGCAGCTCCCGCAGCGGTGGTGTCACGGCCCCGGGCCCCGGCCGGGAGGCTGGCTCCGGCCACGCCGAGCGCCTGCGATTGGCCGGGTAGGCCAGCCCGCAGAACACGCCTGCGTGCAGCTGCCGGGGCTGCCTACCCGCCGGGCGCCGTGTGCTGAGCGCGCACTCATCGCGGTGCCGTCAGGCCGACAGAGATGTCAGTGGACGTCAGGCCGAGCTCGGCAAGCCTTCACCTCCCGGCGCTTCATGACGAAAGCGGCGAGCCCGAAAGGAAAAGGTCTCCTCCACGCAGCCCCTGTCAGCTGCTGCTGCTGCTGCTGCTGCTGCTGCTGCTGCTGCTGCTGCTGCTGCTGCACATTCCGTGGAGCCGCACAGTTGTGACTATCAGAGAGGGGTCTGCACCGTGCGCCGTGCGCTGTCTGTCATCGAAACAGCCCCAGTCCAGGTTCGCAGAGCCCATTTGCGAATGGTGTCGCGCTGCACGTTGGGGGTCAGCAAGACACGAAATGCGCTTGGCAGGTGGGTGCGAGCAGTGGTCCTGTCTGCTCTCCATACGTGACAAGCAACCCCTTTCATCACAGCCCCCCTCCCCTCCCCCTCCTTATCCTTGCACCTGTCAGCCAGGCCCCCGCGGGACATCTACTACTCGGATGTGAAGTACTAGTCAGGTCGGCTGGAAGGAGTTACGGTGCGTCACGGGGACTTAACGCCCATGTGTGTGTGGTGACGTATGTTGCATGTGCGCCGTAGCAGCACTTCTCGATTACCGTTATCAACGACACAAACTACACTTCAAAACATTAGTGCGACTTCATAAAAAAAAAAACTATTAATGAGATAACGGGTTTTGTCGCTGCCTGCTCAGACCGGCCCCCGCGCGCAGCTCCGTACCGCCTTACTGCTGTGCGCGGAGCACATAATGCATCGTTACTTTCGCTGCCGACGGCCACTCGCCAGCTGCTGTTCATGTTCATGTGCGCAAATACCGGTATGAGAAATTTCGTGATAGGCAGTCGTCACCGCGATGCGTACGCGACCCCAGAACACCTCTTATACAAGACAAGCGTGGTGTCTTCCGTCCTCTTCCCGCCGCCTCCGCCTCCGATAACATCCTCTCCCTCCTCTCTCCCTCTCTGTCGGTCTGCCTGCCGGCCGGCGGGGCGGCCTGCCTCTCAATGTCACGGCCAGGTGTACGACGCCCCCACTCGGCGCGGCGCGGTGCTCCCCACGCCGGCTGCCGGCCCGGCGCGCGGGCGGTGAGGTAACCATGGTAACCATCATCCACACCCCCACGCCCCACGCCGCTCCCGCCGCACTATGACGCGGCCTCACGGAACGGGACGCTCAGGCGCATGTTCGGTTCCACGGAACATCGCGGATCACCGCCGTATGCCGTAGCCGTACCGGTTCGGGCGCTGTTCTCAATCGAGTAGTGAACTGTGGGTTCAACTCGGCCTCGTCCATGACCTTTTTTTTTTTCGGACACCCGAGGCTGGACAGGGTGGTCTCTGAGTTCTGCGATGAGGTAGGACGTCCATCCAATGTTGGCGTTAATGTTTTGGGTCCGGTATGAGCGGTGGCGGGATGGCCACGTCGCATCGTCTAATTCCTCCGATTGACCGTCTTATCCGCACCGCATAGGTCAGGTCAGCTGCACGCGGCTAATTTATCGCTGACAGAAACTGCTCACAGCACAGCCGCTCCGCACAGCACGGAGTGGCCTTGTCCCCGCGGCACTTCAACCACTATTCGGCGGCTGTGCTGTTACCTTTAGCACTTTCGACCCCCCGCGGCCCGCGCCGCACCGCGCCTCCCGTCCCCGCGCCGAGCCGATACCGGTTTGTGTGATGACGGCCCCGCGCAGCCTCAGGGGTCCTGGACTGGCATTAGAGAAGTCCTGGAGGAGTGCAGAGTTATCCTGCTGGAGACGTCCTGGAGAAGTCCCGCTTTGCCTCTCGCCGGCGATTCGATTCACGCCGCCCAAGTGCGTGCGGATGTCAGCGGGAGCCGGGACACTCACTCTCCTTGGACACCTTCGCGGCCACGGCCTTAATCCCGGCCAGGGGACACGGCGCCGACCCCGGCCGACCCCCCGCGGCGTGTACCGCGACCCCCCGCGAACACAACTGGATCATTTGTATGGGCTGCCGTCGGCTCCTACCTGCGGGGGCCGAGCGGGCCGAGGCGGGGCCCGTCTGCTTTTGCACCTGCTTCGCGGAATCGTCGGCGAGCCTGCTTCCCTCGCCGCTCTGACCCAGTTCCTGCCGCCGACCCCTCCGGGCCCCAGAGGGGGCGCCGCAGGGGGCACAGCCGAGCTCCAGAGCCCGCGGCCGGCCGGCGTACCCGGGACCCCACCCGGGGTTATGTAACCCGTGACCGCCACGCCTAGGCCTGATCAGCGATAACCAGACACCGCCGGCGGCGCCGTCAGCAGCGGCCGCCACCTGCGACCAGGTGGACATGACCAGGAACCGGGCCACCGGACGTCCTGCGGCGCTGCAGCGGCGCCTTGACCCTCACCGCCCTCCTGGACAGCTTTGACAAGTGTATGAGTAACGCGAGACCGAGAAGACATTTAGTAAGAGGCGGTCGCAAGTCCGGTTTCGGAGTGCCCGGGTTCAAATACCGGCTCCGCGTGGTTTTTATTCGCAGCTTTGTTCCCCGTATCTCATTCTACACTTCATCATTCAGTCTCAAATATTGACTGAGTTCGAGGGCCCTCGCAACACGGCCGTGGTAGCGTGTGTGGTGCGGCTGCGTGTCGCGTGTCCCCAGCCCGGTTTATGGGAGGTTGGCAGGCCGGCGTCATAGAGTGCCGCAGCAGGGGGGCCACCCGGCCCGCCCCTGGCCCGCCCGGGTACCGCACGGCTGGGGAGGTGCAAATTTCAGTCCGCGGCCGGGGAGGCGGGAGGGACGGACGGGATTTAGTTTGCATTGCTTGGGCAACGCGCGCGGACAAATACGGTCATGTTGTCCCGCCTCAGTGAGCCGTCCAAGCTGCCGCGGCACTGCCCGCACGGCCCGCACAGCCCCGGGGGACAAAAGTATACCTCATTTCGACAGCGGCCGATGTAAGTTTGAGAGCCCCGCGGCGCCAGCCGGAGTCGAACCTGCGCCTTCAGCGCGGACACGCGGAGACCGGTGCGGCGCGCGGCACGCGAGGGGGTGTGCTGAGCTGGGCTGTGGCTGCGCTTGGCGTGCGACGGGGCTTATTGGCGGGAAGGGGCGGGAGGGGGAGGGAGGGGGAGGGAGGGGGCGGTAGACTAGCGGCCCACGCCGCGCCGCTCAGCGCCACCTGCCTCACCGCGGCCCCTATCGCCTCTGCTCACCGGCACACACTACATGCGGGCCGGGTCGAACGAGTGGGCCACGCGAAAATAACAGGCGCCTTCGCCTCGCCTCGGAGAAGTCCATCGACAATGCCTGAATAAATTTGCCGCGCTCGCTTTGGGTAGGGTGTGTGTCGTGTTCAGTTAGCAGCGCGGAGCCACGCGCCTCCCACGGGGACCGTTCCCAAATTACGAAACGCCCAGCGGCGTCAGAACCGGACTGTGCCCCCCCGCGCGGTCACTCTCTCAAGGTCGGAGCATCACGCCGGTCCACACGAGGCTTACGGACGAGCCCGGGGACGGTGGGAGGGGTCATTGCGACACGGGGAGCGGCACCTGACGACGTGCCTCAAAAAGACCGTCATTACTTATATTTCTGCGTTTGGAGTAGATCGTGATTCGTTGATAATGATGGGACCGCACAGCGCGGCCTGATCAAACTCATCAGCCGCGGCCATCCTCCCCTGCCCTCCCCGCGTTGGGGTCATTGCCTCTCTCTCTCTCTCTCTCTCTCTCTCTCTCTCTCTCTCTCTCTCTCTCTCTCTCTCTCTCTCTCTCTCTCTCTCTCTCTCTCTCTCTCTCTCTCTGGCTAACGCCAAGAATAATACACGCCCGCGACCGTAAAGCAGAGAGAGAAAGAGACAGACCGAGCGGCACTCTGTCTGTCTCACTCTCCCTTTCTTTCTACAAACGTCCTGTCATGGTCATCACGGGCGTATGACATAAGCGTGAAAAGAGGCGATTGTGGGGCCGATCCTTACCGGCGTGGGCCTATGCTGCAACCGGAGCGAGTAAACGGAATGAACAAAATTGTCGATTCTGATTCTGTGAATTTGAAAATTAAAAATCCCCTTCCTTCCCTGCCAGGGCTGCCAGATCTCTGGAGCTCCAGTCGCCCTGGAGGCTCGGCCCATTCTGGAGCGCCACGCCCAGATTAAAATCGATTATCCCGGAGCGATGTACGCGATAGTTTTTCACGTCGGTGATGCGCTGCGTGAGTGTGAGTGTGTGTGAGAGAGAGTATGTGTGTGAGTGAGTACGTGCGCGTGAACAGACTGCTACATCGGCAGGAGGTCAATAACAGGCCTGGAGATGGTGTAAGACCCGCACCGGTGATAGCATCGCTGGAGCGGCTCGGCTCCGTCCGGCTGAAACCGAAAGTGACGACGATGAGGAGAAGGAGGAGGAGAAGGGGAGGAGGAGGAGGAGGAGGGCCGGGGCCCGGAGGCAGGACCGAACCCGAAACAAAACGAGGGGGGAGGGGGGTAATGGGGCCGCGAGTGTGTTAGAGGGTCATCGCACCGAAGGACAGTGACCGCAGGGCCGCACTTCGAACCCGGGGTACGTCCTATACAGTGATGCCACCACAGTGGTAGGAAAAATAAAAATATATTTAGCTGTCGGAGCTTTGCACTTGCGAATTCTCCCCGCGTCCGTTGTTTTAAGAGCAGGCCTGCATAGGTTAGCCTGCGATTGGCAATACCTCTCGCGCGTGGGAACTTTTCGCCTGTCGAAGTGTGGCAGCACTGGTTACAGCGGGTGCGGCGTGCGTGGGTCATCGGCTCGTACGGCGGCTATGTGCGAACCACCTGCAGTGGCGGGGACAACAAAGGGCTCCGTCCGCCCCGTCTCCCCTCAGGGACGGCCCGCGGCCCACGGCCCCTACCCGGCCCCGTCCTGGCGCCTTGTTAGCGGCGGCTCACCGCTCTGACGGGAGGAGTTCGGCTGAATGCAGTGTCAATCACATGCATACGCCCCCGGCCGCTGATCGGCACAGCGCGTTTTAAAGTACGTTTCTTGAGTACGCCGCCGTGCCCAGGAGGGCGCACGTATACAATAGTGCATCAAAAACCGGATGTGTTGCGATGTGGGAGGGAGGGCGCGCACACACACACACACACACACACACACACACACACACGCCGTCTGACTCAGAGGGTGGCCTTGACCAAGACCAGATAGGGAGAGTGAGCGTCGGGCAGCACGGAGGCGTACAGACAGGAGCCTCCCATTCAAAGAGGCGGTGGCGGCGGCGCGGGCGAGGGGTACATCGCATCGTGAAGTCACTGTACAGCTGCTAACACAACAGTCACTTCCAGGCCTTGTTCGCAATCATTCCAATCACCGAAATGTTTCCGAAAAAAAATCAGAGAGAAAGGCCTGATGGCGTTTGTGACCGCTCGGCCAGAATGAGACCATGTGTTCCCGAGTGTGAGGCCAGTCTGCTCTTTCCGCACGCCGACGGGAAAAAAAATACAAGAAATGCAAAAAATAGAAAGAAGAAAAACCAACAACTTTCTTCAGCAAGAATAGGTATTAGGGTGCATCGGTTCTCATGATCGGTTATTGTTGACACCCGCACCATCCACAAAGCAGAGGGCAAACACATGTGTTGGCGATCGCCTCGCACGTCTTTGGCAGAGACTGTCATTTGTCGCCGCCGCGCTGTTTGATGGTATGGTGGCTTTAAAGGCCAGCGGGAGCCGGAGGGACACGGACTCTCTTTGCAAGGCGCCCTGACGTCGTCGTCGCACTGCTGCTGGCGTAACGCGTCTTAGGCTGCCGTTGCTGATGATGTGTCACTAGTTATTGTCGAGACGAACCGAAAGCTATATCCGCGTCTCGTAACCCCGTGCATGCGTGTGTGCGTGAGTGTGTGTGTGTGTGTGGGGAGGAGGGGAGGGGGGGGGGGGGGGTCAATTGTTCCCCTGACAAGAGAGCAGCCAACAAGACCGAGTCGGATCGGATTGGATCGTCGGAGACCCATACAGCGGATCGGGTTCAATTGAATGATTATCGCTCCGTTGGAGGGAGAGAGAGAGAGAGAGAGAGAGAGAGACACTCCGAGAGAATTTCAAATAATTATGTTGGTATGACTTTGTCGGCAGTGTAGGGCTTAGCCGAAAAGGCCCCCCGGCGGGCGGCCGCAGTGCACCGGCAGACCAGACCCGGCGGCCCCTGCACCACGCCGTGCCGCGCCACGCCCACCACGCGTTGTCCACGCGACTGTCTTTTCTTGGCGGAGTCCCCGGCGATGACAACAGCAGAATCAGACTTTTTCTATCTAGCTGTCTCCGTCCGACAACAGCAGAATCAAGCCTCTTTCTCTCTGGCTGTCCCTGTCTGACGCGCATAATGGGCCGTACGGCGCGGCGCCGAAGGAAGGAGGGTTGCGAAACCACGCGTCCAGGTCCAGGGCAGGCTGGGGATATCTTCTCAGTCCCACTCGCGGCGTCGGTGCCCCCGCCGAGGCAGTGCCGCGGTATTGGCAGAGTGATTATTCGCAGGTGAGCCGCGGAGCAGAGCTGCCGATAGTGTGTTGACGGGCGCGCACTGCAGCCTGCAGTTGGACCACTTCCGGCCGGACAGCAACGGCCTTGGGACGGAGCAGCCGAGCTCCCCATCCCGAAGTAATTTATGGCCCTGTCAGTAATGGGATGCCGCCCACCGGGGAGCATCAGCCAGAGACGCTCGGAAAGGAATTTCACTTTTGTTTTCCCGCCCTTTTCATTTCCACCCGCACGGACCGGACCCGCATCTCTCGAGAAGCTGGGCCGTGCTGTGATACTCAAATTCCTCCCTCGTTCAGCGCCGCAGCAGATAGGATCAGGACGGGTAAAAACTGAACAGGGCTCGAGGACTCTGTCGAGGTCTGCTTGAGTCGGTGTCCGGCCCGCCTGGTCCTGGTCCAGGGCCGCCCGTTGGCCGCTGGCCGCCACGCCGCCGCCGTGTCACCGCCTTGCGCCGCGCCCATTGTGCTCCCCGCTAATGACAGTGTAGGCGCGGTGCGGCGCGGTGCGGCGCGGTGCGGCGCGGCGCGGAGGTCCTCCCAGACGGATGGCTGACGAATGCCCTGACCTCTCCGCTGCCGGACGGGAGAGAAATGGCCGGCTGTGACACGGCGGCGCACGGCTCTGATTTGATTGGTGATTAGCCTAGAGGGCGGAAAGAAAAGATAGAAAAGAAGGGGGAGGAAGGAGAGAGAAGAGAAGGAAAGGGGAAGAAAGGCAACAAATTCAGAAATGGTAGCGGTAGGGGTGGGTAGATTAGATAGAGGGAGAAGGAAGTTTGGGGGATAAAGGAAAGGGAAGGAGAGAAGAAAGAAAGCCAAAAGGGGAGGACGGAAAGAAGATAAGAAGGAAAGGGAAGGGAGTCATCTTTTCTTTTATAAAATTTATAATTAGTTTACTGTTGTGATGTATGCCTAGTGGAAAAAAACACACAAAGTGCGTCAATAAATAAACAGACGTTGAAGGTAAAACATACCCTAATTCTCACTTTTTCAACTCGTTTTTACTCGTTCTTTGCTTACTACTACTACTGCTACGACGTAGAAGCAACTCTATTAATTGGTAGAAAGCGTTTCATTTCAATATTTTTTTTAAATTCAAAAGTATATTGAATCCTCAAGATTCAGACCCTGCAAATAATAAATACAACAACAACAAAAAACGGCAAAAATGGGTGGGTCCTACCTCGTCCCAGACTTCCGTCCGGAACCGTTCCTGCTTAACTTCGGTGTTCGGATGGGAACCGGTGTACCAGGAGTTGACCGCCGCTAAGACACAGGCACGACGCAGCCACCTTGGTAGGCAGGCTTCCGCAACGGCCAACATCGCCCCTTCCGCTGACCAGATTTCAGGAGTCAGCCCCCTTCGACCAGCCAGTTGGTCTGTGGCCGTGAGGCCACTCCCTCGCGGATTGAGAGGGAGGTAGGATGCCCAGATCGTACACGGCCGAAGCCGATTGTACTCTACTCTTCTACGCCATGTATCCAAGTAGGTGTTGCCCGAATACTCCAGATTCCGAGGCCTTACGCTTGAAAAATGTAGAAGGCCGAACCCTAGGCCTCTACATTTAACTTCTGCCGAGTCTTGGCAAGCACCATTCCCCTGCTCGGGCGTCGAACCACTGAGTCAACGAGTGTATTCAACCTCCGGGGAATGTCCGCGGCCCAACGTCCGCGGTCACTCAGACAACACACTTTGAACACGTTCTTTTGGTATATTTTACCCACCATCCTCGGTCGGCAGACTTGAGAAAAATTTTTACTCCGGCAAAGAGTTGAACCCCGGACCTTGCGGTCACCGACCGGCCCGCTAGCCCACTACGCTACGGAGCTGTGGTGGGGAGAAGCAGCGCGCTATTGATACTTTAGCCACTGTTGTCCCGCAGAGAGTAAAACCGTTAGCTCGCGCAGTGTGCTCTGTCCGCCGGCCAACTAACGCGCGCTTCCCTGGAGGCCGGAGGGTAGGCAGTCCCGCTGAGCACGTGGGCCGTGCGGGTCTGCCTACCTCCAAGGCGCTCGCCGATGACGGCTGCAGTAGAGTTGCTTCCTCTCGGACAGGAAAAGTCGCTCGCCTAGTTCGCGCCGCGCCGTACCCGGAGGCTCGTGGGGGGCTCGCCCTCGGCTCACTAGGCTCCTTTGGGTCACAGCGCGAAACCTGGCCATTGTTCGGACGCTCTTTAACACCTCACTGTGCGTGTTTTTCACACGGCGGCCTAACCTGCCGCACTCGGGCGTTGCGAGAACGTGGATTGCTAGGAGGAGGACCAGAAACACCGCGGGGCCGCCGGCCGCCGCTGTCCAGTTCGGCGGCCTCATGATGGCGGCGGCGGACGTGGAAAAAGAAGAGAATCGCGTTTCTTTTCGCCGCGGTGCCGATCCGGTGTAATTAATTAATTTGTCGACACTCCTTTTGTTCGCCGTGCTGCCGCTTATGGTCCGATTCCGCGGCCGCGGCAGACACTGGCGGACTGTCGTCATCTAACGAGACGGGAACGCTGCGGGGACTGCAGCATCCCGAGGAGGGTATGTCGACAATGCGGAAGGGTGGCGGCCAGCGGGGGCCAGCGGGGGCGCGGGGGGCGCGGGGGGCACAGGGACGCGGGGGGGGGGGGGGGGCAGCCGGACCGGAGCCACTGGCCGGCGCGTTGGCACGGCTGGCACCCGGCTGCCTCGGATCTGGTACGAGGACGCGCAGTGGGAGCCCCCGCGCCCCATCCTGCCCCACATCCTCTCTCTTTCTGCTGCTGGAACCGTATCAGCATCTGATATGGTAGCGCGCAGACTGGCTGCACTGCACTGCCGCACTGCAGCTCACCCGCCGCTGGGATCAGGTGCCGATCAGGGCGCCACACGCTGCGAGGGGAACCCGATGGGCAACACCGCCCGCACACCCCTCCGACCTCCGGTCAGACAGACACCCCCCGGCGGGGACGGGGACCCTTCGATAAGCAGTAAAGTGAGATGTGACATCAGTAGCGACCGCTCGGACGATTCGCGCGCGCACACACACACACACACCTCACAATGCACCGCACGCCGACGTCCGCGCACGCGAGGCTGTGGTGTACCGCGTATACCACACTGCTAAGCACTACTGTTAATTAACACATTAGGCGCCACGCGTGACCTGCATTTTATCTCTCTCTCTCTCTCTCTCTCTCTCTCTCTCTCTCTCTCTCTCTCTCTCCCCCTCTCTCTCTCTTTTTAAAGGAATTGAAGCAGAGCAGTACACGTACTGTCGGTATACAGTAGTCTCAAGGTCGAAGTAAAAGTAAAATCTACATATGAGAACACATGGGGTTACGCCATTGACGTGCGCCTACTGTGCCGGTAGCACCGTCGTTGGCGGTGCATTGTTCGCTCATGCAGTCACAACACACGACAATGCATCTCACGTCGCCATCCAAACGACAATCCCATTCGCGATTTTTCAGGCTCCATTTTTTTTTCCTCCCTCGGCCATTCTGCGATGTGACATGCATGGTGTGCCCTGGAACACCGCGCGAGGTCGGAAATACGAATCAGCAGAAACAAGAGCGCGCACGCGCGCTATGCAAGGGCCGTGGAGAGGGGCGCAGCCGTGCGCAGCCCTGTTCAGTCCACACCACCAATCAGCTCCCCGCTTCCCGCTCGGCCCGGCCACTGCATGAATGCCCCGTCAATGCCTTCGCGAGCAGCTCATGACCCAACCCCAAAAATAAATGTTGATCTGCATCTCGTTAACGTTGCACAATCGTCGGCCGCCTCTTGTGGACCCAGGCTGCGTCCGGAGGGTTTGGCAGCACCGGCCCGCGGCCCGCCAGCAGAGGTTGGAGCCCGTTCGGTCGCAGCCGGCCCGGCCGCTGGCATGGCAAGACTGACAGGTGGGCGCGACACGCATTATATTGGCTGCCTCTGTGACCTCTTACAAAGGCTGCAGCCCGTGCCGTGCCGTGCCGTGCCGTGCCGTGCCGTGCCGTGCCGTGCCACGTGGCCCGTGCCCACATTCGATGACGTACGGTGCTCTGAGAATGGGTAGTTAGCTGCGGCGCGAGCGCGACCGCAAAGGGGAGAGATTTCGTAGTTGATTTTTGTTGTTGTTGTTTTTTGTGAAGGCAAGGGGCGCTGTTGCATATATCTGCTAGCTAATTATTATTATTTTTTAAAAACAAACTCCACAAACGAATCGAGCAGGCTGCTGCGGTGGAGTATGTTCGACTCCAAAATATAATTTTCGGCAGGAGTATTTATCATCGGTGTTATGTTGGTTGACTGGCAGCGGTCAGAGACTTTTCGAGGCTTGGCGGGTCCGGTCGAGCAGATACTGTCACCCCTGCCCGTCCTGCAGATGACCTTGAGGGCCAGCGAGAGGTCACGCGAGGTCGGTCGCTAGGAGCGGATTCGGAAGGACGCCCGCCGCCCGCGAAGACGATACGACGTGTCAGAGGTTGGCAGCCGGGCCAAACAGGATGTCTCGTTTTTATTCGTGTTCAACGACAGCACATATTTGGGGACCCACTGCCCCCGCCGGTCATGAGTCATGACCCGGAAGTCAGGTGGGCGATGAGGGCAGTTTGAGAAATACGGCGTGCAGCGCGGCCGGCATAGGGGAGGCCTCAGGCCGGGGTCTGTCAAGTTAGCGTTAGCGCCGCCGAGGGGTCGGCATAATGCGCGCGGCGGAATGTGGCGAGGCGCGGTGTGGCGCCGCGACCCTTTTGTCACCTTTAATTAGATCCGAGCACAATGGCGGCCACCTAATGTCCCCTGTTCTGTTCGCCGCTCCAAATTAGCGGGCAGTGTGTCAACGCCGGCCCGGGCACGCCGCCGTTCACCCGCAAGGCCACGGACATCGACTGTCCGTGTATTACATCGTTCACCAAATAAAATAATTATAATGTAGGATATGTTTTAAAATGTTTTCCCATCAGTGCGTGTGTTTCCTGACCGCGGTGTTTCTGTTCCAGAGCGGAGGATGGGGCCGGGGAGGGGTCAGGTTGGCGGCCTAGGCCAGGTGCCTAGGCTGGCACTCAGCCTGCTCCTCGCGCTGGCCGTGGGCTGCAGCGCCACCATCGACGCCGACACGGCCACAGGTGAGTCGACGTGAACGTGCGGACCGGTCCGTGCTGACGGGGTGGTGTGAGTCCTAGAGGTAGACCACCCCCGTGGCCGCCGGGGCTGACACGGCCCGGGCTGCCACCGGCCGGAGTAACGAGCAATCGCACTCAGCACAGCCGGTTTTGCTCTCGTTTTTTCCGACCTTGATACGAGCGAGTAGCGAGACTCCCGCCGGCTAGTTAGCGGGACAGGCGCGTCGCGTCTACCCGCTACCGTGTCAAAAAATTAATAAAGTACGAGGTCTTATCTCGCTGCTATGATATTTTTCCCTTTAAAACACACTAGATGTAAATGTGCAAATTTGTACATAACTCGTGTACAGACTTACGAATACATAAATTATGTTCATATTTGTGCATCGTTACATACAAATTTGTACAGGATCCTGCACATATTTGTGCATAAAGAAAGCACTATGTGTAATTCTGTAATGTGCCCATTATTTGGTGTGAACACAGTCGCTCTCTTTTGGTTGGCAGACGTGTGCCCGGAGCCGCCCACCAAGGAGGTGGTGTGCTACTACGAGGGGCGGGTGCCCGTGTCGCGGGTGGACGCCTGCCTCTGCACCAGCATCGTGTTCACCGACGCGGCCAGCAAGGCGGGAGACGGCTATGCCGTCGACGTCGGTAAGTGGAAACTGCGTAACGCGGGGCAGCAATTCAGCCATCATTATGTTGAGGTCACTCCGCGGCAGATGCCGCACACGGAGGGAGGAGGCCGTGTTACCTGCTTTACGGACGACCCTCGGGGCGTGTTTTATGTTCGATGGAGAGCGCCTCGAGTGTTCGTTCAGTAGCGCGGCGTCCGGAGTGTCGTTAAGCCCGCCGCGGTTTTATTCGCCATCGCGTGAACGAGTGATTGCGCCGCTCCACCGCAGCGCACGCTGTACTCTTGCTTTCGTTTGCACACATCGCACCGCACATCGCGTGAGGATAAGCAGGATAGGGATCAAAGCCCCCGGTCCGGGACCAGGAGAGTGATGACGGCCCGCCGCCGTTTCCTGGAGAGGCAGCAGGCGATCCCGCGCCGCCCCGGACGGACTATTTTCAACGACATGACGCTCGCGGAAAACGCGCGAGAGGAATTTTCGTGCGCAGCAGAACAGCGAAACGCTTCTCCTCCCGGGTCTCATACTCTTTTCTTTGTTTTAGTTTTAGTGCCGGGCGCACAGGCAGGACCGCACTTTTGACAGCGGAGCCATTTCAAAGAGGTGTTGTTGTAGCTACCCGGATAGCCAGCCCCCGGCCTGCGGCGGGACGGGCGGGACATGGCAGGTGGCAGTTGGCACGCCTGGTCACGCCCGCCAAGGTTATGGCAGGCCTGACCCGGCCGGCTCGGGTCGGGTCGCGGGTCCGCCACCGAAGCGGATCGCTGCGGAGCGGAGGAGTGGGCGGTGATATCACTAGCTGACTCGGACTCGAAAGCTTTATTTTTACCGGCCCGCGACACAATCACAAATCACTGTAGGAAGAAGCGATGATCCCGGCCTCAGCCATGAACTTGCCGTGAGTGTAGCCGGCCGGCAGGCCCCTCGACTCACTCCTCGCTGCTGCGCTGGATTTCTTCCATTTTTCCGGGGCAATCAACGACCGCCGGTGGCGGCTACGATGTGCAAAGAAAATAAAATTGCCGTATATTCTGCGCGGGCTGCCATTACTCTTTTCTCCCCTCTCCGCCCTGACCGGGGGGCGCGCCGCAATAAGGAATTGGCGGCTGCTGTAAACAATGGTCTAGGGAGGGGCTGAGTTTAGGGAGCTAACTGAACTACCCCCGGCGGGCGGAGACACATTCAGATTCAGGGCACCGCAGGGCCTGTCGGGGCTGCCGGGCCGGGGCCTGCGGCCTGCGGCCCGCGCGCTACATGACTGTTCTGTTTCCAGGCGTGGCGTAACGCACGTAACGTGACAGCTTGAGGTCCGCGCCACTCGTGTGGTGACGGCACGCCTTCAACGCCGCTCTTTAATATTTATTATCGCACTCGGGCTGCTGCTGTCAGCGGCTGTGGATTGGGACCCGTAGGGCGGGGAGGACCACGTGCCCAGGCCGTGCGGGCTGGCCTACCCCGGCCCGGCACTCGCAGGCACTCGGTGTCGCCGTTCGCGGCAGAGTGCAGGATGACAAATTCGGACCTTGCGCTGATGGACGACGACTACGCCCTGTTCACCGGGAATTCCTTGGCCGCTGGTCCTCGCGTGGCTGCGCTGCGCCGCGTCTCCGAACCCGTCGCGTCGCCCGGTCGTGGGCCGCTGGTGGCGGTGGTGGTGGTGGTGGTGGTGGTGGTGGTGGTGGTGGTGGCGGGGGGACCTGTTTGACAAGTCAAAAACTTTGCAACATCTGCGGCGTCGTGGCTGGGCTGGCAGGGGGAGGCGGCGGCGCGTACACGCGCTCCCCGACGCACTTTACCCCGTCCGCGCGGGCCGCGGGAGTGCGCGTGGCGTGTGGGACGCAGATACAAATCGGCCACGAACATTCTAATTTTGGAAACTTGAAATCATCTCGCGGTGGCCGGGCCGGGTCATTACTGTACGGGAGGCCGCCGCCGGCCGCTGTCTGCCGCCGTGCGCCCGCCGTGGACGAGCCCCGCGTTCAGCTCTCCCCGGCCAGACTCCGGGCTCCGGCAGGCTCCGGTAGGCTCCAAGGACGGCCCGGTGACCCGAAGCCCGCCGACGCCCATCGATGACTTCATTTCATTATAATGCCCCCGAATCCATGTCTCCATTAGAGACATTCTAGAGCACTTATTTTTACTCGTTCTTTGCTTACTACTACTACTGCTACAACGTAGAAGCAAAACAGAACGAGTATTGCGCTCGCCCTGTCTGTTAAGACCCCATTTCAATTCGAAAACCGCAAGTGTTGCGTCTACGGAACATTTTGATCGGTTGTTGATGTAAATTTGAAAATGACTCGTGGGTCTCGTGGTTTAGCTACGCGTTGTCCTCCGATTCGCGAACCAGAATTGGACTTGTACTGTAGACCCAAATCTCCATGTCCCCTGCGATAGCACCGCTGGTACCATGCGGTCGGGTCTGGAACGACGCTTACGTATACCTCTCTGGTAGCCGTGTGGTCAAGGGCGCTGCGTCCGAGTCGGATTCGGAAGTCGGGGTTCGACACCCGGTGAGAGTCGAGGCCTTTTTTTCGTAGATCTCGGACTCCACATTCTTTCTCCTCGCTGGGTGGTGTCATCTAAAGACCGTTGTATCCCTGGCAGTAGTATCCCCCTCTGATAGCCGCGTGGTTTGATGCGCAACATTCTGTGCGGTTGTCGGAGGTTCAATCCCCGGTTGAGGGCTTCTAGAGGTGCTTATGAGAGAGCACCCCGAAGGCCCGCTACTCGTTACCAAAGGTATCCGGTACAACCGTTCCCGACTGTGGGCGCCTATGAGAGGGGGTCTGCAGTCTTCCTATCCCTATCCTTTTGCTTTCCCAATGAAAGCCAAAAAAAATTATCCTGGATATACCCCTTTTTCAAATTTTGACAAAAAATAAAATATTTTTTTTTCGGTGGGAGTATGTTTGGACCAACCCCTCGGATCCCTGAACACCGTCTTGTCATGAAAATGAAGTCTCATGATGCTTATGACCCCAGAAAAAAAACGCCGAGCAGGTATGCAACCCAAAACTACATCTCTCGCCAACCTATGGATCCTACGTTGCTACTGAGCAATCGAGGCCGCTCCAGTATATTAATTTTATTGTTCGCTGTACCACGTCTATACTGACATTAAGAATAACTTTTACTTGTGCCTCACACTCTATTCTGACACAACAAACCTTATATTTCCTCAATACTAAAAGAACGAGTGTCCTAGAACGCTAAAGCGTTCTCCATGCCTGTCTTGTTTCCCCCGCGCGAGTCCCGAGTTTTCCGCAATTTAATTTTTTTTTCAACACGAAAAATTTGGGCGTGGCTCGATTAGTCCGCCTGTCTGCAGTAAAGTCGTATGCAGAGTTGGCAAACTCCTCGTCCGTTGCAAATATGAGAAATTGCCGTGTGTTTTCTCCTCAGCGGACGACGCGTGCCGTACGCGCGGTGGCAAACCCGACCACACATGCTGGCGTCTGCTCCTCCTCAGACTCTTTCTATCCCCCCGCCCCCCGCCTAGCCTCGCGCCGGGTGCCGGCCGGGCCGCCGGACCACAGGCAGGGCCCATGCCAGCGCCACCGCGGCCCACGCGGCGCACAGACAATGTGACAGGCCTGGCCGCCGTGCGCTGCCGTGCTGCCGTGCGACGCCACGGGCCTGATTTCCTCAACAAATAACGTCGATTGCGTACGCGTGAACACGAGCGCGCGCGCGCACGGCCACGGAGTGGGTCGCTCTACGGGACCTTCCCAGTGAGTACGTACCCGCGAAATTGTCGCATGGGTACACCTAATCGGGACAGTCTTGGCACGCGTGGCGCCTGGTGTGCAGGCAATCCCGACTCGTGCATGCTGCATTATGGACGACGCCCACTCGGAGTGCATCGAGGAAGTGTGTGTGTGTGTGTGTGTGTGAGAGAGAGAGAGAGAGAGAGAGAGAGAGAGAGAGAGAGAGAGAGAGAGAGAGAGAGAGAGAGTGATGCACTCGTGCCCCCGAACCGGATCAGCATGAGCGTCACACACGCGTCACCGGGCCGCCGTCAAGGAGGCCGGGTTGTGGTCCCGATGGCTCCCGCTCCCGCCGCCCGCCGCCGGAGACCTTGTGGGGGCGGGGCCGGCCGGACCACACCGGCCCCGCACACGCGCCGCAATGACACTCCGGCGGCGTGCAAAGCGATCGCGGTCCGAAAGAGTACCCCTTAGCCTAGTGCAGATGAGCGGAGCTCAGCGCCATGTATCCGGTCCTACCCGGCCATATCCGGCCCGGACACCAGAGGTCTGCAGGCGGTCGGTTGAGGCGATCCGTCTCTGATCGCCCGCAGACCTCTGCCGGACACCCCCGCCTCGGGACGGCGGCTGTGACTGGCCCCGCACCAGGCCCGGGCTGACCGGGTAGAACCCTGACCTGGATGCTGTTAGCATCCGCCTGTCGGCACGGTCCGGCACGGCCTCACCGCAGCGCCTTACGACCGGAATCGGATCTGGAGTGATGTGATCCACAAAACAGCCGTCAAGGTCGAGAGCACCGCCTGGCAGTCAGCGGCCGGCGGCCGGGACAGGCCTGCCGCGGCCCCCCCGGGATGGGATATGCCCGTAATGCCGCTGTTACTGTTAAATGCCAGAGAGCCTCGAGGACGCGATGCGACGGAGCGCCGGGAGGCGCCGGGCACCGGGCACCAGACCCGACCATGATGCAAAGCAGGCCAGACCTAGACCACCGACCGCGGCCGCAGATGGGCATGCATGGCGAGGGGGCGGTAAAGAAGTTAGCGTCCTCATATTCATGCGTGGACATCAAAATACACGCGTAAAGTGCGATGGGACGTATGCAGTATGCAGGGGAGGGGTGGGGAGGGGTGGGGGGTTGGGGGGGGGGGGGGACAGGCCGGAGGCTCAGATCAGCCGGAGGTCGGGTCAGTTAGGCAAGGCGGTGTAATAAGTGGAGTGCGAACCGTTTTAACGCGCCAGCTCATATCGACGCCGTGATTGATACACGGCGGTGTCGATTCGCACCATTGTTATGGGCGTTCGGTCATTAGCGTGACGAACGTTTGACACGTGCGTGTGGTGTGAGTGTGTGAGTGAGAGAGAGACACGTGCGACGGGGCCCGGACGGACAGGCGTGGTCGGCTCCAGAATGGGACCCGAATGGGATCACGGTCAGACTCTAGGCCCAGGCCCGGGCCGGGCAGGACAGTGCAGGCACGAGCTCAGGCCCAGGCACCCCGAAGGAGCACCACGCCAGAGGGGGGGGGGGGGCTATGCCGCCGAACAACGCATTTATAGTCGCCTTATACATAGTACGTAAAAATGCCCTGTTCTAAAATGGTTATTTTTTCTTGTTTTTTTTTTGTACCTACATGTGATTGTTTTCCCAGCATGATTAACTAACCTGGGCGTAATGTGTAAACCGACGTGTATCGTGTTGCAGGCGTGCGCAGCCAAGTGCGCGCTCTGCGGAAGCGCAACCCGTGGGTGCGGACAGTGCTGCAGCTGCGCGTCGGTGCGTCGCTGCTCAAGAGCCAGGACCGGCGCCTGCGGGCCTCCCAGGCCGTGAGCGCCGCCCTGCGCAAGGCCACCATGGACGGCGTCGAACTGGACGTGGACTGGAGCCACCACGGCGCCGCCAACAAGACCCACCTCACCACGTTCATCAAGGTATCCCTCGGATGGGAAAATCGGAACTATTTCCCGTCTTGCTGGGAACATTTCGAGGCCTGCAATGACTATGGCTCTCTCTTGGCTCGCAGGCCGTGCGCTTCCAGCTGGACACCGCCGACGCGGTGGACCGCCGTCGCGCCAAGCGGGGATACGAGATCTTCGAGAGGCAAGTTGATGACGAGACCACGCCGTCGTGGAGGCCGACATTCGCGGCAAGGCACCGGCCCACCACCACCACGATGGCCACCACCGTGGTCTCCACCACCACCCCGGAGGTGCCGGAGGTGCCGGAGGCCTCGGCGCGGGGTCAAGGCCAAGGCCGGGGGCAGCACCGCCGCAGGCCGAGCCAACAGCGCCAGCAGCCGAGGCCGAGGGGTGGCCAGCGGGCCGACCGGCAGGAGCGGGAGGAGCGGCCGGAGCCCCCGAGGCAGCCCCGCCCCCCGGGGAGGACCCTGAGCGGCACCGGGGAGGCGAACCCCCGCCCCCGACGCCCCCGCGAGCGGCAAGTCGCTGCGTCGGCGCGGGCAGTGCCATGCCACGCCACGCCCCCGCCACTGCACACCCGCCACGCCACGCAACGCCACTCCCGACCAGACCGAACCATATCACTTTCACCCTCCTCCGTCTTCTCGTTTATCCTGTCCCCGTCCTGTCCTTCGGCCGTCACCGAGAAGTCGTCTTGGCCATATGAGACGCCGGCTCGTTACTCACTGCGCCGCGGCATCGAAACCTTGTCATATCTCAGTTTGATACGCAGCTACCGGACCAGTGGGGGGAAATAACCCAGGCAGGAAAATCACGCCATCCAAAATCAGCTTGGATATTTCGCTCGGGAGAACCGTACTCCGGTTTTGGGTGGTTGCGTGTTCAAATATCAGCCCCGGGTGAAATTTTCATCCCGGTTTTGTTTGCTAAGCGCTGAGAGACGCCCCATCGCGATCAAAAATGTTTTGGCGGTCTTGCGAGGCGAAGTGCGAGGAACCGTCAGTGGGAGTCGAACCCACCGCGCCTGGAGTCCGCGGGACTCTCCGGCGCGCGCCAACGACAGTTTGCTCCTGCACAACCCCCTGCAAGCTCCAAGGGTTCCGAAAAAGGTCAGGTGATTTGTGGACGTCCCCTGTCGCAGTGGTACAGTGGCAGTTACTGGTGGTTTATATGCCTCGAGGCGACTCCTCCCTCCTGCACCCCTCCACGCATTATTCTTTCACTCTCCTTGTTTCATATTCTTCCCCATCTTCCCCCGCCCGTCTGGTCTCTTCTGTAGTTCTGATTGGCTGCCACCGAACATGTTACGAGCTTTCCGTTGTATTGAGCACCTCTCGCCTTGCACGCTATGCTTCGTGTTTGACATTATGCGTTGCATCACAGATTGTTCCCTCTAACGAGCCAGTCGAATGTCGAATGCAATGTACAGACAGAGAGTGTGCCGCCGGAGCCCCACCACCCGGCCGGCGATCGGTAAGTAAACGGCAGCAGTTCGGCAGCCGTTCGGCAGCCGTTCGGCAGCCATTCGGCAGCAGTTCGGTAGCCATTCGGCAGCAGTTCGGTAGCCATTCGGCAGCCCGCGCGTGAGTCGACTTGCAAGGGAGGCCAGGCCGATGCAAAGTAAGTCCCACCTACTGACTACGGTGAGATCACAGGAAAAAAAAAAAGAAGACGCACTTCATTTTATTTTCTCCCTCCGCCTCTCTCCGCCTTCATTACGTTTTCTCTCAATGGATCTGTCCTCCTTCATTTTTTTTCTCATCTCGCTCTTTCGCTGTTTGAGACGTTTGACAGTTTGAGACGGTGTGGCCAGAGAGGGTAAAAAGCGAACGGGGAAGGATTAGACACCACCTTTACAGCCGGCATTTGAACCCGGGACCAGAATGTGACAGGCTCTCGAAGTGGTGTCTTTTTTTCCTCGTGTTCGTTTCTTGTCCTCAATGGACTTACACGCGACCAAAAAAAAAAGTGTGCGCGGGTTGGCGGCACTGCGCCACCCCTCGGCAAAAGGCTCAGGAAGCGGACGGTTCGTTCGGTTGGACAACTTGGCTGTCCTCCGCCCCCTCGCTGCCCCGGAATGAACCGTGGCCCCAAAGTGAAGCATTTCGCCCCTGATTGTGATGTCACTGTGGTCGTGGAGCATGGTTCACCAGACATGAACAGTAGTGGTGTTGATGGCGGGGCACATGGGGACTCCGTAATCCTCCCCGCCTCTTTGCAGCATGAACGCAGTAGTTGTTAACGCCGTAGACCGCCTTGAAGCCGAGCCGCGAAAGCCGTTGTGTGTCCGGCCCGCCGAGCTCCGGCAGAGATGATTGAGCCGCTGGCTACTGGTTTACACTATCGGTTCTTGTCATCTCTGCCCGTCTTATCGCTCCGTCCACGTTGTTCTGCAGGACGACCAAGTCCATGTCGACGACTGAGTCCTACACGGACGCCGACACCGCCGCCGACACCGACGCCACCGAGTCCACGGAGCCGACCGTGTCCGACACCGCGGCCGACACCGCGGGCACCCTCACTGACGACGAGGTGGGTTAGGATGGTGGAGGAATCTATTGGTCTAGTCTAGCCGGGAGGGTCCGGGCGCTGACGGCGACACCAACCTGTCAGCGAAGACCCGATATTACCGCGTCTCGACGAGGATGGAAAAACTAGGACGACATTGAATGGCGATGTTCGTGTTGGCCAAGCACCTGCTGTTGGGAGGAGACGCAATAGAAGTGTGACCCGGTGCTATGCTTGCAGGTGACCGAAATGACGACGGAGACGGCGAGGCCCACGGCGACAACGCCGAGGCCGGCGGCGCGCTCGACCCGCGCTGAGGGCAGCACCGCCAGCGACCTGGCCAGGCAGTACGCCGAGCTGGACGGCGACCTGGACAGCGACGAGGAGGCCGATGAAGAGGAGTCCACCAGGGCGCTGCTGCTGCATCTGCCCGCCAAGCCGGAGCTCATCGCCAAGTACTACGACCTGCGCGCGTTGTCCAAGTACGTGGCAAGGGGTGGGGGAGGGGGCACGGCACGGCATGGCACGGCACGACACTACTCTGGGGCTCGGCCCGCCGCTCGCTTTGCAGGCACGTGGACTGGTTTATCCTGCCGTCGGCCAACCTGACGGACGAGTCTGAGCGCGGCCTCACCTACCACCACAGCCGTCTCATGGGCCTGGACGACCTCCTCAACACGGTAAGCCACGGCTCGGACACGGCACGGCCACACCACGACCATTTCTCTTTTTCTTTTACTAGGAAGGCAGAGAGAATCGCCGTGTTTGATGTGATATCGTTCGCAGAAAAGCGGATTTTTTTTTCGTCTACACAGTGTGTGATTGTGCTTTTAGCTTAAGGACTTCACTTGAAAAAAAAAATCAGTGTACAGTTGCGAATTTTTGTTGGAAAAGTCATAATGATGAAAATTAAAAATAAAAAGGTACGACACAAAATGTTCAAAACATAAGAAAAGTTCCAAAGAAAAATCAGGATAGTCAAAGAAAAAAAATCAAGTTCATAGCCGATATTATTTTCAGAAAAAAATCCAATTTTTGTTCGAAAAGAAATTTGATTTGTTTCTCTCCCTCGTTTCAGGACTCGCTGATCGATCTGGTGACCGGCCTGGGCGCCCCCAAGCAGCAGGTGATCGTGTCGCTGCCTGTGTTCGCGCTGCGCTTCACCCTCCAGGACGAGACCAAGGACACCCCACGGTCCCCCGTCGTCGGCGAGCCGGAGCAGCTGACCCAGCAGCAGGTGAGACGGGACGAATGAGACGGCATCTACTTCGCTCTTACAATGTACATACCACACTGCGCTAAGCTTGATCGTAAACATGGTTCACGAGCGCTGTGGTATGGTCTGTGCATTTGTCAGTGACATTTATGGAACGGATTTTCTTATTTTACTTCTTTCCTCGCAGCTCTGTGCACTCATGTCCGAAGGCGGCTGGTCCTTGGAGAGAGATCAGGATCTGACTGCCCCCTATGCATTCAGGAACTCGACCTGGGTCGCGTTCGAAGACCACATGTCTGTCGGCATCAAGGTAAAGCGCTGGTTGGGTTTATAAAATCAGTGTAAAACATTGAGGCGATTTTTTTCCATTAATTTTGATAATTTACGGTCCACAGGCCAAGTATGTTTTGCTCCGCGACCTAGCCGGTCTAGCCATGCACTCTGTGGACGCAGAGGACTGGCTTCAGACGTCCTGCAAGCCCCCGGCACCCGCTGAGGACGAGGACGAGGATGCTGACAAGGAGGACGCCGACGGCACCAAGGTCCCGCGGCCCGCCCGCACAGACGAGGGACAGGTGGCCGGTGCCGACGGCGACGACGGCAGCTACCGCGGCAACAGCGAGAACAACAAGAGCGGCGAGAGCGAGGAGAAGAAGGACAAGAAGAAGAAGGTGGAGGCCAAGCCCATGCCGATGACGCTGCTGGAGACAGCCTTCAAGGGCCTGGCCGAGTCCGCCCGCCACTCCAGAGCCGCCCTGCTGTCTTCCCTGGAGGACGACATCCACCAGCACGCGGTGCAGTACAGCGACTACACCGGTGAGTAGAGCGAGGCGCGAGGTGAGAAGACACTTCAAAAGACAATCCCTCTACTTAATTTTGGTTCGCTTCCTCCCGCAGGATCCGTGCAGCTCTCCCCTTACCAGATCGTCCGCGTGGTGGACCGCGAGGGCGCCGTCCATGTGGTGCGCAGGAGCGCCGAGACCCAGTTCTCGTGCTCCCGCCAGGGCTACTTCGTGCACCCTCTGAGCTGTAACAGGTGAGGAGAGGCGCGGCGCGAGGGGCTGGGACCGGGACGTGGAACGTGGCAACTCATCGTCATGAACCGGAATAACACTCCGTCGTTTGCTCAGGTTCTACCGCTGCGTCAAGTTCAACCAGCAGGTCAACGACTTCACCGTGTTCGAGTACGACTGTCCCGCCGGCCTGGCGTTCGACGAGCGCGTCGAGGTGTGCGTGTGGCCCGGGTCACTGCCCGGCGGTGCCTGCAAGGGCTCCAGCGAGATCGCCCCCGTCCCCCGTGCCCAGTACGGCTGCCCCAACGTGAGTACCCAGGCCAAGGGGGAAACATGTTTTAACTTTTGGTGTTGAACCGTTGGTACATGAACCCCTCTCTGGTTGACAGGCTGAGGGTTACTATGCTGACCCCGAGAACTGCCGCTGGTTCTTCGCGTGCCTGGACCACGCTCGCGACGGCCTCAGCCCCCTGACGGCGTACGAGTTCCGCTGCCCGTTCGGCCTGGTGTTCGACGAGGGCCGCCAGGTGTGCGACTGGCCTTGGCTGGTGCAGGGCTGCGGCGGCGCTGGCGCCTCCTCGTTGCGCTACCAGGGCGTGCGGACGGGCGCGGTGTCCGCGACCGGCAACATCGAGGGCCTGAGCCTGCTGAGCGCGGGCGCCGGCGGCAGCAACACCCTTTACTCCGGGGCCGGTGTCGGCGCGTACAACGCGGACGCCTCCTTCGAGTCGGCTGCCTACGACGCGGGGGCCGCCAACTCCGGTGCCTCTGGCTACCAGTACAACGCCCCCAGCGTCTCTGGCTCCGTGTTCAAGCAGGCCTCTGACGCCAACGCCAACCTGGCCTCGTCCACCTCCACCAGGTACGGCCAGAACAACGGCTACATCGCGCTTCAGGCCGCGCAGGCCGAGGCCGAGGCAGGCTCCCGCTACGAGGACCGCGGCTACGGAGGCTTCGCCACTTTCCCGGCCAGCCAGGTCTCAGGCGGAAGAAGCCAGGGATCCAGCGGAGTCATCCTGGGCTCCAACCTGCACACGCTGCAGGGCATCCAGGGCGTCCAAGGCGTCGCCGTCGGCCAGGCCGGCTACGGCTCTCTGGGCGGAGCGGCGGGTGCGAGTGCAGGGTCCTCGTCCGCCTACGACGCACAGCAGACGTCGGGCTACTCCTTCGGTTCGGGCAGCGGAGCAGGCGCGGCGCAGGGTAGTTCCGGCGCCAGCTACGACTACAACGCCGGCTTGTCCGCGGCCTTCGGTGCCAAGCAGTCAACGGCCTCGGCCGGCACTGGCTACTCTGCCGGCTCTTCCGCATTCGGCGCCAAGCAGACCACGGCCTCAGCTGGTTTCGATTACAATGCTGGCTCCTCGACGGCCTTCGGCGCCAAGCAGGCCACGGCCTCGGCCGGATCGGGCTACTCCTTCGGCGCGGCCTCGTCCGGCTTGTCCAGCGTGTCGGGCGCTGCCCAGCACAGCACTTCGGGCTTCTCCTTCGGCTCAGACTCCACGGCCTCCACCGCCAGCGGCCAGGCCGGCTACAGCGGCTACAGCAGCGGTAAGTTTCGGGTTTTGAAGATAGGAGATCGCCTGCGGGGTAGGCCAGCCCGTTGGACACTCGTGTGCTGCGGGTCTGTCTACCCTGGGGTTCGCAGGCGCTCCGTAGCCCCTGTGAGGTAGGCTGACCCGTTGAACACCCGTGCACTGCGGGTCTGCCTATCCTGGGTTTGTGAGGCGTCGTGCCTTGAGCGCTGGGTTTTTTTTCTTATTTTTTTTTGGAAAATTGGTGGGTGGCCTCTAGCAACTCTAACCCAATGTGTGCCCCAGCAGGCGCCGACTACAACACGGGCTCCACGCTGTCCACCCTCGACGCCAACGCCGGCTCCGTGCAGTCCATCCAGGGCGTCCAGATCGACTCCGACGGTTCGTCTGGCTACTCGTCCGGCTACTCGAGCGGCGGCGTGAGCAGCGTCACCGTGTCCCCGATCGTCTCCACCACGGCGTACTCGGTGACGCCCGCCCCGGCGAGCGTCGTTTCTTCCACGCCGGCCTACTCCCAGCGCGGCCAGAGCTACCAGACGGTGACGCAGGCCGTCACGGCGACCCCCGGCGTCGTCTCCTACCAGTCACCCACTGCCTCCACGGTCGCCTACAAGCAGTTTGAACTCCAGCAGCCACTGGTGTCCGTGCCCGCCGTCACCCCCGTGGCCCCTGCCGTCGTCAGTTACCAGTCCGTGTTCGACGTCAAGCAGCAGAACCAGCAGCAGGCCGTGACGGCCGCACCCGCCGTCGTGCCCGCGGCCCCCACCCTGTTTACCTACAAGAAGTACGAGGTGAAGCAGCCCGTCGTGCACTTCCAGTCCGTGACGCCCACCCCGGTCCCCGCCGTGTCCGTCCAGTCCTACACAGCCACGCCCTCCCCGGCGCTCGTGTCCGTGACGCCGGCGTACGAGTTCAGGCCCGCGGTGCAGCCCGTCACGCCCGCCCCCGCCTTCTCCTTCATCCGCAAGCAAACTCCCGCCCCCACGCCCGCCCCCTCCCTGGCATACGTCACGCCCAGCGCCGCCCCCGCTGTCTTCGGCTACCAGCAGCAGCAACAGCAGTACGTGCAGCAGCAGGTGCAGTCCGTCACGCCAGCGGCCGTGGACCACAGCGTGCAGTACTCGTACAGCTCGCCCGCGCCGTTCTCCCTCAAGAATGTCAAGTACCACAGGATCGTAGACATCCAACAGGAGCCCAACGGCTACCAACAAGAATACAAGACCTACAACCAGCAACAGCACGCTCAGGTGCACTCATACCAGCAGGAAGTCAAGCAGGTTCAGCCCGTTGCACCTGTTGTCCAGTACCAACAGGAAGTCAAGCAGGTGCAGCCTGTCGTCCAGCTTCCTAAGGTTCATTACGAGGCCCCAGCCGTGCAATATCAGCAATACCATCAGGAGGTCAAGCAGGTACAGCCTGTGGTGCCGGTCACCAAGGTCGAGTACCACGCGCCGGCCGTTCAATACCAGCAGCAGTACCAGCAGGTCAAGCAGGTACAGCCTGTGGTGCCGGTCACCAAGGTCGAGTACCACGCGCCGGCCGTTCAATACCAGCAGCAGTACCAGCAGGTCAAGCAGGTACAGCCTGTGGTGCCGGTCACCAAGGTCGAGTACCACGCGCCGGCCGTTCAATACCAGCAGCAGTACCAACAGGTCAAGCAGGTGCAGCCTGCCGTCACCTACCGACAGGAAATCAAACAAGTCCAGCCTGCTGTTCCCGTCACCAAGGTCGAATACCAGGCTCCCGCAGTCGAGTATCAACAATACCACCAGGAAGTGCAACAGGTCCAGCCCGTCGTCCATTACCAGCAGGAGGTAAAGCAGGTCCAACCCGTCACCAAGGTCGAATACCAGGCCCCTGCAGTCCAATATCAGCAATATCACCACGAAGTGAAGCAAGTCCAACCCGTGGTTCAGTACCAGCAAGAAATAAAGCAGGTCCAACCTGTTGTGCCTGTGACCAAGTTTGAGTACAAGACCCCGGCCTTCCAGTACCAAAATCTCCAGAACTACCAGCAGTACAAGCAGGAGGTGAAACAAGTGCAAGCCGTGCAGCCTGTCGTGCCCGCTGTCACTAAGTTTGAGTACCATGCTCCTGCCGTGCAGTACCAGCAGGTTAAGCAGGTCCAACCTGTTGTTCAATACCAGCAATACCAACAGGAGGTCAAGCAAGTAAAACCTGTCGTTCAGTACCAGCAATATCAGCAGGAGGTTAAGCAGGTCCAACCTGTCGTTCAGTACCAGCAATATCAACAGGAGGTTAAGCAACAGGAGGTTAAGCAGGTCCAGCCTGTCGTTCAGTACCAGCAATATCAGCAGGAGGTTAAGCAGGTCCAACCTGTCGTTCAGTACCAGCAATATCAGCAGGTCCAACCTGTCGTTCAGTACCAGCAATATATCAACAGGAGGTTAAGCAGGTCCAGCCTGTCGTTCAGTACCAGCAATATCAGCAGGAGGTTAAGCAGGTCAAGCCTGTCGTTCAATACCAGCAATATCAACAAGTCAAGCAGGTCCAACCTGTCGTTCAGTACCAGCAGGAAGTCAAACAGCAGGTGCAGCCTGTCGTGACCAAGGTCGAGTACCAGACGCCCGCCGTTCAGGTGCAGCCCGTGACCCAGTACCAGCAGCAGCAGTACCAGCAGGAAGTAAAGCAACTGCAATACCCGGTCAAGTCTCAGGAGGTGGTGTACTCATACAGCACACCGTCCAGCTACCCCATCCGGCAGCAAGCTGTCAAAGCCATTCAACTTAACGTGAACCCGGCACCGGTGCCGGCTGTCAGCTACCGACCCAAGCTGTACCCCTTCGTGTCGAGCACAACCCCCGCCCCCGCAGTCTCCGGAATCAGCAAGGTGCCCCTCCTGCACTCGTACACGTACGAGCAGCACAACGAGCCTTCCACGCCGGTGCCCTGCACCACGTGCAGTCAGAGCACGGCCGGCCTCAGGGTGTCCACCACCCCTGCGCCGTTCCAGTACAACTACGTGTCCTCCACGCCCAAATACCAGGCCGCAGTTGTCAGCCAAGTGTCGTCCACGCCCGCGCCCATTGAGTACAACTACGTGTCGTCCACACCAGCTCCCGTCCAGTACAACTACGTGTCGTCCACGCCTAAGTACCAGCAGGCTGCCGTCGTCAGCCAGTTCCACAGTGAGCGGGTTCAATCTACACCCTCACCCGTCCAGTACAACTACGTGTCGTCCACGCCTAAGTACCAGCAGGCTGCCGTCGTCAGCCAGTTCCACAGTGAGCGGGTTCAATCTACACCCTCACCCGTCCAGTACAACTACGTGTCGTCCACGCCTAAGTACCAGCAGGCTGCCGTCGTCAGCCAGTTCCACAGTGAGCGGGTTCAATCTACACCCTCACCCGTCCAGTACACCTACGTGTCGTCTGCGCCCAAATACCAGGCCGCCGTCGTCAGCCAGGTGTCCTCCACCCCGGCGCCCGTTCAGTACAACTACGTGTCATCGGCGCCCAAGTACGAGCAGGCTGCCGTCGTCAGCCAGGTGTCTTCCACCCCCGCGGCATTCCAGTACAACTACGTGTCATCGGCACCCAAGTACCAGCAGGCTGCCGTCGTCAGCCAAGTCCACAGCGAACAGGTGTCATCCACGCCCTCGCCCATCCAGTACAACTACGTGTCGTCTGCTCCCAAGTACCAGGCCGCCGTCGTCAGCCAGGTGTCCTCCACCCCAGCGCCCGTCCAGTACAACTACGTTTCGTCTGCGCCCAAGTTCCAGGCTGCCGTCGTCAGCCAGGTGTCGTCCACCGCCGCGCCCGCGCCGTGCACCACTTGCGGACAGAGCTCCGCCGGCCTCAGGGTGTCCTCAACCCCCGCGGCATTCCAGTACAACTATGTGTCTTCGACGCCCAAGTACCAGCAGGCCGCCGTTGTCAGTCAGGTACGTTGGCACAAGCTGCCTTTAATGTCGTCTTAATTGCACGATATGTCGAGAACTAATTTCTTTTTTCACATGCGTAGGTGACCCAGCAGCAGTACCGCGGCGAGTACGAGGTGCAACAGCAGGCCGCCGTTGACGAGCAGGAGCCCCCCGTCGCCCTTTTCGTCCAGACGGCCGCCCCGCCGCCAGCCCGCTACAACCAAGTGGCGTACTCGTCCACCCCCGCGCCGGCCCGTTACACCGAGCAGCAGGTGGTGTACTCCTCAACTCCTGCGCCGGCCCCGACCCCCGCCCCCGCCCAGTACACCGTCGTAGAGAACTACTCGAGCGCGCGACCGGAGGTGTACTCCCAGACTTACTACAGCACACCCGCACCCGTGTCCGTCGTGAAGACCGTGTCCACGCCAGCCACCTTTGTGGAGCAGAGCGCTCGGGATGAGCAGGGCTACCAGAACGTGGAGTACGGTGCCAAGAAGGTCGTGTCCGAGTACACGTACGAGCAAGGCCAGCAGGAACAGGTTGTCCCGACCGCCGCGCCCGCCGTTGACGTCTACCCCATCGCCCCTGAGGCCCCCGAGGCCCCCGCCACCGTCGAGGTGTCTTATCAGACAACGGCCACACCCGTACGCCGCCTGCGCCCCACTACCCCCGCTGCCGTCTACGTCGAGGAGCAGCAGCAGCAGCAAGTCGTGTCCGAGGGCTACGCCGGGGACGTTGTGGAGCAGCAGCAGCAGCAGCAAGTCGTGTCCGAGGGCTACGCCGGGGACGTTGTGGAGCAGCAGCAGCAGCAAGTCGTGTCCGAGGGTTACGCCGGGGACGTCATCGTCAGCTCGACGCCCGCTGCCGCTGTCGTTCCCACGCGCGGCAGCATCCGCTACGGCTACGAGGAGGACCTGCAGCAGCAGATAAACGCCGAGGAGGCCATCGAGGACGAAGGGTACGGCGCGAAGAATAAGGACGCGTACTCGGGCCTGGCCCAGGTCGTGGAGACGAGCACGCTAGCCGCCATCAACGCTGTGAGCCGGGGCCGCCCTGGCCGCGTCCGCGTTGGCACGACGGAACAGTACAACGAGAGCGACGAGGGATACTATAGCTCCACGACAGAGGGCTACAGCTCGAGCACGGTCCGCGCCAAGGGCAAGGGCCGCAAGCGCACCAAGATCGTGGTGGTGACACGCCTCAGCGACGTCAACCCGCTGCTCATCGGCAAGCTGGGCGCGCAGTGCAAGTGTGCCGAGAACTCGTCCGCGCGCCGACGCCGCCCTGGAGTCAAGCGCGTCATCTCCCGCGTCCGCGTCGTTCGACCCAAGGACGGCGACGCAGGGGAAGGCCTGTCGTCGACCGCGCGCCACGTCTCGTCCACCACAGAGGGCTACGTATCTTCGACCACCGAGGGCCACGTCGTGTCCTCCACCAAACAGGCCGAGCTCGAGGAGGACTTGGCCCTCATCCGCGATGCAGAGAAGTCCGACGCTGAGGAGGACGACGACGACGACGCCAATGCTGCCGACTTCGGTGCAGTTGTGTCGAGTACTGAGGGCGCTAACATCGTGTCCGACATCGTGTCCGACGTGGTTTCCGATATCGTGTCCAGCACAGTGTCCAGCAGAGGCAGGAGCCGTGCGCGCGGCAGGACCACGTACGTCCGCGCCGGCAAGATCAAGAGCACCATCTACGTGTCCACCACGGCTGAGCCCGACGACGACGATGATGATGAGCAGAGCTCGAGCTCAAGCACGGCGACGAGCACGGTGTACGAGGCGACAACGGCCAGTAGCAGGAGACTGTCGGGCCGCCGCACCACGGCCCGCTCCATCCAGATCAACAGCAAGGACGACGAGGACGAGGACGCTGTGCTCATCAAACCCCGGACCCGCTCTCGCAGGCCATCCCCCAGAGTCCGCTCCCGCTCGCGCTCTGATAACGACTTGGCACCCCCACCCGCGTCCCCGTCGACGGCCGCCCCGAGCGAAGCGGACGCCAATGGTGTGGACGAGGTGACGCCCGGTCCCGGGCACACCGTTGACCTCGGCGTCAATGGCGTAGTGGAGTGCAGACGGCCCGGCTTGTTCCGTCACCCCGAGCTGTGTAACAAGTTCTACTCGTGCAACTGGGACAAGTGGAAGAAGAAGTACGCCGTCAACGTGTTCAACTGCCCGATTCACCTGGCGTACGACACCACCATCGGCGCTTGCAACTGGCCGTCCAAGGGGCCGGCCTGCGTCAATGGCAAACTGCTGGTGTGAGCCGAGCCACACAGATGACACAGCAGGCTGCTGTTTGTGGGTGGTGTCATATGAGTTACCAAGTCGTTGGGGGTGGTTCTGGAGCCCCATCACGACACTGCACTAGTGCTCATCTGGTACTACAAGAGGAGACAGGCACTTTTTCACACCAGCATCACTGGTCAAAGACGATGCTATAATGGTTTGGGAAGACAAGCTTTTAGGGGAAAAAATATGCTGAGCCACTCCTTGTGTTTTAGATCTTTTCTTACTTCTTGGAACAATACAACCAATTTAATATTTGTTTTCTGATAGGAATATGTGGTCTTGCTTCCCTCTCAGTGTTGTGAAACTTGCCATCTCCTCTAATGGTACAGATGCAAACGTGGTTCAGGAGCCAATTTCTCCACCTCTCTTCATGAAAATAGTGGATAGAACTTGCTGGTCTTAAAATTTCATATTCCATGACCCCAAAACATACAAATGTGCCATAATGGGCAAGTTCTGATCCTCGATCCAAGTTTCTGACTGCCTCACACAAGTGACCAATGAGGGTGGAAGAATATCATTAAACTTGGTTGATCAGGCTTTGGAACACGGCCACTAGTGATAAATAACTTAACTGGAATTCTGAAACCATTTGTAATTTAGCAGCGAACTGATTATGTGTTATATTGAATAGTAACAAAGCTGCATAGAAATCCAAAACCAAACAGACACAGAGGACTGCTCTATTTCTTGTGAGTGTCTAGTGCTTCAGCTTCTGTTATGGAAGACATTACAGACCCCAGAATTATTTTTTTTTTACACTGTCACTAGATACTCATGACAATACATGCCAGTCTCTTTACCAAAACGAAAAACAAGTTCTGGTGCTGACAATGTAAATTTAGATATTGACTATCTTTGTAGTCCTAATGAAGATATTGTGTAGTTTTGAAGTTTTCTTTCTGTTTCAGAAATTCTTGTCACAGAATTCCTCTAGCAATAATGAGTTTTCTCATGTATCCCTAATGGGATCAGAACAGAAGATATTTTTTAGAAACTTGATCTGTCTGAATTTCTGTTAATCGACAAGGGGCAACCTCTTGTTGATGAGTCTCTTGTACATATTTATTTATGGGAACAATAAATTAAAATGGAGACAATGAGCGTTTGTTCTGAATTGAAACTTTATTTACAATATTACCATATAAATCACACACACAACACAAATGACACAATGACATTTAAGATGACAACTTAGTCTAGCCAATAAAATATTCATAAACTCAGTCCAAAATAAAATAAGAGATATGTCAAACACAATTTAAAAAAAAAAAAAAAGTTTAAAAGTCTAAGTGCAATTGTCCTCTTAAAAGTCTGTTTTAAAATGTTGTCCAAATGAACAGAAGAATATTAGCAGATATGTGTATGAGTATAAATTCATTGGTCCAAATGTTAAGTTCATAGCAAAATGGTAACTCCAACATGAGCAACACAGTAAAAGAAAAAATTAAGAGACCCAGGATACCCTTTTATCACAAATAATTTTTTAAAACCGACATGATAAAATACACACACAAAATCCCCAAACTATAAAAGCACTACCAAATTAGTTTATTAATTGTGGTCTAGTTCAGAAGTACCACGAGACGAAGCTCCACTTTCATCTTCATGAGGCAGAGCGGGTGGAGCCACAAAACGTACATTCTTGAGGTAACGGTGATCCATGGCTTCTTTGGCAGTTATTCTTTTGCTTGGATCATAGGTAACCATTTTCTGAGAGAGGGGAGGAAAAAAAAGAAAGAGTAAAGAATTATTTAACGATGACAAAAATTACATTGTATTTTAATGAACTTAACCTACCAGAAACAAATCAGCTGCATCCTCATCCATCAAGGGTAAGACCTCATGGATATCCTGAGGATCCCATCTGGGAAACATTGATTTGTAGTCAGGCAGCTGAGAGACTCCTGGCCATTTTGATTCATCTGGAGTGCCCAATGTTCGAAATACCCTGAACAGTTGGTCAATTTCTGAATCACCAGGAAATAATGGTCTCCGTGTGGTCTAAGAAAAACAATAGTTATGAAACATAACTGGATACTTTATAGAATTTGATTAAGACAAAAAAATTAGAAAAGCAACTAGTACCATTTCTGCAAATATGCAACCAAGACTCCACACATCAACAGCCATCGAGTATAACTTTGTACCAAGTAAAATTTCAGGAGCTCGATACCATAAAGTAACAACTTCATGTGTGTAAGGTCTTACTGGCATACCAAAACCTCTTGCTAGCCCAAAGTCAGCTAACTTAATGTAGCCTTCCATGTCAATCAAAAGATTTTGTGGTTTCAAATCTCGATGCAACACCCTACTCTCATGACAGTATGCTATTCCTTGCAGAAGTTGCTGCAGATAGCTCTGTAGGGAAGATAAGAGAAAGAGCATTTAAGTTAATAACTGAAACTGTCTCTCACATGCTTGCGAATGGAACAGAACTTAAGCTAAACCTTACACCCTTACCTTGACCAGATCAGGTGGGAGTGAATCCTTAAAAGAATCTAAGTACTTCTTTAAGTCATATGTGAGAAATTCAAATACAAGGAAGAGCTTTCGTTCACAGTGCACCACATCTAACAATTGAACAACATTAGGATGTGTTAGCTCCTTCAAAAGTGAAATTTCTCGTATTGCTGTTGATGGTACACCCTCCGACTCACTGTCAAGGGAAAAAGAATCATTTAAGACCTACATATCAAAATTTATGCAAAATATTGTAGGGGACAAATTTAACATTCCTTCAATCAGTCTATTCTGAGGAGACAATTCTTATGAAAATTTAAGCATAGCTAGGGAAATTTGTATTCATTACTACAATAACCAGAAAGACATAACATTTACAATACCAAAACAGAAAACAGATTAGAAAAAATGATTTAGCAGAGATATTTAGACACATCCATTGATAGCACATGAAACAGCAACACGCAAAAGAGGCATCATGAGACTGTCAAGAAGTGTACTTCAACACGGAGCCACCAGGTACGTGCTTCAGGCAGGTATGAAAGTGGAGTATTATTACAGGATGTGGAGCGATGTTAATGGAGAAGCAGATGTTAGTCGATTTGTAATTTGTGAACCCACACACTAAGCTGAATCATGTGGTGCTACGATTTTTAAAGTACACGCAGCAATCGCACGATCCAGCTAAGCAGATGTTTCACAGCTTGAACTGAATCAGTTGCTGATTTATTTTTCCTTTAATTAAAGAGAACAAAATTCTACATAAAATCAATAAGAAGCAAATAAGATGAATTGTCAATAAATACATTGACAGACAATAATAGAAAATTAAAATCAACAGTGGATATAGTGCATTCATTACAAAGACTTAAAACAAATGTAAATGAAAAACAATTAAAGATTCTTTTGAGAAGAAATGAATAAATTGGGACTAAACAGTAAAAAAATTGAAAAGGGAAAAGTTCAGAAAGTCAGAAGGGAAGACTATACAGATAAATCCCTGCTACAGTGAGAACAGAAAAGAGGAGCATAAATTTTACAAGTTCATTCAATTGGCACAGGTTCCAGAAAATACAAACTTTCAGAATGATGATTTTCACCAAAAGATTGAAGACATTTTTGCATACATATAAACCACATGTATAATAAGTGCTAATTGAAAGATTTGCCTCAATATTTATAGATATCCTTCTGTTAGCCAGGGAAAGCAGGGCATGCAGTGAAAACATTAGTTTATGTTAAAGGAATAACATACAAACACACATTGAGTCACATTTTAGTTGCCATTTTATAAAATAATGACGAAGGCCAAGGTTACTACAAGCTTTGCAATGCCATTTGGATTTTCATGGTATTCATTGATGCATCCAAAGCACATAACCCCAAAAGCAGACAGATCAAAGAGACAAAGAATCACATTTTTCAGTACGTACAGATTAAAGGTGAATTTTATGTACAAATGCGTGACTGGGAATAAACCAAATTTCAATCATTTAAATGCTTTCATCACAGAACTAAGAAATACTTGTATACAATGCAAGTGCATACCTGGCTGGACCCTTGTTAAGTGATGAGATGAACTTCAGTTTCGAAAAAGAACCACCATATATCTGAATTTCAGGGTGGAAAGTAGTTTAAATTGCTAAAAAAATAACTGTTCGCCATTTCAAGCACTATCCTAAACACATTTCGTTGGCTCTGACGCATGGCAAATCCAGTGAGTCTAATGTCCGCCATTGTTGTTAAAAATTTTCCAGGATGAGGTCACTCAGTATGACCACATCCTGCTTCTGCTTGGATCAATGACATACGAAAGTGCTTCATCTCAATCCAATTTGGACACATATTGTGAAAACACTTTCAACCGAAATAAATTCCGATTTTAGTTTATTTTCTTATTAAGTGCTATTAACCTGCATCATACCCAATGTGGATATGATCAGTACTGAACAACATGTCACCTTTGTTTTGACACAAATCCATGTCAGGGCGACCCTGCACACAATAAACCGCGGGAAATCCAAAAAGTGCACACCAAAGTTGGCATAAAATTTTTAATTTACAAACAAATAAGCAACAGTTCAAAATATCAACCAAGTATATGTCCAACCACTGCTTCTTCCTAACCTCCAACCTACAATACAGTGAAGTGCAATAACCAGAACAACATTAGTAACTAAATCTAAGCCCCCAAGGGGAAAATTTTAGTTGAAGAAAATTTAATGCAACAAATTTAATGACTTTCCCAGATATGCACATAATGCACATAATAAGATAAAAGCTTTTTGACGAATTGCCTATAGTGAAGTACCGTGATCCATAAATGTTGATAAAACTGGCAGGATACATTACATACGGATGTACAATTATTTACATAAAGAACACACATTAAATGAAGAATTCTGAACTTGATGACTTAAGCTAGCATACCGATAAATCTAGAGGCTTATTTCTAAGCAAAAAAAATAAAATACAAGATTTCCTACAGGTAGTGAACACTGTATTAATACAGAAACACAACACTAAAACTAACAGGCAATGCATACCAACAAATGATAAAAACAGCACTACAATTATAAATTTGTAAGAACTTACGTTTCAAGTCGAATCTTCTTCAGAGCAACCCATTTGCCCGTTTTCTTGCAACGGGCTTTGTAAACAACTCCATAAGTGCCCTCCCCGATCTTCTCAATTTTCAAATATTTCTCCATATGAATATGTGTGGAATGTAATCAAATCATGCTAAATTTGAGTCAGCATATCCAGATTGATGCTTCAACTATCACAAAATTCCCACAGGTGGTTTAGTAACCATGTAAACATATACTGGAGTGCATAATCTGTTCTCTCCAAAATCTTCTCAATGAAAGAGTAATTCACTTAGTTCTTCACAAATTTTAAAAAGTGGTGATATTTTCTTTGAGGTAAAACTCGCCCAGTCTTGGGTTTCGGGGACCACACCACAACTGGACACAACTTCTGACTTTATCACTTGCTTCAAGGTGTCGGCGTCGCCATGTTTTCGCGGGAACGTTAAAGCTACTCCTACTACCAACATGTTGAGGAAAGTAAGAATTTTTTTTTCCTGCACCGACAAATTTATCGATTTCTTCCAACGAATAGTCTCAATATCAAGTTTGACGAAGTTTTCTCTGAAAATTTCCTTTCTATTTTCACCGCATTGTCGCCAATAACAGACTATGTTCATGAGACAGTTGTGGCGAACCTGTACCGCCTTGTGCGCGGTAACATTTGAATTGAAGTAATTCGGTTCGGACTGTGCAAAATTCGATAAATGCGAAAGATGTAAAAGGGCAAAAATAAAAGTTCGTTTTTTTCAGAGTCAAATTTGAAAGTTCCTTGTTTTCTTTACTTAATGTCTCTAATAGTTCACAATGAGCAGTTGTTGTGCAAATCAATGAAACATCACCTATAATTTATATTGTTGACAGATTGGTGCGATGTTGATTGGTAGGAGCTTCTAGCCTAGCTCAAGGGAATTTGATTTGGAGTTTCGAAGGAAGTAAATAAGAAAACTTAAGATTAGAAAAGTGTATGACTATACTTCAACTGTCAACAGTAAACTTATTTAATCCAGGCAATAAAAAGAATGTTAACTAGCATTGACAACATTTTCCACAAAAGCACACAAACATTATTAGAGTAGAGTCATAAAAAAAGAAGGAAAAGGGGGAGGGGGGGGGTCATATCAGTACCCAACTTTTCTTTGTATGCAGTACAATATACTCCACATCACATGCTGAAACAGGTTCATTTCCTGTCATTGGTTGGAGATAATCACAGAACAAAGCTTACAAAAGCAACATATGACTAACATCTTATAATATGGATATTAAAATAAACTCTTCAATGATCTTACATCTTCATATAGTAACAACCATTGCAATAATTAATTTAAAACCCTAAGAAGATGACATGGCAAGGTGCACAATGTTCTTGGCAAATAATGCCACAGTGTGTATCACAGTTCTGTTTCAGAAGTCAATAAAATTATACTATACAATAACAAAGACAATAGCAGACTTTCAGTCATGAGAAAGACAATGTTGAATCCAGTCGTCCAGACATTCTTCTTAAAACACAGGAATTTTTGAGCGATGAACAAGAACTAGGTCATCATCCAAAGTGAGCAAAGTCTGTGGGTAAAGAGAAAATGTGAACAATGTATTCCAGTGATTAATATTTAAGTCATACCCATCATAAGACATACCATGAATGAAAAGAACATGCTAAAAGCAGACAGGAAATGCCAAATATCATGCTTGTCATAAAAGTTCATGATCTGGCAAGGTTGGTTGAAGCTACGTGATTGTGCAGGGGTGACCTAAAGTAGCAAAATATACGTTAAACTAAAATGGAAAGTACAACAGAAGAAATAAATACATATGATAGAGAAGGTTCTTACCGCCCATGATATAGATTTATGGAAGAAAAAGTAAAGAGATGAACCCCAGCCAACGGTAGCTAAGATGAGATAAGCAAGTGGTTGTAGAAGTAATCTTTCTCGGCACAAATATTTCATCACAATATAAAAAATTGTGTATAACATGAGATTGGCCATGAAAATTGCTAGCAAGTAAGTTCCAAAGCTATGTTCCAGGTGGTAGATCCAAACAACAGCAGCAAGAGCCCAGTTGGCCATATTCCCTGTAAACATGTACATACTAAATGATTTGAGACTGTACAAAAATAAATTCTACACAGGAAGTAGGGGGAAAAAAACAACAGCAATAAAAATAAAACCTATCATACTTGCCTAATATGAGAAGAACCATTCGACTTGGGTATCTTGGTCTGAAGAAAGCACAAGGATTGGGTTTTATTTCTCTGCACCACAAGTTCCTTGCATGACGAATCATGTCAAAGCCTGTAAAAGACAAACAATTGATCCAAATTGACAAAGCTCTCCAAATCACTACATCTCAAAATCAGTAATAGGTGTTAGAGTTAAGTACTCACCAACACGTAACCTTCCCATGTAATACACCTTGCCAGATAACCAAAGACATGTTGTTAAATGTACTACTGTGAAAGCTGCCCAAAAGTAAGGTGTACCAGACAAAATCCCTGCCACTCCAACAAGAATTATTAATGCAAGGACTCCAAAAGTTGCATAGGCACTTGCATTGATGTCTGGGTGACGTGTATGATAAATCTTCAGCATGCACAGCAAAGAAATTACATACATAAAACTTGTGTCTGCAAACAGGACCACACAAAGGTTACAAAGAAAGACAAAAAATCGGGTATTTAACTACTCATGGGAAAAATCTCAACCATGCTCACCAAATTGAAAGTTGGAATGATTTGGACAAACATGGTAGCAGCCGCTTAGTATACCCTCCATCATCAAAGCTGCACCCATGGCATATAAAAGTCCATAATGCTGAGGTATACCATAATACTGCAAAAAGATGGTACAGTTTGTGATGGATAGTTATTATTGTAGTCAAAACTTGGTTTACTTCCAATGAAACATTTATTTTGAATACCTTGTCTAGGTCACCTCTTTCAGCAGTGGCATTACAGTGCATTCTGTCCCGTCTGTATACTAGGATAACAAACAGAAGGCCCAACATGAAGTAGCCAATGTTTGAAAAGACATGATTAAAGTCACTCAAGAATCCCAAGGGATAAGCACAAAGGAAGTTATAATAACACAAATCTTGATTGCCTGTTTGCTTAAGTACCTAAACCATAGAGAGCAAAGAAAAACAACTTGAGGTATGAGGAAATTAACTGGTATTAAATCACTGACTAGAAGCTCTAACCTACCGCTTGAGAAGATAACACCAACTGTACAACTGGAAGGGCATAAAATGTAGCCACAGTTAGCAGATTCCAAAAGTACATCAACGATTTCTTCCTCAAAATCTTAGGGTTTTTACGAGCAAGATCACAAACGTACAAGATTTTCTTAGTCCTGTCAGTAAACATGGTTTCCAATTACAGCAAAAAATATATTTAAACTGCTGATATTTACAAATCAATTTATTATCAATTTATCCTACCTAATGACATCTTTGTCTGAGGAGGCATCTGCAAGGGTGTCAATATCTGTCTCATCTAAAGAAGAATCATCAGATACTCCAGCTAAAAACAAGAGTTCAATATTAACTGCCCATCTTAAAAATTTTGAAATCATTACTCAAAATAATATTACTCTTACTATGTTCATGCTCATTGCAATAACTGGAGTCATTTTGAGTTATTGTGTCTTCTAAAGTTGCATCAAGTGACTCTTCTTGTCTTGATGTAGAAGGTACAACAATATGATTCTGCACTGATGCAGTTTGAATTAAATAGGTAATATAGTCTGGATTATTCCTTTTTCTGTGGAATAGTATTCAGGTTTACTAACATTAAAATAGATTCAAAGTTGTAGGATAAATAGTGGAATATTACTACAGACAACTTACTTGAAATAATAAGCTACAGACACAATAAGTGTCACAACATAAAATGAGAGATACAAAAAGAATGCAGAAGCTGCAGCTATAATGTACTCATCATAACCAATGGATGGCTTGAAAGAAAATGTGACTGTTTTTTCACGATTAGAAGTATGTGAGGGCTCTCCAGTACAGTCAAAGTCATCACCTTTCACAACAAACACAATGTAAAATCCTTTTGGAAAAAGGGATCTCTGAAAACAAAAAGAAAATTTCATTGATCGTCAGATAAAAAATCAACCAGAAACGTTTTCTAGTTTGTCATAAAGTTTTACAGAATGAGAATACGCACAGTGAGAGTAATGCCACCACGGGTGGTAACAGTTTGTCGATAGCCTTCAAACTGGACTGTTCTTTCCAAATCAAATACTGGGCACTGTGAACAAGAGAAACATACATCCAAAATACATATAGTTAAAAGAAAATCCTGATAGTGAATTTGCATCTAGAAAATATCAAACTTACTGTAATGTTTTGTATGGACACAACCATACACAAATCACTATCTGAATCAACTTGGAGAACCACAGAATGTGGTTCCCAATCATTTCCCCACTTAAACTGATAAAACTTTGGTTCACTTGGGTTGACTACAAAAGATGGTGGGTTCTTGCCAATACTGTAAAAAAGCAGGTAATCGTAATTTTTTCTTTTTACCTCTAGCAACATTTGCTGTTGAGTCAGGAAGAGTACTGCCCTCTACTCACCTTACAATAAAATCTTCTTCTAAATCCAAGATCAAAGTAAAATCTAAACTGATATTAGATGATGAAGATATTGTAATTATAACCTGTTCATCAAGGGTAGTATCAAAAGAATCAGAAAGTGCATTTTCTGGATTAGCATGCACTTCCTGTTGATAATTATTGTTTGGACAGATGGTTCTCGATGTCCGATTATAATCAACTCTGAAATTTGTCAAAGACCAATTAAGCCCGCGCTAAAAGACATAACTTTTGACAACCAACAAGTTCTTACCTACCTGTCATTCTTTGTGGGTACCATGAGGGGAAGCTGCCATGACAAAACTCCTTTTGCCTGCCTCAGTACAACCAGAACTGGACTTCCACGAACAGCACTTCCACAAGTAACTGTCACACGCGCAGGCTGGACGTCGTGAGAGGCACCTGCCCGAATCTGCTCCAAAAGAAATAGTATGCAAGACTTAGAAATAAAAAAATCTCGACATGACGAAAACAAGTGAAACTATTTACACAAAGAGCCCCAATGAATGGCAACTGCGAGCAAACAAGGTTAGGTTCATCATTAAAATGATCCCACTTAGCATCCAAGAAACCCGTGACAACTCACCGAACTGTTTCTATTGAATATGAACAAGTATTCGACCGAGGAATTGACAGAGAGCGTATAATTTTCCCCAATTGTCGCATTAGGGAATTCAATGGTGTCGATGCCGCAGTGAACGGCTGTCTGCAGACAAAGCAGCAGAAACAAACAAACGACCCAGTTCGGCATGACGGTTACATGAACGCTAGAGTTTCATTAGTCTCCGTGAGCCGGTGAGCTGTGTCGCCACCCATGCAGTATGCAGTTCCAGACGGTCTACGGCGTTTATGCTGACAATAAGTACTACGGCGCTGAGCGACACAGACGTCGTCGACTAACTGACTACTGCTCTTGATGCATGTTGCGATGATCAGCTGTCTGAGCTGACCAGTGGAGGGGGAAGGGAGGGAAGCACAAGGGGAAGGGGGAGGGGATTTCCCTACCGATGTCACAATGTTGCGAGTGCGAAGGTACGAAGCCGTAAGTCCGCGAGCTGCTGCGAGCACCTTTCGGGACGGAGATCACGGAGTACGGAGATGTCACGTGTACTTTTTTTTAAAAATAAACTCTGTACTTTAAAATGTAATATAAAAAATATATGTATATGCAATCCTTTTCTGTTTTGTGTGTGTGCATTAATTTTGAATTGTAAGTTACCGGTCTCGGTAGACAGCATAAAGTGGAATTCGTGAAAAAGGAAGAGGATTCAATGAAATCAGGCAAATTTATGGGAGATGGTGGATTTATTAACTAAGTATTTGCATAGCACGTCTCCAAGATCCTTCGACAATATTAAACAGTTGACTAAAACCCAAAATTTTCAGTGGCAGGCCTGATTATAATAATGTACATTTTACAGCAATGCCAGGAATGCAGAGGATCTGTACACGGCTCACAGGTAACAATTTGGCTACATATCAACACTTTCGTGGATCAATGGGCAGGTCGGTCTTGAGGACGGGGCGCCTGTCATCCTGCATGGACTGAAACAGAGACAAATCATTAGTTAGGGGTCCACTGTGTTCAGTGAGTCACTCATTGAGTGCTAATGGGCAATGGGACACTTCCGAAAAGGACACTTCCGAAAAGGACACTTCCGAAAAGGACACTTCCGAAAAGGACACTTACGTGGGCGAGGCAGCCGATGGAGGCGAGGACGCCGAGGACCAGGACCTTGTTGGCGTAGGCGTTCTTCTGGTTGTACTGCTCCTGCCAAGAGCCCTTGGGCACGGGGAGGATGTCGTAGCTGGGCTTCTCGAACGTCTCGAGGCTGGACATCTGGCGGCGAGCTGAAACCGTCCAAAACAGAACACAGTTAATCGTGTGCCAAAAAACCAAAAGCGACGTGGAAGAAAGGGGCAAACGCAGGAAAGGCCTCGTCCCATGAATCCGAGGACCCACAATCATCCAGTCCCATCCAAACAACTGCCAAAGTTTTTTTCTTTTTTAAAGATGCTGGCGCCAACGGGTAGAGAACACATAAAGAGAGCCCAACCATCAAGCACACAAAGTTGCGCTCCTATCTCCTCCCCCACTTCCGGCGCCGACAGCTATATGAAGCGCATCGCAACAAAACAAGCGCGTTGGCGTTGCAAGGGAAGACCTGCCATGCAGCCTGCACGCCGACTCTTATAACACACCAAGCGTTTACAACGCACCGCAATTTTTTTTTTTTTTTTTTTTTTTTCAAACCGCTCCATCTCGTTCTTTTCTCTCAGATAAATAATACGGCAAGGCGGCCGGCGGCGCGTCAGGTCGACATGGCGCATTTATTTCGCTAGTGTTCTTTTAGCACGTTGCGGCTGCGGCGTTCCGCGCACACCAGCCAGGCCGGCCAGCCCGGGAGGGCAGCCAGCCGCCGCCCCGCCCCGCCCCGCCCCGCCCAGCGCCTCGGCCCGCGCAAAGTATAACTTCCGTCAGGAAGTCCGCGGACCGCGGGACGGACGCGGGACGGACGCGGGCGGGGGTGACGGACTGCGAGCTGTGAGCTGAGGCTGAGGGCGGGGCCCGGCCTCGCGGCCAGGCGCCTCCTCGGCATCTTTTTGCAAAAACGTCCCACGCTCGACTCCACTTCACCCATCCATCCCGATCATCATCTACTGCCATGCACAGGGCCGCAGGGCACAGGCAGAGTCCGGCCTGCGGGCGTTCGCACACCGAAGATAACGCATCCACTTGCCTAGGGACGCGGGAAGCAGAAGCAGCCGCCCGCGAAAGCACGCCGACAGCCGCCCAAGAGTAACCCCCCCCCCCCCCACCACCACCACCAAAGTGCCGAGATTCGCATTGCTGTGAATCATGGTCGACAGAGAAGGGGACGGTGCGGCAGGGACCAATTGGACCTATCAACCGCACGCATGTCGGGACATGGAGCCCCTTCCACGCTCCCCGCTCTGTCACGCGGCGACAGCGCGGCGGCAGCGCCCGACCGTCGCGGCATAGGCCGTGCCGCGACACACGCGGCCGCGGCGGGTCTGCCTACCCAGCCAGGGGCCGCGTCGGGACGTCCTCACATCATCGGCAGATATTCAGTGAGCAGGGTGCGCTTCCTTCCCATACGCATAGCAGCGGGACTGCGGACGCAAGGCGGCACTCGCCCGCAAAAAGAGAAGGGGGGTAGAAGAAAGAAAAATGAACGCGTCTCTCATTCAAACACACACACACACACACACACACACACACCGCGCGCGCGCGTGTATATTGTAAGATCCGCGAAAAAGTCTCATGCGCGAAAGCAGCCGCAGCTGCAGCCGCAGCCGCAGCCGCAGCACCAGGCCAGTGAAGGGGGCGCTGGAGGCGGCTGGGGGAGGGAAGGGTATAAGAGAGCGGGCTGCGCCGGGGCCAGGCGTCAGTCACACAGCGAGAGGGCACCATGGAGCACCGCGGGAGCACCGCCACCCTGGTGAGAGAAGACTAGCATCTGCATTTCACTTCGTTTCCCAAATCTCCGCCACTTGTCAACCTATATCTATTCAAGTTTAAGCCCGAAAGGCAGGCGTGGATCCAGGGGCGGCTCTAGGGGGGGGGGGGGGGGGGTGTACCGCTTTCTGCCTACTTTCAGGCGGATTGTAGCGCGAATTACTTTGGTGGAGATTTGCATTGCATTTTTCACCTCCAAACTAAGTTCTAAAAAGAGAGGGGGGAGGGGATATTGATATTGTGAGTAAAATGCACAAGTAGAGCCTATTGCAAGGTGTTTCATGACGGTGCCTTTTGTTCTTTTTTAAAAAGAAAAGAAATTTTAAAAATACATTCGGGTCGTGAACACCATTTAACTTTTCACTCGTCAAAGGGTCAGATTCCGCTTGCCCTCTCCTTAAAAAAAAATGCTTGCTCACAGGAGACGTTTAGGGTCCAAAGACAAAGCACGACTTTCCACTCTTTCCCTGAAGAGAAAATGAAAGGATGACACGCCGTTCGTCACGAGCGTGCCGATACCGTCACGAACCGCCAGGAGAAGGGGCAGGGGGGGGGGGGGGGCTTTGGGAAAATTTCGACGACGCTGCAGATCGCGCACCAGATCTGCAGATGAGGAGCTGCTGACAGAAGCCAACGGTGAAAAGGGTCGAGATTTCATCTCGGCTGCGTCTAACAACGGTCGTGACTCTCTCTCTCTCTCTCTCTCTCTCTCTCTCTCTCTCTCTCTCTCTCTCTCTCTCTCTCTCTCTCTCTCTCTCTCTCTCTCTCTCTCTCTCTGTGGCGAGATCGGAAAGTTCGACTTCTTTTTCTGGAACTTTTTTCCGTGCGTCAATTTTCTTCTTCCTTGTAGCGGGTGCGCGTGCCAGAACAAAGTGTTAAACCGTCACCTTCGTGTGGGAAAAGAAAGGGGGGCGGCGGGGGGCTGCAGTGAGGAAGTGTGTGGGTGCACTAGTGCATAATGGATGGGGAGAAAACAGGACGGGAGCCGTGTGGGGCTCGCGCTGCAATCTGCACCCGGCCACGCCGCGCTGCGCCCGATCATTGCTTGTGTTTTTATTCCCCCCCATCTCTCTCTCTCCATGCATGCACGTGTCCGCAGTAGTGCAATGCAATGGCAGGGTAGGGCTCAGTTCGGGACTCGTGTCAGCACTTGGGGGTCAGCACCCCGCGCCGACACAGCTATGGCTTTAGGACACCACCGCCAGGCGGCGTGGCGCGCCGTTCCTGTTCCGCCCTCCGACTGACTTGGGATTTCGTTAGGTTCCAGAGGCTTGGCTTTGTGGCGAACACAAAGACAGGGGCGATTAACGCCCAGGCCTCCCGCCGCCCTCCTCCCGCCAGAGACCCGATCCGGTTTACCGGTTTGGCTCTGATTCCCAATTTACAACTTCCCTTCCTTGCGAAACGGCCCGTAAAACAGATAATTACTTCATAAATGGAGTGTGACTGCACCGCGAGTCGGGTCCGTGGCCTGGCGCGGCGCCGCCACGGCAATTGCAGGAACTAGGGGCTTGATGCGAAATTGATACAATATGCATGGATGGGTGGGTCTGTTCCAGTTGCTTCTCCTCGTCCTGGCGACTCTGCTGCGGTCCAGCCACGGGGGCGCAGGCGGAGAATCCGAGGGCAAACACGGGTGAGTGCGTCAAGCAACGACTTGATGTATCTACCCAGACAAGTATCTTAGAATTTGATATCAAAAAATTCGCCTTTGACCCACTGCCGATTCCAGCCGCAAAATCATCATCCACGTGCCGTACTACATCAAGAACCACCACCACACGCACACAGTGTACAAGTACGTCAAGAAGGACCAGCACGGCGGCGGCGGCGGCGGTCACGACTCGGGCGACAGTGAGGGTGGCGACAGTGAGGGTGGCGCCAGCCTCGACCAGGAGCACAAGGGACAAGGTGCTAGCGAGGAAGAAGGCGACTTCGGCGACCACCATCACCACCACGACGCCGAATTCATCGGCCACTACCACGACTTGCATGACGACGGCGAGGCAACACACACCACTCCCCAGGCCTTGGGACTTCACGGAGAGCCGCGCCCCAACGACCACCATCAACATCCTCACCACTACCATCACAACGAAAATGATGGAGGCCACCACCTACATCCCCATCACAACGGCAACGTAGGCCACCACGACGGGAACTTCTACAACCACCACAACCAGCACCAGCAGCAACGACTGCGAGAGGAAGGCTCCCACTTTCATCACCACGAACAAGACGGACGACAACACCACCACCATGAGAGCGACGGCGATCGCGGCCACGCCCACTTCCACTCCAAGTTCGTCATTGGCACCAACGGTAAGAATTTTGGCTGTTTTTGCTTCTTTTTATTTTTTTTAAATGTGTCCATGAGTAATTTGAACTTGGTGTTTCAGATGGACACTTGCACGAGTCTGACAGTTCAGAGAGTTCGGAGCATACAGTCCATGGGGGAGAGTTGGAGCCCCACGGGAGTCACGTCCCATTCACAGGGCCAAGAGAAAATGATGATCCAACCAGATATGAGCAAACAAATCATGGACACGGAGCATACAACAGTCATCCTGTCCATGAAAATGGAGAAGACTCTGATCACGATGAGAAGTATCCTAACAACCAGTCTCAATACGAAGGTTTCAACACTCTGTCTGAACAACGGACAGAAGAGTCACAGCAACATTTCAGTCCACTATATGCAAGGGACCAAATGGCTTCCTACAATAGGTATCATTTTGAGAAATTGGAGGACAAATCTGGAACCAATGAAAGAAGAGGCTCAAAAAAACGCAATGGAAAACGAACACAGGAACGACCAAGAAGACAAAAATATGAGGTCAGGGAGCCAATCAGAGAGCAGTCGTCAACAAGATTCAGTCACACATCACATGATCATCCCGGCGAATACCAAACGAAAGGACACAGAAAACACAATCAAGAATGGAGATAAAAGTAAAGAAGACAATTGGGTGATGAGGTATTTGCAGGTATCAGTCAACCCTCAGCTGATTTTAAAGCAGTCTTGATCTCTGAAATTCCAACCCAGGAGTTTATAACGAACGTTCTCTTGCTCACATCTTGTTATTTGTTATATGTATTTTTTTATTATTTTATGTTAATAAAAATAAATTAATCAAGAGATTGTTGTTTAAAATTGATGTGGAATGAAGGTAGTGAACCCTTACATGGAAGCACTGCCAGGTAGAGGTTAGGATGCCAATCCGCTTATAAAAAACGAACTCTTGTGATAGCTTTGTTTAAGATGTGCCTAATATCAACAAAATTCTTCTATACGATTATAACATCCATACTCTCTCCGATAACAAATAATAACTAGAGAATTATAAAAGTTGCAGCTAGTCCCTGCGAGTTGCCACTATGTATGAGACAGCACACAAACAGACAGAATAGATACTTCCATGAATACTGATGCAACTAAAACTTACATGCTGCCCTCAGGACAGGCCTGGCAATCCTCTGAAGTGCCGACATTTTGAGCTGAACTAAATGATGACCAAAGCAAGGTCTCCTAACACACTGAGAATTTTCTCAAGGAGATTTGAGGTACGTCTGCTCGCTCACAGCCCTTTACAAATAACGAGTAGTCAGTTCTGAGTTCAGACTGGGGGATGGAGTGTGGGCGCGGTGGACGTAGGGGGGCGTGTGGGTGTGGTAAATTCCGCGCTTTGCATTCCGTTTCGACACAAATAATGAACACGAAAAACATAATAATTATGTCCAAGGTATCTCTAATAACACAGGAAATTATTTCGTTGTGACTAGGTTGCAGGTGGATCAGGGGAAAAGACAAAAAAGAAGTCACCAGTTCTTGTTCTTCTTTTATGATGCCGTGGATTTCGGAGCAGAAGAAATCCCAGCCATAACCTCCGTAACACTTAAATTTGTTCCCGACATGGGGGGTTCTCAAAGTACAAGAAATATCAGCGTTGTTAACGACAACGAGGATAGCGTTATTAGAGTCTCCGATGGTGTTGTGCGTCGACTGTTCGGCGAAGAATCGCCAGCGGGCTCAGGCGGTGCGGTGGAAAATCCGCAGCCAACTGCAGCAGTAGCCGCGCAACCTGCCTACATCCCAGGATATAATCCTATCAGCACGGCCCAGGTACGTCAAGTAATTTTCATTTCAGTCGGATGCCAGTGAATAAGTTTCAAAGATCCTGAATTATCAAGTGCCAACATATGTCATTCTCTGACTGCTCCTCACTTGACCCTACCCTGTTCAAAGGTGATTAGTGTCGTGTCTATTGTTTATGTTTTCCCCAATTACTTTGAGATCTGACACAATCCTCAATTGGTTGGGTAGCAGTGCATTTAAGTGTCACTCTCCCACACTTTATAGTGGTTCTTATTTCACATTGGAATTTAAATTAATTGTGAAATTTCCTGATGTGTCAGATCTTGTGTCTCCATGCATCAAGGACATCCGTGTTATCCTGTTTTTCAGTGTTCTGGAACTGATCTTTAGTTAATTAATTCCAATGGACATATCAATGTAGTTTGCCCTTCCCTGTAACAGTAGGCTCAGACTTTTTGTACAGTCTGTTGCATGTTATATTGATCACTGGGAATGTCAATGGATGTGTCATGACATTGCAACATTCTTCCTTCTTTTCATGTGTTGTCTTACCTTTTTTTCTAGGTTCGAAGGGAGGTTTTGGCAGCTAAAGATGAATCTGACAAATATTGGACGAAACGAATCAGCTCGTTAGTTGAAGCCCAGGACAGAGCTGAGAAATATTCTGAAAATGAATTTGCGAAGGCCTTGAATGACGTTAAAACAATTTTCAAGACCCATAATACTGTTCATTATGAAAGTCCATGTAAAGAAATTGAAAGTACTCTCACCAAATGCTACAGTGACAATCCTTCAAGGCCTTTAAATTGCGCTGCACAAGTCCGAGCCTATTCTGAATGTGTGCAACTCAAAAACAACAACAGATCAAAAGCAAGGTCTTAACTTTTGAAGCTCACATCTTTGTAGGCTATTTGAATCAGTTTTCTGGGAACTACAGCATTCAATATCTGTACATTGCCTTAAGTATGATTTTTAGATGCATATATTTATACTGTTCACTGTTCTATTATGTTGAACCATCTTCCTGCAAACACCTACTGTGAGTTTTCCTCAGGTAGGGATTGTTCTTTGTTGTTGTTATTCTACCTGGACATATAGGTTTTCACTGTAATGCCTCATTTTTTTCTGTGGAATTCACTCCTTGTAATGAATAAAAATTTATATTTTCATGTTTTGTCTTGATTCTGTGGATAAATTTTCATTACATCTACAACTACTTACTGAATCATCTCTGCACACTCTTTGTGCAATGATGTTGTGATTACTGACCAATACTGCTCAGTGACAAGAAGAGTATACAGATATCAATCACTCGTACACAAAAGAGGGAACAAAACGAATAAGAAATTATGCTTTTTATTACATTACAACTTAAATTTCCAGCTTTTCATGCAGAAATAGAGTTCTTGCAGCCGATTCAGAGAAATAACATATCTGATACCTACACTGCTTACATTGAAGCAGTTTGGCATTATCTGATTTGCATCTGGTGCATCACATATTTCAGCAAAAAGAACATTCGAGATACGTAAGGAAGGGGTTCAGGGAGCAACACCATATTTGATCCCGAATATTGTTGTCTTCATTTTCAATGAACATGTTTTACAAATAATATTGGTCCTTTCAGAAAAATGGAGAAAGAGGAAGATCTCTCTACATAAGAACAGTCTACAACGTTGGCGTATTCATGTTGACACGCACATGGTTGTTTTTTGATTATTTTTTTTTTTTTTTTTTTTTTCCAGTTCCCTTAAAGGTAATGTCTTAAGCCAGCTACATCTTCATTCACAGTTCTGATCCAAATATAATGTGAAATTCATGCTCTAAAAGGTGAAACAAGCTAATGTAATCAATCTCTTACATAGGAATGACAAAAATTACAGAATTATCATTCACCACTACTTAGTTTGGAGCACTTTTAAATGATAAAAGGTAACAAATAAGTATTTATAATGGAATCTTCATCTGTTTAAAAGACTTATTTTTCAATTTTTTAAGGAAATGAAAGGCTACATATAAAGGGTAACAGAATGCAAGCATATTAGTGGATTAGATAAAGCATTCACAAGCTACTAGAATTTTGTGGGATTTGTGGACACAATACAACATAAAGATGACTAGGAAAGTCAAGTGTGATGAAAAATTAAGAAATGCACACTCTTGTCTGTCCTTGTGACAACAACTGTCACGAAGGAAAAAATGAACACCATAGAGAAGCAGGATTCCAGTGCATAATACAATTTTTTTTTTTTAGGGGGAAAGATAGAAATTTAGTCCTTTCACACGAATCTATAAAAAAAAACAGACGTACAGAAAACATCACTGACATGAGTCATAAATTAAATAAAATACAAATCCCACCAAAACGAAAGAAAAGAGGAGGAAGAAAGCAAGCTCATTGTCATTACATGCGCATTCTGACTGAACATCAGAATTAGAGCAAGTTTGATGCATGGTGTACTACTGATAACTAGCAACTTATACAACACTCCAGCAAAAGCTAAACAAAACAGCCAACACATTTAGTGAGTTAATCAGTCAAATCCATTGTTACAAAATCCCATTGAATTCTGTTTCAGCTTCTGGTAAAATATGATTCACCGAATTAATAAAATGTACAAGGGGAAAAAGAGGGGGAAAAGAAAGGTCACTGGGAACATAATAGTTAACACAATGGTAATGCAAAACCAGATTTCTTTAGGTACTTAGTTCAAGTGTGAAAACCCATTTCAGTTACCAATAACAGTCAATTAAAATTGTAATAGGAAAATAGGAATTATAACATATAAATGATAAGATTCACAACAGAAAAAATCTACCTTAACATAGATACTTGAGGGTTATTGAAGATCAATTTGTGCTCGACACAAACCAAGAAAAATACACTTTGAACATTCCACTTCTTAAGAACATACGGAGCTGCTACAAAGGTAGACAGAAATCACTGCTTTTTCAGTACCACAACTGTGATGCCTGAGCGTATGAAGAAATAGTAAACTAACTTAATGCCTAATTTGAACGGAAAATAAATCTACACTGGTTGACCATATTTTACAGAAGGTAATAGTTAATGTCTGCATAAGGGTCCATAAAATCCTGCATATTTTTTCTCATGTAGCCCTTACTTTCTACTTCTCTTCAATTTCAAACTACTGCATTTTAGACAACACATGATCAAGTTGTATAGACAACTGAAGAAAGCAGTGAGGCTGCAAGCAAGATGTCAGCCACTGCACTTCAGACACCACACACAATAGAAGAAATTCTACTCTTGATGAACGCCAGGCCTACAAACTTATTAAAATCAAACAAAATAATTGTGATAAAAATAAAATAAATGAAGCTACACAAACTACAGAAATGAAAATTTTCAATGATCCAGGTACATATTGTCAATGAAGAGGTTTCCATATTGACATTCAAAACAATAAATGTCCCAAATGATTTCAAGAGTTAAGAAAACAATCCCATTGTTTGAATAAAATCACTGTTTCTCCTCTAAAATGTCAGTAAAATCTAATTTTCTCAATATGCTTTGATTTTTTTTTAGTTCTACAGGCACTGATGATATGGTTTTCATCACACACCAATAACTGTATTCAACTCAACGCACACACCAGTGGGCATTTTAGGAGTTCACAATCACAAAGTTTGATTATATACAGAAAGTATCTTCCCAATATAGAGAGAAGAATAGCTGAATGAATGGCTCCTGGCACAATCAACAACTGTGCTAAATACATCACAGATAGCGCTTTCATTATGCTGAATTTTCATCAGTAAGTACCAAGGATTACAGACCAGACTAGAAACTACATTACTGACAACTGATAACAACAAAATGTGCAAATGTAACTCAAGATTTGTGAAAATAAATCAACATGAGGCTGGTCAGTCCTCATAAAATTTCACTTATGCACAAGAAGATTAGCAGTAGATGTAGATCTAAAATTTCAGAAATGCAAGATCACATTGTCTCATAAAATAAATTCATTACTAGAATACCATATTCACTCTACGCTAGGAAACTTCCTGTGCACAAAATGAGAGCAAATAGTTAAGAACTATATCAATTGGGAGACTGTCCCAAAAATAATACTAAGTACCCGTCTCATTCTGATAGCTAAGGCAGTATCTTAGCAATGAGAATGTCAAAGGGTTCATAACAGCATATCTTTAAAAGCGCAACTGATTTACATTACTCTGAGTATTGGAAAAATTCGTGCTGACAAGATTTATAGAACATGTCTCAAGAATGACGATTTGCCACCAAACCTAATGTATTCAAATACCTTTACACACCCACTGAAGTTATTTCAGCCTTTGCTCCTCAAATAGATATCCTTTGTTCATTCAAATATTAAAAATATACTGTATTCCTTTCAAAGCACAGGTTGATCAGGAACATGACCAGGTTAACACAGATGAGTACTGCACAAATAACATACGTTTACAGGGGCAATAAATTCACAGATTTGCAGCTTAATCACATCACAATACCAACTACGAAAATAAACTCAACTGTATGATCAACACACACATTCACCACAATCATAACAAAACAGACCACAACAATTTTACAGCTTTATTTATTACCGACATTAAAATATGCATTTTCATTAGACAATTATTAATACACAAATGGAAACAAATACCCATAAAAATCATAAAATTAGAGGTAACTTTCTGAAACCAGACACACATTACTGCTATAAGTGGCAATGTGTGTAATGAACAACAAATTTATGCTAAATCAACTTCAACTCCAACTTAACATATTTGTACCATCAGAACTATACCAGTAATCGCTCTAGTCTAAAACTTTACTCCCAGCATAATAACACTGGAAAATGTGAAAGAATGATTGTCCCTAATCAGACATATCCACTAGACTTAAAAGCATTCTTGCACTCATATTCCTTTTCAATGATATTTTCACAGGGATTATTTTGTGCCAATAAATGAAGTATGTTGAAACATATAAGCTTCTTCTCTATCCACAGCCGTCCTACTGAAAAACCAAAACAAGAAGACAGAAAGTAAAGAAAATGAACTTTACGTATACACCACACTTTTCATCATTGGGAGAGAACTGTTCTTTCCTTTTTTGATGTAATACGTTATTTCAAGTGGTTTCTGTTCACAACTCAAATTTAGCTGAAAACTAACATTCTAACAATACATGTGGCTTGCACTTACATTACATAACAAAAATTCGCCAAGAGGGAAGAAGCTCACCTTGGCAGGATATCAAACAGGTCAAAATTTATAATGGAAAGTCGCCAGTTATGTAGGATGGGCAGAGACAGAAAATGTTGAGACATCAGGTTCTCCATCAACAGGAGTATGTGTTTTTTCTGCGTTAGAACTGAACACATGGCTTGAAACATTACCCACTGTAGAGCTAACACTTGCTGCTGCAGTTGCATCACTTGAGGCTGCAAACCAAACATGTCAACCGGGTCAAAAAATGTATATGGATGTTCAACAAAGAAATTGTTGAAAAATAATTTGAGACATTTATGTAGTATCAAAATTCTTACCTGTATCATCGCCACTACCTCCACTAGCTTCTAACTGATGGATGTTCAAATTTTCATCTTTGTGTGAACTAGCAGCCTCCTCAGCTGGAGACAAACGTTTAACATGTCTTTGAGCCATATCACATTGCTCGTTGTTGTTCAGAAGATCTCTGCCTCCTTTCACTGTGTCAGTATCACCACTATGACTGACAACAGCTAATGGTCTCAAGCTACATGAGCTACCACTACTATTTCCAACAGGCCTTTTCCCATTGGAAGCCACTTCTGATGGTGCAGGTGGAGCACTGACGGAGCACTTCTGTACACTACATAGTCCATTTTCTGCTGTCTGGGGCTGAGCAGCCCGTTGCTGCTGCGGCGACGACTGAGGTGATCTCCGCGGGGTGGGTTGCGATGCAGGAGGTTGGGGGGATTTGTTGAAAAGGCTGACTGGATTTTGGAAGAGCCCTAAAAGTTTCTCCAAGCTAGAGGGAACTTTATTTTCGTCTGTTAAATTTGAAGCCACTGAAGATAGTCCCATCTGAACCCACGATATTTTTCTAGATCTTGATTGTGGTTGAGGCTGAGACGTTGCCTGAGACTGTTGCTGTTGCGTTTGAAGCGGGATTTGTTGTGGGGCTTGCTCACAAACTGGATGTACACTTGTCCGTTCCTCAGGACGATTGGATCCAGCAATGGCCATAATATTCCGAACTTCATTATCAGTATCCGGTGTAATAGATTCTTTATCACCGTTATCAGAATTACAAGAGAATCCCAAAGTTACAGAATTGGTGGCTACTACAGGGGACGGAGGTTCCACAACAGTCACCTTGAAGCGAGATGATCCTGACGATGGGAAGAAACAAGTCGGGGAAGTGGACGGCGATGCACTAGGTGAAGGCGACATAGAGTCAGACTCAGATACTTGAGAGACTCTGAAACGATTTCTGGCAGGGCCAGGGCTTGGAGCAGGAGATGGCATAGGGCTAGACACTGGAGACGGCACAGGTGAGGGGTCTGGGGAGCGAAGCCGGCCTCCCTGGCGTCGGGGCTCCGCAAGCAGGCCACCACTCATACTGCAATTGTCCTGAGCCACTGATCGCAGAAGTGTCTGACAAGTGAGGGAAATCTTGCGGCTGTTGATGGATGAGAGACGAATTCGCCTGTCTGGGCGTTCTGAGTCTGAAACTTCACTAACTTCTTCTTCCTCTTCCTCTGCTTCTGATTTTCCTGTTTCTTCATTACGCAAACAGTAAGAACGAACTTCTCTAACCAGTCGTTGATATTCACTTAAAGAAACATCCTGAAATACAATTTTTTTATATACATACTCCATGCATTTTTATAATTTCTAGTATTAGTTTCATAATAAAATGGTCAGCCACAAAGGCCCCTAAGGACCCAAATTAAGACTTACCGGAGGTCTTCTCTTGGGAGCATCATCAAGATCCAATTGAGTCACATTTTGATTAGATTTCATTGAAAGTGCTAATGCCATGAGACCAGCAACCAAAATTGTGTTATCACGTAAATCTATTCTCTGCATACCCAAAAAATAATAATATCACATGACATTGAGAATACATACATGATTTTTCAGGTTTGTATAAAATTTTTACTTTTAACTTTACCTGAATTACTGGATTATCTTCAATAACTTCTGCCAACACAATAGCACCCTCACAGGCCAAATGTGTGGACTGCATGCCTAATCGCAGCAGTGTTCTGTTTTGTTGCAATGAGTCTTTCATTGTATGAAGTACGTCACTAGTTAACACATTATGCCCAATGTTGAGCATTTCCAAAGACCGACAATTAGACTGCAATTAGAATGTAAGTGAAAAATACCTGAAACTAACAATTCTACTATTTAAGAATTATAAATTGTGAATTTGCAATTCTGAATAATCTGTACATACAAGAGCTCTGGCAAAATGCGATGAAGAACTGCGAGTAAGTCTGTTGTTCCACAAAACTAGAATGCCTAAACCACCTCCTGTTATAGGCTGTTCTATAAGCCCATCAACAATATGGCCTGCACCATCATCTTGTATATTGTTATTACTGTAAAATACAGACATATTGTTCAGACATTTATTTGAAAAAATTTCAAGACATGCATGAAACCCTCAATGAAAGCTGAAGAGTTTACAAACCTGACATCTAGCAATTGAAGACAAGTGTTGGAACGTAGTAGAGCAGCAAGTTGTAACGCATCAGTGACTCCCAAGTCATTGTCAGCAATATACAGTTCTCTGAGCCCTGTGTTAAGCTTTAAGGCACCAACTGCAACAATATTATCATTACAATCTAAAAAGTAATCTAAAAACAAAGGATAAGTAATTTACCATTAAAATTCTGGAAAAATACCTAAAATGATGATAGGGCGTCCACTCAGTTTACAATTTTCCAGCTTAAGCACCTGAAGATGTGTTGTTATTCTGAGAGACCGACTCAGAATAGGCATTATTTGTTCATTGAGGGTCATATTAGATGCCTCAAGATGCTCAAGACATTGTGTCTAAAGAACAGTAAGATTTTATTTTTTTAATCTCATCCCAGCACAATAAAGCAGGGAAAAAATGCAGCACAGTAAATACCTTTTTAATCATTCGTGAACAGGCCTGCCATCCACGTGCAGAGATGTTTTGATTCCCAGATATATTTAGGTGATTTGCTGACTCGTAATACTCAATCATGTCAAATACTGCTACAGCTCCCTATAACATTAGTAAACAGAATGGTGCTCAAGGCAGTTCATAATAAATAATTTCATTGCCCAATTATTGATATGAATAAAAAGGATTAATACAAACCTCATCATCTAATGAAGTGTTTTCTAAGCTGAGAGTGATAAACTGAATTCTTTTGAGAATCTCCTCTAGACTCTCTCCACGAACAGATTCTAAATGTTCACCTTTCAGATCCAACAAATTACATCGATCTCCATTATATTCAAGAGCCTACAATGAAAATATGGCATCAAAACTTATCAGACAAAATAAAAAAGAGGGTGATCTTCAGTAATATTGGAAGACAAGATTTAAATTAGTTGTAGTTTTATGGCAATGACATGACTGGTTATAAGAAAATGAAAAGTAATTTGAAAGTACCTCAAGTTGCTTGAGAACTGATCCAGATGGACGGTGCCCATGTTTGACACATGACTCGTAATAAGATGAAATTATTTGGCCTCGGTCAACATTGTCAGCTGTAACAAGTAACACAGTAACAATTCTTGAACACTAAAGCCATGTAGTATACACCAATAGGCCCTTTTATCAAGGTCAGCCCACATACCAAATCCAGGACCAAGCAAAACATAAGAGTAAGTTTTCAATCATGAAGCTCACGAAAATAAATTTAAAATAATGGCACCATTAAGTATACACTGCCACATCACATTCCGAGAAAAAGATGTTATGAGAAGCAGAAGGGTGGCCACATGAATGGTTAGGTTTCTTTCATGTAACCATCACAACATGAGATCAAGTTATAATCAAGCTATGTAATGTTTCTAGGGTCTTACTGGTACTTACCATACTCCCATGGGTTGGGAGCCTCCATGAATCCTGTGACCAATCTGTTTTCATCTTCTGGGAATGACACCTGCTTGTTCAAGGTGTTCCGCCTCTCAGACTGAGGCCTGTACAGACAGCCCTTCATGAGACTTGTCGTCTCTGGGGTCGCAGAACTCATTGTTTTCTAGCGCAGCATAACAGGTTGACGATTCAGAAAACTCTAAAAACCTCGCTGAGCCTGACCGCCCCAGCCTCACTGCATAAACTTCACAAGCCCCCCTTTGGGGAGGATGCAACCAATCTCAGACAGCCATTCTGTGTCAGATTTTCGGTCTAAGGGTGATGACGGCTAAAAAGACGTGGGTTTCTGAAAGCACAAATTAAACCTCACGTACCATGCGCGCGCACACAATAAACCACTTTGGTATTTAACCACACTTCAAAGCACAAAATCCGCGAAATTCCGCGCTGACTAGAGGAGAGGAAGTGGAGGCTGAAAGCAAATGCTGTCTGCTAGAACAAGAGAAACCAAAACAGCAGTTACATGAAGGCAGTGGTGGAAACGGCGTCTGCACTGTTACCGCTGTTACGCTCGGGAAATTAGCTGGTTAAATTGTCTCGTCTCTTGTAGAAATGTTTGCTGTCAAGGTTCGTTAAGTAGAAATCTTAAGAAAAGAAGCAGGACTTAAATGTTATCTTCAGGTGGTAGTTTTCTTGAAGCGCCAACCTTTTGTGAGGTTATGAAGTCCAGTACTATGAGCAAGACTGCAGTGCACTCATTCAATCTCTATGAGTAATTTGGTTGTCAGTGCATTCTAACTCATTCTTTTCTATTGCAGCAAGCTGTTGGGTCCATCACGCGAAGACTTCAATCCACCATTACATCTGGATCAAATTTTAGCCAGTTTGCTCCTACATGGACCTTTTTATCGAAACAGGCGCTGTCAACACCACAGGCGTGTTTCAGTTGCTCCAGTAACTTGGCAGCTGCTGTTGAAAAGGTCAGCTTTATACTGATACTGCTGAAGTTAGCATGCTGCTTTGGTCTGTACCTATTCATTGAATGTCATGTTTCAGAAGCAGGAAGAACCAACACCAAACCTAGTCAAAGCAGTAACTAATAAATCAACTAAAAAGGTCAGTCTTAAGCAAGTACTCCAAGTGGAGGTGCTTCTGTACTTCTATTTTCTTACTAATTGTCATATTTCAGCCACAAAAAGAACCACCAGCAAAGTTAACTGACGAAATTATACATGAACCAGATGTACTGTATCATGAAATAGTGGTTGAGAGCAGATGTTCTGATCCAGCTGTCCTGCGCAGCTACACCAAGTTCGTAACTTTGGCTGCTCAACATCTTGGTCTGACAATTTCAAAGAAGTATGTACGTTTAAAATTTAGTCTTAGTTTGCATTCTGAGCACCAAAACTTTAATTTTCTTCATTACAGTGAAAGTTTAGGAAGACCACATATCAAGAGGTGGACAGTTCTGAAGTCAAGGTTTGTTCACAAGAAGCATATGGTGCAATATGAAGTTCGAACTTACCACCAGATAATTGGGCTAGAACGACTAACAGGATCAACTGCTGATACTTTTCTGGAATACATCCAGAGGAACCTACCTGAAGGCGTTGCTATGAGAGTTCAAAGAGTGAGTGAAGACAGTTTGTATTGTGGGCCTATTGATATGGAAATACTCATGGAACCATTGTGTTACTCTTTTTTCCAGGTACGAATGGAAAAACTGCCTGAACACCTTCTTACTCCTCCCTCATATGATAGCCAGATGGATGAAGAGACTCCTTCCTCATGATCGGCTGTGATAAGGAAGACAAATGAAGAAATCAACTAAGCATTGAGTTATCAAGTCAAATGTTCATTTGAATTTTTTTTTCTGTTTAATACACTACATCAATAAAAAATATACAAGTAGGCATTGTCATTCTTTTGTCAGCTTGAGGAAAACATCACTCTTTCTTGAGGATCATTTGAAACATAATGTTGTATGAACAATCATGTATTATTCCGAAAGTACAAAAGAGATTGCAGAGTTAAAATTGAAAGAACTAAGGCTTGAATAAACAATGTGGAGATCATTTTTATATCTTAAGTCAACTTTTTTATTTTTAGATACACACAGATATGATAAAGGCAAAAACTGAGTATTATAGATAGTTACTCTAATCCATGTCTAATCACTGTCACTTCCACTGCCACTACCTGAACCACTATCACTGCCACTGCCACTACCTGATCCACTACCACTTCCAGATCTACTTTTAGCTGGACTTCGAGAGGCACTTCTGGCACTCCTCGCTGGGCTGCCTGAACCACTTCTGGCTGGGCTTCCCTTGCTTCTAGCAGGACTGCTGCTGCCACTCTTCTCACTCCTTGCAGGACTTCCACTACCACTTCTTCGGCTTCTTGGACTGCCACTTGCACTTCGGCGACTACCTTTGGGGCTCTCTGATCCTGAGCGAGATCTTGAGCCAGAGCGTGATCTGGAGCCAGAGCGTGATCGAGACCTAGACTTGGATCGTGATCTGGATCTAGATTTCGATTTAGACCTGGACCTTGACCTTGATCGAGAACCAGATCCTGAGCGTGAACTTGAGTGTCCTGAGCCCTTTTCATCATCACTTCCACTTGCTGTAATGGCATTTTCAATAAGAATGGTTAAATTTAAAACAATTTGAAGGAAACAGGAAAATTTGAGCACAGTATTACCTGATTTAGAGCGGCTTCGGCGGCGACTAGGTCGGCTAGTATTGCTGCCCTCTCCATCACTTCGATTTGCACGTTCATCTCCACTTTGACCGCCACCTTCCTGGGCACTGCCTGCTTTTTCTTAAAAAGTGAATCACAGATTTAAAAAATCAAAAGACATCCCAAATGTGTGCCTTATAATAAAATGATAGGCAAGAATTATCAGTTTCCAATAAGATTGAATACACACCTGCTTCTTCCTCCTCCTCTTCATCATCTTCTTCCTCCTCATTAGGTGCCTCCAGCTGTCTCTCACGATACCTTTGCATCTTGTACTCCTGAGCTGACAACGGGCAGTGTCTCACTATCAAACGTGTATTATTAGGAGCCGATCCCGCTTTCTGGCGGCGCTTGCTGAGACGAACTCTGAACCAACCAACAGTAGTTAGTAGTACACATGAAAAACTTGCAGAGCACTTAATAATATGCAAATATGTACCTTGTCTCTAGTTCATTGTAGTAGATACCATCTTGACGCACAACCAAGAAATAGTTTTCTTCATATCCCTTTCCAGATGTTTTGCTTTTTACATTCCAATTATATTCTCGAGCCATTTTGTATTCATACTCTTCATCATCCAAATATTCACGTTCAGCAACAAAGTCTGCTTTACGCTTTTCAAGAGTATCTTCAGCAGGCAGAAAGTATGCAACAAACTGCTCCCCTGTTTCATCCTTTACACCACTGCAAATAAAAAATGAGAAAGAAATGTAAAACAAAACACCTAACAGCTAGGCACATCATAGAAATATTGAATTACAAAATAGGAAACCCTACCGAATCATGGCTTGAGACATCATTTCTATTTGTGCAGGAACTGGGCGTCCTACAGGAGCAGGATCAGAGTCAAACATGACCTGGGCACATGGGTACTTCCATACCTAAAAACAGACAGTTTAAAATTATCGCATCAGTGAATTAAAAAATAAAAAGGATATTAAGAAATTTTACACCAAGAAACCACCCTGTACAGATACTACCACTCCAAAAAAATATTCTAATGACACATTCAGGCGAACTATCAAATAAATCAGTTTCTGTACCTTGAAATCAGGGAAGACTGGTAAGACTTCAACAGGATAAACACCAGGCTTACTATAGTGTTTCTCGATAGGTATCTTAGCATCCTCAAATGTTTTCTCAATGGCTCGAATTTGAGCTTCTCGATCCATTGCCAAAGTTTCTTCCTAAAATGAACACCACATTCATTAAAATAATCATACTCATAAGGGTGGACTTTAAAAATAGAAATCAACACAAATTCTAACCTTCATCTCCTTCTTAATGCTGAAGCCAACCTTGGCTTCAACCTTGTCCATAGACTGAGGCTGGAAGCGAGTCTGTTCTGTTGAAATATACTCAGTTCGACGCAACCATGATACTGCTTTGGCATGGTGTCTAGACCTGCAAAGTAATGATCATAGAGGCAGCAATGAGAATTATGAAAGTAATATTTCATATTTTCCCCATGTCACATTTCACAACCACTCATTTATTCAACTGACCTCTTGGAATCCTGCAATGTAGGAGCATCTTCTTCCAATAATTTCTCATCAGCTGGGTCAAGGGGAGCTCCAGGGTCACACGCATAAGTATCTTTGTTGATTAAATCTATTGTTACACCAAGATCGTGCTCAGTGAGTACTTCATACTTGTAATTACGTTCTAATGAGGTGGGATTATATTCAATAAAGCTGAAGGGAGAAATTTTTTTTAAAAACATCTAGCAGCAAGAACCATTCCATAACTTTTACAGAAATACATGGGCTATACTCACCGAGTTGATGCAAAAGGGTACTGAATGAACTTGGGATCAAATGGTATATCAGGTAAAGTGTTGCAATACTTCACTCGACACACTAGTTCCGAACTGAAAAGGCAACCAATGGATTAGCCATGTGAAAACTTCGAAACAGCAAGGGAACCAGAGAAATTAGAAACAGCAAGAAGCTGATAGTTGTTCAACAACACATTATTAAATGTAGCTCACAAATTTCATGTTGGACTCACCGTCTTTCAGCACCAGGTCTAACAGGGACTTTCTCCCGATCAGCACCAGCACCACCTTGAATGGTAGGGGGCATGATGACTTGATATGCTATGAAAGAGATTTAAAATGTCTACATGTCCAAATCAAAACATGACATCTTTGGCTATGGCTAAGCCTCAACTCAGTGAGCATAAAATCGGCGTCGGTTAAAGAAAAATGTTGTCTACGGCTGTGTTTTCGCCACAGTAAATGACACTCTACTTAGAAAAAGTTATCAAAATGATAATGTAATTTACAAAGAGAAATGAGTACTTCCACTCAGTCAAACGAAAAAAGGTTTCCTTTAGGAGGTTAGACGTCTGTCTCTGACGTTGTCCCAGCCGCCCGTTTTCCGGGAGTTTGTTTCCTGTCCGGGGCCCGGGGCCCGGGGCCGGGGGCTGTCAAAATAAGAGCCGTCCGTTCTGGTCTGTAAAGTTAGGGACAGACCACACCAGTTATGGTTCAACGTTTTGTCGTTGTAAGGGGCACCATTGATCAACACATTATTAATCGTCCACAGACAAAGAAACAGCGGGATAAACTTGTTAGGGTGGATGGTAGATTTAAAAAAAAAAAAAAAAAATAGAGAGTGAAGACTAACGCTTCCGGTTCAATTTTTGTTGACAAAAGCAGAAGAATCTAGGAAGCACTGGCCTTTACGGCTGCACACTCCAAATCCACCTATATTCAGCATGGTGATGTAATTCTTAACTGACAATATTTCTGCCTTAATCCTCACATATTTTCTAGTAATGTTGCGGCGAAAATTTAAGAGTTTCTAGTTTATTTCAGGTTCATGACCGGAAGCACAACTTGGCAACGTTGTGTGGTCACGTGATGTTGTGGTCCCAACAACGAACATGCGTCAAATCGTCCGATACCAGCCATCAGTCTCCAGTCGTGGTCAGTCGCCACTCGCCACAAGCCAGTCGCAAGTCGCAAGTGTCTCTCCGTCCAGCATTCCTTTCAATAAGTATTCAAGTTTAACAAGTTTAATTGTTTCTCTAACACGAGAGTTAATTACAAGCGAAGTGGCTGCAGACGCTTGGCGAGTAATTACTATCGTTACATCCTGCCCTTCTGTCACTCTTTCTCAACTGTGCTTTGGTATTGTTTTGTTTGGAACATGTTTAGTGCCTTCTCATCTTTGTCCTAGACGATTGCTGCGGTTGACTACCACTGGCAACGCGCCGGCAACGCGTTGCACCTGTTTTGGTTCGGCCCGGCGGGCAGCAAGGGCAGCAGCTAGAAACTGTCAAATGGAATCGACTCGCACGCGGACACAACCGGACAGGACAGGACAGGTATGCGGACATCTACCATCATTTTCGCTTCTTCGATAGCCAACGTAAGTCCAGCTCTGATGGTAATCCAGCGATACTGTGTTCATATCCCTTGTTTGCTGTGTTTGTGATGTGTTCACTTCTTCCTTGTGTCTTTCTTTCCCTTTCCATTTTGGCACTGGGCGCCCAAGCTGCTACTACTCCCTCCTTATTTTGCTTTTCTTATTTTTGAAGTGCTGTGCTATGTAACTTCTGCAAGTTTCCACAGGCATGTACAAGGAGGCAACACTAGAATTTGTTGCAATGGGGAAAGTGAATTGAGTTAATCTGAGTCAGTAAGGACGCAACACTTGAGTTTGTTGTGGTTGATGATCTGAGTGAGTACGGTCTTATTTCAACCCTGCTGTATCTGCTTGTATTCCCCCTGGCTCTGTGTTGTGTATTGTAATGGTATATTGCATGGTGATGTAGGGCATGATTGTAGTCTTCTTTAAGTGTCTGTAAATGTAATTGTTATTTGTATCTTGTCACTTGTTTGTATTATCCTTCTTCCCGTCATCAAACAGCCGCATTCTGTCCCGCCATTATAAGAATTGCATCGCTCATCGGAGTCCAAGTTATGTATACCCTGTTCAGTAGTTTTTGTTCTATCCTGTTCTGTTTGTGTACACACTTCATCTGTTACAGACTGTTGGTTCCCTCTTTGGCTCCTCTGGACCTTTATGGAAACTGCGACAATTACTCCATTATTTGGACTTTGTCAGCTCCTGCTCATCCTGCTCCGTCGGAGTTTTAAGAAACTCATTCGAGCAGAAGAAATGGATCGCTCTAAGTTACGTATGCTCCGCTGATAAATTGTTGTTCTGTTCTGTTTGTGTACATCCTTTTATTTGTTCTTGACAGGTGGTGCCCTCCCCTGGTTCTTTGACGTTGGTTTGGACATCATGAGCTTCTGCTTTCGGTGTGGACCATCGTCGTATGGTAAACTGAATTGAGTTAGTCTGAGTGAGTAAGGACGCAACATTTGAGTTTGTGGTTGATCTGAGTGAGTACGGTCTTCTTTCAACCCTGCTGTATCTGCTTGTATTCTCCCTGGTTCTGTGTTGTGTATGTTAATGGTATATTGTATGGTGATGGTAGGGCATGATTGTAGTCTTCTTTAAGTGTCTGTAAATGAAATTGTTATTTGTATCTTGTCACTTGTTTCTTCCTGTCATCGAACAGCCGCATTCCGTCCCGCCATTACAAGAATTGCATCGCTCATCGGAGTCCAAGTTATGTATACCCTGTTTAGTAGTTTTTGTTCTATCCTGTTCTGTTTGTGTACACACTTCATCTGTTACAGACTGTCGGTTCCCTCTTCCGCTCCTCTGAACCTTTGTGAAAACTGCGACAATTACTCCATTAGTTGGGCTTTGTCAGCTCCTGCTCATCCTGCTCCGTCGGAGTTTTATGAAACTCATCCGAACAGAAGAAATGGATCGCTCTAAGTTACGTATGCTCCGCTGATAAATTGTTGTTCTGTTCTGTTTGTGTACACCCTTTTATTTGTTCTTGAAAGGTGGTCCCCTCCCTGGTTCTGTGACGTTGGTTTGGAATCATGAGCTTCTGCTTCCGTGGCCAAGTCTCAGTGGCGCCGCCCCGCGGATCTCCGGATCTCCTGCCGTAAGTGTACTATTTTATGTAGTTTTAGCTGCGGCTCAGCAGAGCTCTAACGGGGAGCGAGAGAGGCTCGGCTCGTACTCTGGTGCCGTCTAGCAGCGCCAGCGCGTGTCGCGGTATTAGCGGTGAGGGCAGCGGTGGACCAGCCGACTTTTTAAAGCGATTGCTTTTTGTTTTCAGTCCACCCCGGGCGTCCTGACCTGATTTTTTCTGTGTGGACCATCGTCGTGTGAACATGCGTCGTCTCCGTCTGTTAGGCTCCAGAGCCCACTGTCCTCGCCCTCCACTTCATCAAGAAGGTACATAAAGACATGTTATTTATGGATGCGGGTATGAGGCCGTTTGTGTCTTCAGTGGTGTATTAATTTTTATGTCTTTCCCTAGACGATGGCTAACTAGCGTGCCTTTACCTGGACTCCGACGTAAACAACCGCATTGCCTGGATATCTGCTGCTTGACCGTAGTTCCGCATCTCATGGGGAAGGACTTGGCTTCGGAAATGCAAGAACCGCAAGGGTATGAGGAGTATAATTTGGAGGCATCGACCCAGAACCCACTGTCCTCGATGGTCCTCGCCCTCCATGTCATGAAGGTACGTAAGGACGAGTGTTATTTGTCTAGTAGGGGGCCATTTGTGTCTTCAGTGGTGTATTAATTTTTATGTCTTTCCCTAGACGATGGCTAACTAGCGTGCCTTTACCTGGACTCCGACGTAAACAACCGCATTGCCTGGATATCTGCTGCTTGACCGTAGTTCCGCATCTCATGGGGAAGGACTTGGCTTCGGAAATGCAAGAACCGCAAGGGTATGAAAAGTATAATTTGGAGGCATCGACCCAGAACCCACTGTCCTCGATGGTCCTCGCCCTCCATGTCATGAAGGTACGTAAGGACGAGTGTTATTTGTCTAGTAGGGGGCCATTTGTGTCTTCAGTGGTGTATTAATTTTTATGTCTTTCCCTAGACGATGGCTAACTAGCGTGCCTTTACCTGGACTCCGACGTAAACAACCGCATTGCCTGGATATCTGCTGCTTGACCGTAGTTCCGCATCTCATGGGGAAGGACTTGGCTTCGGAAATGCAAGAACCGCAAGGGTATGAAAAGTATAATTTGGAGGCATCGACCCAGAACCCACTGTCCTCGATGGTCCTCGCCCTCTATGTCATGAAAGTACGTAAGGACGAGTGTTATTTGTCTAGTAGAGGGCCATTTGTGTCTTCAGTGGTGTATTAATTTTTATGTCTTTCCCTAGACGATGGCTAACTAGCGTGCCTTTACCTGGACTCCGACGTAAACAACCGCATTGCCTGGATATCTGCTGCTTGACAGTAGTTCCGCATCTCATGGGGAAGGACTTGGCTTCGGAAATGCAAGAACCGCAAGGGTATGAAAAGTATAATTTGGAGGCATCGACCCAGAACCCACTGTCCTCGATGGTCCTCGCCCTCCATGTCATGAAGGTACGTAAGGACGAGTGTTATTTGTCTAGTAGGGGGCCATTTGTGTCTTCAGTGGTGTATTAATTTTTATGTCTTTCCCTAGACGATGGCTAACTAGCGTGCCTTTACCTGGACTCCGACGTAAACAACCGCATTGCCTGGATATCTGCTGCTTGACCGTAGTTCCGCATCTCATGGGGAAGGACTTGGCTTCGGAAATGCAAGAACCGCAAGGGTATGAAAAGTCTAATTTGGAGGCATCGACCCAGAACCCACTGTCCTCGATGGTCCTCGCCCTCTATGTCATGAAAGTACGTAAGGACGAGTGTTATTTGTCTAGTAGAGGGCCATTTGTGTCTTCAGTGGTGTATTAATTTTTATGTCTTTCCCTAGACGATGGCTAACTAGCGTGCCTTTACCTGGACTCCGACGTAAACAACCGCATTGCCTGGATATCTGCTGCTTGACAGTAGTTCCGCATCTCATGGGGAAGGACTTGGCTTCGGAAATGCAAGAACCGCAAGGGTATGAAAAGTATAATTTGGAGGCATCGACCCAGAACCCACTGTCCTCGATGGTCCTCGCCCTCCATGTCATGAAGGTACGTAAGGACGAGTGTTATTTGTCTAGTAGGGGGCCATTTGTGTCTTCAGTGGTGTATTAATTTTTATGTCTTTCCCTAGACGATGGCTAACTAGCGTGCCTTTACCTGGACTCCGACGTAAACAACCGCATTGCCTGGATATCTGCTGCTTGACCGTAGTTCCGCATCTCATGGGGAAGGACTTGGCTTCGGAAATGCAAGAACCGCAAGGGTATGAAAAGTATAATTTGGAGGCATCGACCCAGAACCCACTGTCCTCGATGGTCATCGCCCTCCATGTCATGAAGGTACGTAAGGACGAGTGTTATTTGTCTAGTAGGGGGCCATTTGTGTCTTCAGTGGTGTATTAATTTTTATGTCTTTCCCTAGACGATGGCTAACTAGCGTGCCTTTACCTGGACTCCGACGTAAACAACCGCATTGCCTGGATATCTGCTGCTTGACCGTAGTTCCGCATCTCATGGGGAAGGACTTGGCTTCGGAAATGCAAGAACCGCAAGGGTAAGAGGAGTATAATTTGGAGGCATCGACCGGGAAAACTGCGTTTGATCTGGAGCTGCTCTCGACGGGGGACTTAATAACTTCGTCGGCGGGGACCTGCAAGTACTGCAGCCATTCTGCGGTTCCTGGACCGCCATCCGCCGCCTGCCTCCATATCCTTCACCCGGCGCATCAAGAAGACGAATCAAGACAAATCAAGAATAAGACGAATCAAGACAAATCAAGAATAAGACGAATCAAGACAAATCAAGAAGATGAATCAAGACAAATCAAGAAGACAAATCAAGACAAATCAAGACACATCAAGAAGACACATCAAGACGTGTGGGAGTGGGTTTGTGTTGTGTGGGTGTTGGCGGGTTTGTGTTGTGTTGTGTTGTGTTGTGTGGGTGGTGGTTGGTGGGGGCGCTGCGGCCTACCTTGGTGTGTCTACGCCACACACCAAGGAATCAAAACAACCTCGCTTGCTGACCGGTCAGGGCGTACTGGCTCGGTCAGTGGGACGGTTCCCTATGATCCACCTTGGCCAGGTGGGGAGGGAGTGTACTTCGATGTGGCAGTGTGTTACGAAAACCTGTCCTTCGGGGTATGCTCCCATTATTACTTTCAACGTGCCTTTCGTCTCGTCGGTTTCGTGTGGTGCAGTTGCAGTACATCATGGATAAACGACTGTCTTGCTTTGAGGGGTTTGTGATTCCTTGTGCTCTCCCGTAGTGAAGGTTGTGGACAGTTACTCCACATTGAGTATTTCTTGGTCTGGAATGCCATTTTTCTGTAGATGTATGTTTATGTACCTATTGTAAGTCTTAAACTGCTTTTGTTTCATACCTTTGTTACCCTCAGTGAAATTGTGAGTTCTGTGATTCCTTGTTTTGAGAATAAACTGTATTTATTTTACGATTTTATTATATATGTATCCCGAACTTTCCTCTCTTCAAGCTGATTTACCTTGCAAACAACCCATTATTTTTATCTCGCACAACCACATTTTAACAGTGGACACATTTAAACAGTGAAGGCAAGCTACAACAAGACTTTATTGGGTCACGAACATGAGGCAGGGTGAGCGCTGAGATCAACCCATCACATTGCAGCATCTGAATGGAGAGCGGCTGGTCTGGCTTTGCCGGGTAGCTAGGCAGCCCATCGAGCGCCTTTGGTTAGCCGAGTCCAAAACGACATGCTGGGTGCTGGGTCCTGCGGAGGAGAAGCATTTCTGTCCACGGCATTTCTGCCATGCTTTCCAGGCTGAGGGACTGTCAAAGGAGACGGACGGACTTTTTAAAAAAATGTATTATTGAAAGGTGTCGATTTAATTAATTTTTATCTACGAGAACGTATTCATTTTTAGAATAGAAATTTTCTACTGGAAGTGTGATATGGAAGAGCTCAAGAAGTTCATACAGAATTTTCGAAATGTTGATACCAAGCAATTCGTTTGAGATGTCTCAGTCCCATTCCAATGTGTCCCAGTCTCGCAGTAAACTGGACCAATATTCGGTTGAAGTAAAAGATAAATGCCAGGGAAGAACAAGTGAAATTGGGCCACGAGTGTCCACAAAGAAAGGGTTTTCAGTTCCCCCAGAACTGGCCAATGAAAACTGCAGAAAATGAGTTTGAATTATTGAAGAAAATCATTAAAAAGTGTTGTGAGAAATTTGCAGAAAATGGCAGAAAAATTGGCTCTGGCAGAGGAGGACCTGCTCCAGGAAGTAGAAACTTTTGTGTTACATTGTCACAATGACTTGCCACCTACAGACATTTCACTGGAAGAGGTTCACAACTTGAATTAAGGATGGCTGAAATGGCAAAAGCAACAGCATTGGTTGAGGAAGGGGAAGACACAGAGGAGTTATAAATTGTACTGCGCCACCTTCGTATTTTTGTTTGATAATTAAATATTTGTGAGACTTAAAAAATAAAAATAAATAGGAAGTGTGTTCCAGAAGGGAAAACAAATATATTAGATCATTAAATAGTACACATCCAGTTCTATCATTACACACAATTTGCAGGAAATTCATTAATGAAAGTGGAAAACAAAACACAAAAAATAACAATGACAAACATTGTTCAGTCTAAATCTAATCTGAGAACAATTGTTGTATCCCCTCTCACAACCGTGGCAAATAGTACTGAGCTGTCAATGGTTGCTTCATAGAGCTGGTCTGTTGAGTTTACTGGTGTATTGTTCACAGCAACAACTACATCTCCACCTTTCAGGCCACCCCTTAAAATGAATGAAAGAATACAAAAATATAAATTGTTGAACCTGACCATGCAGTAGCACAACAATTTTTTATTTTACAGCAGATTTTTCAACCACATTGATACTTGCCTCATCGCAGGAGAATGTGCATGCACATTTACAATATAAACACCCTGCTTTGCTTTAATAGTGAAGCCAAAGTGTCTCTCAATTTCTGATCTCAAATAGGGAGTCATAGACAAACAGGTGATTCCAATATGCCTTGCTTGAGATTTATCTCTCTTTGGTGTTGATACATGAGGTCCTAAAAAATTGGAAGAGGAAACTTCAGACATCCTACAATTAAATAATAAGTAATTTGAATCTAATGATACTCACTGTCAGGGTCTTCTAGAAATTCCTTCACAACATTGCTTGGAATTGCAAATGAAATACCATGAAGCAATTTCATTGAATTGACTCCTACAGCTTCTCCATCTAAATTTACAAGAGGGCCTCCTGAATTCCCTTGCTGTTCAAGACAGGGATAAGGATAATTAGAATTAGTTTGTAATAACATTTTTTTCAATTATTGAGAGAATTGTGGACTCTCACATTAATAGGTGCATCAGTTTGTATGTACTCCATTTCTTTTGATCCCAGTCTTAATTCAGCACCTTTCCTTCCCACGGTACTGACAACCCCACAGGACACAGAATTAGATAAGCCTGCAGGACTGCCGATGGATATCACCCATTCACCTGGACGGAGGGTGTCCGAAGAGGCTAGTTTTAACACTGGCAAATTTCCCTGGAGACAAAAACAGAGTTTTAAATTAATGAAAAAACAAAAAAAGAGACACAGTGAGTCTTAAAAAATTAAATAGCTTTTACTACATACCGCAGGGATGCGGACGGTTGCTAAGTCAGTTCTTTGATCAATAGTTTCAACTTTACCCTCAAAACGTCTTCCATCAAGAAGCTCAACCTGTAAAAGTGAAGATGACACTGAGTAAATCTATACAGTTACTCAGTTGGTGTAAATGTGACACTTGATACAAGCCTGAATGGTTGGTTTGTTGTATACTGCATGAGCATTGGTGACAATCAGTCCATCAGACGATACAATAAACCCTGATGCTGCACTTATCACTTGGTATCCACCTGATACTTCAGCTCTAAAATAGGAAATAGTAATTTAATAAAGTATAAAATGTATACAAGAGTTCACATGCCCTACTATTAAGAACCTACGTGTGCAGGCTGACGACACTTGGGGCAACCTTTTCCACTATGTCTGCGACAAAGTTGAAGTTTTGCCGTATTCCCCCAGAACCATTGCTGTTTCCATCAAATCGTTGAGCCGCTGATAAGGTAGAAAAGAGACGGCGGTCATCTTTGAACCACGTTAAAAGGGCACCGGTTCCCACCGCAGTTATACAAATCCCTAGAGGGAACGCCCATTTCGACTGCCGTAATTTTTCTTTCGTTTCTGACGATCCCTTGCCACCATACGATTTGTCTTCACCAAAAGAAAAAAATCTGTTGCTTAATGTGTTTACAGATGATATTACTTGTGGCTGCTTAACGATTCGAAGCGACGACCTTAATGCCATTATATGAAAATTAGTCTATATAATCAATGACAAAGGTTGTACATTTCCAATCTGATTTCACTCAGGTCGACATCAGGTAATTATCTAACAAGACTCAGCAATTTCGTTCAAACATTTAGTGCTTCAGCTCAAAATCGGAAAGTCAAATAATCAGAGCCAACTAACAACTCTTCTGCGAATAATACTCAACTAGGAATAACAATCTATAACAGTATTCTCAGTTCTCAGAACACGTAACCTGTGAAATCATGTGCATTGGTGTCACTTCAAATTAATCATTTACTTGTTACTTGCCGGACTGTTCCTAATTGTATGTCAGAATTTAATAAGATTTGATGAACGCCATGTCTCTGGAAGAAACAGGGTTTTCAAGTGGTGTCGATGTAGGATATGTCGATGAAGCTGAATCATGGAAACTTGAGAGCAGATTTTTCCCTAGTAAGGTAGGAGGGCGACCTGCGTGGTTAAATTTGTCAGAGCTGCCTTCACCAAAGGACATGGAATGTGAGAAATGCCATGAAACTTGTATTCTTCTCTGTCAAATATATGCTCCCATTGAAACAAGAAATGACTGTTTCCACCGCACTTTATTTGTGTTTTTGTGCCGCAATCCAAAATGCTCTAGCAACAACGACAACTCTTCTTTCATTGTCTTCCGGTCGCAACTAAAAAGAGAAAATGATTTCTATCCCTTTGATCCACCTGAAGAATTGGAAGGATGGCACCCAGAATGTAAAGCTGAGAAATGGTGTAATTTATGTGCTGCTTGTGGTAACAGAGCTATAAGTCACTGTGGAAGATGTAAGAAGGTGAAGTACTGTGGCCGAAGTCATCAAGTAATTCACTGGAAAAACCATCACAAACAGACATGCAACACAGGTTGGCCCCCAACTGTTCCTTAAAATTTTCCCCTCTTCAAATCAGAACTGTCTGTCCAGTTTTCTTTTTTCAACCATTGTATTTGTCTCTTTCTTTGTGTCAGATGTTGCTGGGAACTTGGATGAAAAATTGTCTTGCCTTTTACCAGAATATGAATTAATTGTAGAACCTGAGGGTGATGGTGAAGCAAAACTTCAGGAAAAGGCACTACTGTCGGAAGATGATGATGACGATGATGACCATGCTGAAGAAGCTCGACTTCAAGAATTTGAAAAACTTTCAAGAGAGGGGAAAACTGGCACTTTAGCAGGTGGATATTTATGAGATTTGTTTCATATATTTTGAAAGTCTGTAACTCATGAGTGTTTTGTTCTCATTTATTTTTATTTTTGAAGGTGATGAATCTGTTAATGCTGATCTGTTAAATATGGCAGCCTGTGAAGAAGACAAAACTTTTAATGCATTCAAAACACGCATCTCACAGAACTCTGGCCAAGTTCTTAGATACCAGCGAGGTGGAGTACCGCTATGGATGTCAAATGAACACACTCCAATAGATTCTGATGTTCCACCATGTGCTCATTGTGGTTCGAAGCGCATCTTTGAGTTTCAGGTGTCAAATCATCACCATACATCATAAACCAAGTCTAACACAGGAAATCTTTATCAGTCAAATCTTCTCTTTTGTTAACAGGTCTTACCTCAACTCCTGAATCACCTATCTCTAGATGATGTCAGCCAAAGCATTGACTGGGGTATCTTGGTGGTCTACACCTGTGAGAAAAGTTGCAATGAAGGACCTGCTTATAAAAGGGAATTTCTTTGGAAGCAAGACATTGCTGAGTAACTGCTGTGAAATTTATTGGAAACATCAATTTCACCATACTTGAGATAAAAGTAATTCAATCCCTCAAAACTTAAATTTTAAGACTAGACAAAAAAAAAAAAGCAGAAAAGAAAGAAGAAATGCCAACAATCTACTATTATCACTATGATGACTAGGCTTAATTGAGACTACAAGATATGTACTAAAATGAACTATTATTAAATAGCACATGTATTTTTACATTTAAAAAAAGAGAGTAACAATAAAAAAGGGGGAAAGCATTTATATTTAACCTCATTATTAGAACCAACTAATACACAGTTTATACACCAATTTACACCAAGCACATAATATCCGAACCATTCAAATTGATTTGTGTACAGTACTTACACAATATCAGAGTAAAATTCCTATCTGCCACCATTGTAAAGCTCAGAAATTAGACCAATTCCAAGATGGGTTTCAATCTTGAAAACCAACAAGACAAGATCACAGATCATACAATGAGATAATACAAACATCAATATCACAGGACTTTAGGAAGATGAGAAGCAGGTTGCACTTCAATAAGAAATCACTTCAAATCCATTTCTTCAGAATTGTCATCAGCCTCGTGCAACTGCAGCTCATCTGGTATTTGTCATCCTGTTGTCCAAACAAATGGTTCCAATCGCTCTTCTAATGGTAGAGCATTGTTCAATGTCTCAATATTCTCTAATGTCTGATTGAGAAGTATGTGACATTTGTTTAGTTGATTAGAGATTTCTCTTACTTTTTGCAGCTTTTCCACAAACTTAGAAAATTTCTTTTGCCGTTCAGTCAGAGAAGACACCAAGCGCTGAGTTTCAAAATCAATCTGGAAAAGAGAAAAAAGGGTAACTGACAACCAAACTAATTTATCTCTTTATGTCAAAATATCTATGTGCAAAAACTGACCTCTCTAATTTTAGAAATAGCCTGGTTCTGATCAGCTGCAATGGAATTTGCACAGATGGCAAGGTGCTGTTGACATCTTAAACACAAATTGAGTGTTCCACTAGGATCAAGTCTTTCCAGTACTTCTGGGTCCCGTGCAGCAGGAAGATTCAAAGTTCCTCGCATTATAGGTAGAAACATAGGTACATTCTAAAACAAGAAACATGAATTTTACACAAATTATACACAAAAAAATGTAATATACTAAAATTTGAAGCTACTGCACCTGAAGTCGAACAAGATCTGGATCTCTTTCAAGTGTAACAGGATCAGCAGCAGCTTTCACAACAACAATACTGTGAGGTCTCTGAGATTGCTGACTCCATTTTTGGCTGCCCGTGATAATGCCACCCGTGGAATGACGATTTTTGTTTGCACTGCCACTGGATTGAAGATGCAAACTTGGAATAGCACCACCAAGTGACCTTCCACGTTGAAGCTGCTGCTTGTTTGACAGTTTTGGAGAATCTGAAGACAGAAGTGGAAAAGTATGATTAGTTATTCTGTGCACAGCAGATTGACAAAAATTGGTTGACATTTATGATATGAATCAGTTGCAAGAGCTTGTACTTACCTCCAATTGGGCGGCTAACTGTATATGAAATATAAGGTAGATCAGAATCAGAACAAATGCTGGGGCCAGGTGATGTGTTTCCAGGGCGATTGCCTGGTGAGTCGTCATGGTCTTCACTTGAATTTTCAGACCTCTCCCCTAGTGATTTGCCTCGACGAAATTGATTGACTCTAGCATCAGCTGATGTTGACACAGACCGCTGTGGCCACTGACCAGCTCCAGCAGAGGTACTCTGCTCTGACCCCATCACTCAAATTTTCAAAAAATCTGAGGGTTATGCAGGAATTAAATCACTATTTCAAAATGATATAGCAAAAAATGGCAAATAACTGTTGCAGAACCGTGACAGACAACCAGCAGCAGAGAAGTTACTGTCGAGTTTCACGATAGTGCAGGGAGAGGAAAGCACAAAGGGAAAAAGGAAAAAATATGCAAACGACATAAACCCTAAACAGGCAGCAGGAGAAGTAGCAGAAGTCCACTTTTGACAAGGGACGTTGTTTTTGTTTGGTATACCATTTATTGTTGTTGTTGTCTGCCACCACTACCAACATGTGTGTGAATCGCTTAATTCTGAAAGTTTCCGATTGCAGTCTAATTTCGCTGTATTAGAGTAAAATATATGTCTTACTTAACATTGACTCGAAAGCATTTCACAGCACCAATACGATCGTGCTAAGTCAAACTCAAAAACTGTCAGCAATGAAACGGGTGCTTGTAAAGGATATTTTCATAACTACTTCTTTGATGTGTGCTTAACTGAATGAGGGTCAGCCACCTTGGCTTCCCTAACAGCAATTTGCAATATCTAGAAGGCGGAATAAGTGTACATTCTGCGATCCACATCGAGATAAAGTTTGTGTTATTATTAAACTCCTGCAATTCTCTTCGTGTGTTTGATTCGACGTCTTGCAGGGCACGAAATCTTCCTCACCCGAAATGAGCTGGCGTAAGTATCCTGTTGCTGAAAGCGGAAGACCATTCGTCCAGGTTTGCCGGTGGCATCGCAGACGGCCCGGCCCGGACTCCGGACGCCCCATGCCCCGGGCATATCAGATCACATTCAAAGACTTCGTTTGGCGTTTTGGACGAAAATAAAGAATGCCATTTCTTAGACTGCGCCAAAAATTTGCACATGTTTATTTTTTTCTTTAATCTTGTTACTTCTACTGCCTTCTATTCTACACATTCATTATCTTTTCCCTTCAATAATGTATTCTCACTGTTAATGTTGGGTACTGAAAGAAAGAAACTAAAATCTACTTGATTTGTAACTCTTGATTGACGACTTAATTTCAACTTTACTTCTATCAAGCCAGTCATACAGCCCACATGTTAATATCGTTTGTTCAAATAATCCTTAATAGTTCTTTCGTGAATGTAATCCTCATGAAGTACTGGGGATCTAGAAACTTTTAAATATTCCAGATTTTTAACCATTCTTATGAAAACCATATCTATTATCAAGTCTGCTTTCTTGTTTAGGCATCACATTCAACATTTTAAGTATCCTAGTTTTATTTATGTTAACCATGATGCTGGTGTGTATTTAGAAACCACATTAAAATTTCCTTGTGTGCTTCTGCCACCAGTTACAATTTTTGCAGGAGAGAGGGACCCTAATAAGAGAAAAGTGAAGCCAGTGGAGCAACCCCTTTTTGATTTGGATTTGGAAAGTTCTGATGACAGTGATTTCAATCCTGAGGAACATAAAGATGGGTCAGATGACTCTATAGACTCCAATGATGAAGGTGGTGGGGGAGGTAAGTTCAATGAAGTAAAAAATTTAACATTGGGGAGCATTTAGAAACATTTAATTTTAATTCAATGGTTGACTTGATCAGGAAATGGAAGTGATGATGGCAGTGATGATGATGATGATGACGATGATGATGGTGATGAAGATGATGGTAGTGAGGAAGATAGTGATGTGAATGAAACAGAGAATTCAAAATCATCTCTTACTGCTGAAGAATTACAGCAGCGACTGAACTCTGCTGATGGTTTGAACTCCGAAATTGCTAAGAAGGTGAGTAATTGTAATTCTAGTCTCTTGGCATTCAAACAGAAGTCGTAACATCAAGGATAAAATGACAAACTAAGTGTATAACAAATATATGGAATTTAGGTCAAGAAGAAGATTCAAAAGCGCTGCTGGGGTTGTCTTGGTGATTGCAACGAAGACTTTGATGAACTGGTTGAGTGTGATATGTGTGGAGTCACTGTTCATGAAAGTAAGTTTACACATTGTGGTTTGAATGCTGTTAAACTTCTGTTAAATTATATAACTCATCTTCTTAATTTTACCCAGAATGCTATGGCATGTCTGACAGTGACAGTTTAGCCAGTGTGGATTCCTCCAATCCTGATTTGCCATGGTTTTGTGATGTCTGCAGATCAGGTGTGAAGGACCCCACATGCGAGTTATGTCCAAACTCTGGTAAGCTTTAGATGTCATTGCAGTTAACCATCTAATGCTGCTAATTTTGTGGCGAAGTCTGGTAAAGTCAGAAATCAAACATTTTTCAGGTGGAATCTTTAAAGAGACAGATGTTGGTCGCTGGGTTCATCTGGTGTGTGCCTTATATATTCCTGGCCTATTTCCAACTGATGGAGAAAAACTATCTTTGTTTAAAATGTCATATGCTAAGTATGGTGCTAAAATTTGCACTTTATGTGAAGATCAGCGACTGGCAAGAACTGGTGTTTGTATTGAATGTGATGCTGGAATGTGTCGTACTTACTTCCATGCCTCCTGGTACAATGCTAATTTTTGTTTTTAGTTAAATTGTAAAGTTGCCAAACAAAAATTCTGTACTATTTTTCATCATTATGCTATTTACTATTACAGTGCACAAAAAATGGGATTTCTGCAAGAGGCTCACCCAGAGGAGCCAGACACAGTAGACAAATTCTATGCTCACTGCAAACTACATTCTGATAAAGCACAAACAAAGTAATATGGTTACAACAAATTCATTTCTTGTTAAAGCTTGCTCAGTGCGTAATAATATTTGTGATTCCAGGCGTCGCCGTCAAAATTTCATTCTGTTACAAGAGCGGCTGAAAGAGAGAATTCAAGAGCAAGAGTCTAAGGATAAAAATGAACTTGAAAGAATACAGCGAAAGTTTCGAAAAGCTCGTAGTCATTACTTAGATCATCATTTAGCCAGTGCTCAATCCTTTGGTAGGTCTTTGATTTTTCGTAACATAGAATGACATTTAAGATACTCAACCCAGGGGAGTAATTTGTTTTTAAATCCTTCTAACAGTTTTACCAGTACAGAAATTGCCAAGGGCTTTGATTACTTCTGCTACAGCTTGTCGTCTTCTTTGGCGTAAAGCTGAGCTCGCTGGGTTGAACACTGAGGCAATGGAGATGCAGGACGCCCAAATTGCGTCTTTAAAAGATATCAATCGAAAGTGGCACATACCTCCTTCTTTTAGGTATTTGTCAATCAAGAAAATTTGTGTGTGTTGCATGTCAACAGCTTTATTGGTCTTAATTTATTTCTTCTGTGAACTTTAGTGTTGAATTCATATCTTATTTCCTGGACCGTGTTGGGAGGATTTCAAAGATGAAGAAACAAGTCCAAGACTATGTGGAAACCAATGCTAGGCTTCTTGATGAACAGAAAGCTGTTGGAGAGAGATATGAACAGGTAATAGTTCGTCAAATGAGCCTCAAAGATACTCTTCATGACAGTGTACAATCTTAAACTAAAAGTGTTTTATTTTATTTTTTTACTAAATTTTTTAATAAGTTACTAACTATACAAGCTGAGGAAGATGCAAAAAACAAATCCCTAAGAGAGCAAGTGGAAAGGCTTCATGGGATAATTCATGCTCTATGTCCCAACAAAATACTACCCTCTATTGAAACCATTTGCAATCCTCAATCAGCTGTAAATAATGTGCCAACTGGTGAGAATTATTTTGCAGTTAACATCTAAATGTTGACATCCTTTCACTTATATGTCTTTGATTATAATTTATAATTATCTTTCCACTTCTTAAGGTGTTCCAACTGCTGCAGCTTTGAAATCATTTTCTTATCTAGTCCCAGGACCATGTGGAAGTAGCTTTTCAGTGAACTCTAAAGGAGTTGTTCATGGAGGCTCAGTTGAAATTGCAGTATCTGGATCAAGCACCCCTGTGTTGGGACCTTGTGGGAAATGTCGCCAAAGCAATGATCCACATCTCCTTGCACACTGTGACAATTGTAAACAGTATTATCATTTGGGTTGTCTTAACCCACCACTCACTCGTATGCCCAAGAAAACGAAGTTATTCGGCTGGTAAGTTATCTACATGGTACAATTGTTGTGAAAGTGTTGTGAGGACATTGTTGCCATTTGATATATCTTTCAGGCAATGTTCTGAGTGTGATAAAGAATCATCTGGATCTGATGTGCCTTGCTTAGATCCTGAGGCTCCAAGGAAACTGAGACGCAAGTCAGAGAAAACGTCTAAGGTGATTTTATATGTGTTACAGTGGAAACTGGTGTGGTTTGTTAAAGTCAATATTTATAGGAAAACATCTGAACTGAACCTTATCCTCTCCAAACTTGCAGGCATCATCTGTCAAGTCTGATGGAGAAGCTGTCCTCAGTGATACTGCTATTAATTCTAATAATGTCTCACTTGGTCTGTATACTCAACTTGGATGTTTTTGTTGTATGCGTGAAGTGACGTGCTTTGTCTTATTCTAATGTATTCTTTACCAGATGCTGGTAATGATGCAGATGTTGAAGCCATTGTAGTTACAAACAGTGAAGGGAAGTCTAAAGCTGCTAAAAAGAAACGTAAAGAAAAACACAGATATTCCCCTGAACCTGATGGTGTCATTGTTGAACGCAAGCGAAAGCGGAAGAAGAAGAGTTTTGATCACGAAAACTGGCAAGTAGAGGAGTCTCCTTCCCATCCTCAGCCTCATGTGCCCAAAATCAAGGTATAGTAGACATGAGTCTTTCATCATAATCACTTCTAGGCTGCTCTGTAAAAATTTGACTAATATGTCACAAACAAACATATGCCTGACAGATTAAGACAATTACACCTCCTGGGGAAGGACAGACAGTTCAGACTTATGTGGCATCTGCCATGACCAGCGATGAGGATGTATCTCGTCCTGTACTTGTGCCTGGTGCAGTACTAGCTCAAGCCCCAACTATTTATCCAGTTACATCTCCAACAACGTCAGCTGTACTGGATCCCAGTCAAAATCCAACCACGAGTCGTCCTCAACGTCAGTCAGGAGGAAAAAAAGTCAAGGTTGAAGATGTTTTGACTCAATGTGACCAGTGCAATACCACAGGTTCAAAAGATAATCTTGTCCGGTATGGAATACTCTTGAATTGCTTGTTCTATTTATATCCAAGCGCGGATCCACGGGGGGGGGGGGGGGTAGGCAACCGGCATAACTTTTCCGCCTGTAAGAAGGCAAAAAGCGTGACTTTGCCCCCCCTAGAGCCGCTCCTGGATCCGCCACTGATTTATATCTGTGGAAAACTTACCTTGGTTAATTCTTGCTAGGTGTGACGAGTGTCAAAAATGTTATCATTTTCATTGTTTGGATCCACCTGTGAAGAAGTCTCCCAAAATTCGAGGATATTCATGGCATTGTGCGGACTGTGATCCATCGGTAAGTTCGTTCTTCATTGTTGTTGACTTGACACTTCGTTGCCAGAATTTATGATGAAACTGAACTCTTTGGTGCTAAATGTTACAGGATTCATCATCATCCTCTAAAAAGTAGGGGTGATATATATGTATAGGCCTCTGCTGATGTGAACTATTATTAAAGTAACTAAGAGTTTTTTTAAGTCAGTTTTTAAGATGTCCTTTGTTATGAAGTGATGTGAGTGATGTACACTGACAATTGCATAATTTCTCTGTGCATTTTATTATAACTTTTGTATTATGCCCAACTTGGCATACTGTGTTATTATTTATTATTAGTCTCAGTGCTATCAAAAATTAAGATGAATTGTCCACTTAAATTTACATTTACTTTTGTAAGTTAATAAGCGCCAGATATAGCTGGTACAAATGTGGCTGGAAAATTGTCTCTCGAAGATCAACCAATTTTCTTGGACGTTATGTGTTAGTATTTTAGTCAAAAAATTCACTTCAATTGCATATACCTTCTCATGTTCGGTGTTTTATACATCTCTTGTTGCACCTTAAACTATTATACTTTAAAATTAAGGTGAAGATTACCAGCATATTTGCCCTTTTATTTGACAGTCATGTAATGTCTGTGACAAATTGTCCAGCCAGTTACACAGCACACCATCTCACCCACCCATGTATGTGGAAACCACATATTGTGTGTTAGAGTAATAAATGATTTCGCGAAATCCATTTTTATTTATTCCTTATGCAACACCCACTCTTTTTTTCACTTTTTTTCACTTTATGTCAGCGCGCCAGCGCCAGCGACCTCGGGTTGCACTGTGCCCGCGCTCTTATGCCTCAAAACCAAAAACCGTGGAATCTTTAAAAAAAAAATATAATTAAGCCGTTCTTTACTTTGTTTTGAACTAATTTGTCAAAAACACGGAAGAAACTAGGAGGAAACTTCTCACTTTCTCGATGTGCTCAAGGTTTCCCGTTTCCCAAAGTAATCGCGACGTGTTCCACGTTCCGTTTGTTGACGCGTTGGCCTACTTTGCGCGCCAAAGCCCAAAGACACCGGCTGGAAAAGTGTCTGCTTGGTCTGCTGCTGCCGTGCTGTTGGCGCCGTGACGTCTGTTGTGATTGTGACAGAAAGTCCGGCAAATCCATGACCTAATTTCTGTGTTTGTTGCTTGTTGATTTTCGCTAAATCCGGCGGGCACTATGGGTATTACCGGCCTGCTGCCTTTCCTAGAGAAAAACAAAGTCTCGCGTCCAGCGAACGTCAAAGAGTTCAAAGGATGCACTATTGCTGCAGATGCCTATTGCTGGCTTCACAAAGGGGCATTTTCTTGCGCGGACAAACTGGCCCGTGGAGAGCAAACAGATATGTACGTGTTTTATTTCAATTATCCCACTATTTCATTGATTTTCAGCCTTCATTAATTTTGAGGACATTTCTCAATAACCTATGCCTTATTGCTACACTCAAGTGAATCAAGGGTGTATTCCGTCACCATGTTTGTGTAGAGTCTCGTCAAATTTTTGTAAACAAAATTTCAAAGCTGATTTAAGTCATGACTTTTGTGTTTAGTGGATTATGTTTGAAGATGTCACATGACATACATAGCAGTCGGTCATAACCAATTTCTTGTTTTGTCAGGTATGTCCAGTACTGTATGAAGTATGTGAATATGCTTCTTGCCAATGAAATCAAGCCAATTTTGGTGTTTGATGGGAGACATTTGCCTGCAAAGGCTCACACTGAGAAGAAAAGAAGAGAGTAAGTAAATTTCATTTCAGAAAAGCGCGTGAATCTATGTTCTCTCACTTTTACCTGTTTCATTTTGCCTGCACAGGAAAAGGGAGGAAAACCGAAAACAAGCAGCAAGTCTTCTGAGACAGGGTCATACCACAGAGGCTATTTCGTTTTTACGGCGTTGTATTGATGTCACTCATAAAATGGCTTTAACAGTCATGCAAGAGTGTAGGAAGCGGAATGTTGATTGCATAGTTGCTCCTTATGAAGCTGATGCACAGTTGGCTTTCTTTAGTCTTGAGGGTATTGCTGATGTAATTGTAACGGAGGATTCAGATTTGCTCCTATTTGGATGCAAGAAAGTAAGGTTTTTGTGTGTTTTCTTCTACTTCTTTCGTAACTTGTTATAGGATCTCATTTAATCTGTTATCTTTGTAGGTACTGTTTAAACTCGATCTTGTTGGCAATGGCATTTTGGTGGATCAAGAAAAATTATATCTTTCCATGGGAACACGACCTGAAACTTATTCCTTTGACAAATTTCGGTACATGTGCATTCTGTCAGGATGTGATTATTTGGATTCTCTACCTGGAATTGGTCTTGGGAAGGCATGCAAATTTATTTCACGCACTCAGGACCCTGATATTCACAAGGTTACTGTCACTTTTTATGTTTTTAAAATGTTATGTCAGAGAAGTGGTTGTCATAGGTGCAATGTAACTTTAACAATTTTTTCCTCACAGGCCCTAAGTAGGTTGCCGTCTCAGTTGAACATTAGAGGACTAACTGTGTCTTCTGAATACAGGGATGAGTTCCTGAAGGCAAATGCAATGTTCAAGCATCAACTTGTTTTTGATCCTATCATGAAAAAAACGAGACCATTAACACCTCACCAAAGTGTACATCCAGGGTCTCCGTTAGCTGGTGGACCACTGCCCGGTTGTGTTCCAGAGTTTGATGAGGAGACAAGCTACCAGCTTGCTTTGGGTAATCTTGATCCATTTAAATTAGATAAAGTAGATGAATATGACCCATACTTACCAAGAAATGAGGTAAGACTTAGCAGAACTTGGATCAGAGATCTTGAGTTTGTTGAAGTAGTATTCATGAGCACCTTCCTGTCTAGAATCAAGGAGTCAAGACTCAAGGATGGAATCAAACAGCAGTAGCACCACACCCAAGCATATGGGATCCTCAGTTCTCTGAAAAAGCAGCAAAACCTACTCCTAAGGCTACACCATCATTTATGCCAAGTGACAGTCGACCCACAACCAAAGGCATAGTGAGAGCTGTTGACACCAAGGATTTTGTAAAGCAGAATAGAAAGCGTCCTCTGGAGGAAGGTATAACAGGTCCTCCTGTACACTCTTCTCTTTCATTCATTTTATTTGAGTGACTAATATTATTACTGTATCTGTGTTCCAAGATGCTCCCTCTTCATCTGTGAAGAGACCCTCTATCGATCGGACTGACATGTTAACTTCTTTGTATACCAGCCCTGTTTCTACCAACATTAGTAATGTTCTCTCCTCACTTGTGCCTGAGTCACTAGATGCTGTACTAGAATCACCACCATCTCCAGTGTTTTCAGAAAAAAGGTATGTTTGGTTTACCACAAGTCTACACCAACTACATGAGCCGTGTATCTTCTCTAACAATACTTTTGTTCATTACATTACATCCATTGTGCATTACAACAGATCATCAAAAAATCCATTCGCTAGAAGTGCAAAGACTGAAGATATAGTTGAACATATCAAGGAGGAGAAATGTATTAGTTCATCCCAGCCTTCAAAACCTCCAAGCAAGTTTAGTGCACTCAATAAGTTTGCTCGTGCTATTCACAGAACTTCTACTGAGGGTAAACCAATTGTACAGAGCAGGTATTACCCTTTTTCTCCCTTTCTTAATGTTCATAAAAATACTTGTATCTATATTACACTATTTCTTACAATTTTCTCACCATAGGTATTTTGGGAACAGCAGTGTAGAAGACACCACAGATAACAAAGATTTGGCCTCCACCTTGTTACGGGATGTCTCTAACACAATTGATGACAATACTGAAAAGCAGTTTGATGTCATGCAGGTACGTGTCCTTTCATTGCTTGTTTTTGGCAATTTTAAATTATGTCAAGGAATTATAAGTCTTTTCCTCTCTCTTATATTTAGATATACAGAAAGAATTCAGAAGAACAACCCAAAGCTAAAATTCACAAGAAACCGTTGTTTGCCTCCATTTCTAGTTTACCTAAGGAAGAATCTGACGAGACTGAAAATGATAACCAATCTATATGTACTTCATTCTCAGCAGATGCTGTCCTGAAAAATATGAGTGACAAATTTAAAAAGGTCTGCATTTGTTTTAATGTTGATCACAATGCGAGTGAAATTAAAAAAAAAAAAAAAACTTCTTCCCCATTCTATTCTGTATTACAGATTTCATGCCCGATTTTAAAAACATCTCCAAGTAAAAATCCATTTAAAAAAGATAGCAGTTTAAATGAAGGCTGTGATAGTGTTGAAAATCCTGTAGGTGAAAGTAAAGGTTTTGCACACCAGCAAGTTCTTGCTGCTGAAGATGATGATGATGTGGATGACCCGGGTTTTGTGTCAAGTGCCAGTTTGACTCCTTGTAGCCCCAGTAAAGTAAGCTATGAGTATTGTTTTCACTTTCTAAAATTTATTGATCTTGAAATGTCACTTTAGATATTAATCATTGCCATTTTGCCTTTAAAAGGTGTTTTCACAGCCTGATGATGGATTTGAAAGCCCTAGCAAAACTTACTTAGAAAAGAAGTCACCACCAGCTGTGATCAACAAACAACCTACTCCTAGGCAAATTAAACCGTCTTGCCGCACTCCTGGTCTTAAGAAACCATCAATACCTGCCCACGGACAGAGCAAGCTCAGTGCTTTTGGGTTTACACCAAAGTAAGAGAACAATGCATGCATTTTTTATGAAAACATTATTCTGTATATGTTCTAATGTATGTCTTAATTTCAGGCCCAAAATACAGAAATCTTGAAGAAAAAACAGGGGGGAAATGTAGCAAGACTAGAGAACCAGCTTTTGCATTTATGCCTTTTTTCCCCCCGAAGGTGTTTTTTTTTTTTACATGAATCGGTCCATTTTCCTTAACAAAACATGATTTGGGTGTTTTGTTTTCATTCTGTGGTCCTCTATAATGTACAATTTAGCTAGGGGTTTCTAAAATGTATTGTTGTGTGACTCATTGCAAATATAATTTTTTAAATGTTTCATGTTAGTAAACCAATTTGTTTATGTTTGGCAATGATTTTATCCTGCCATTGTTTATTGTTTATGTTAGGACTGACTGAATGTTTATTTTTTGATTCATGTCTGTGATGCAATAGCTGTGGAAACAATAACATTTTATTTTTATCCCCTTTGTATAGTTTTTCAACATTGTCTTACCTTTGACAAACAGAAATACAGGCAAAGATATGACTTGGTCTGCTCTAAAATACTGAAACTTTGCTGTAAATGGCATTCCCCCCCCCCCCTCCTCCTCCTCCTCTTAAAAACTTTGGTAGGCACTGTAGGGCGATGACTGGGCTGTGTGGTAGCTGGTGTCGTAGGCCGAGCTCGGGGAGCTGGGCGGGAACTCCACCTCAGGCTCGGAGAGGCCCAGGCCTGAAGAGTCGGAGGACAAGCCGGAGAAGTTAAGTCGGCGGGGCAGCATTCCGTCGCGCAGTGAGGGCCAGGGCCGCCTTCGTGACCGGTGGTGGAGGGCGGTGCTTGCCGTCGAGGCTGTGCTGGTGGCGCCGGGGCCCTGGCTGGAGGCGATGGTGGCCTCGTGGGGCATCCGCGGTGCCCCGACCCAGTCTGATCTTGCTCCCCATCTCGCAGTGGAACGTCCACTCTCCCGCACCCGGAACCACCCGTGGCGGATCGGTTGGGGGCGTCCAGGGGGCGTGAAGGCCTGGTCAACAGGAAGTGGTGTAGCATGAGTGGGCAGATCTGCAGCTGCAGATCCTACGCGGGGGCGTGAAGGGAAGGCGTACCTGGTAGGCCGCCGTGGCCACGGTGGCGTCGGGGTACACGGTGGCGCTGATGGTCGCGGCCGTGGGCTGACGGTTGTCGGTGGGGGCGGACTGCGTGCCTTGCCATGTCCGAGGTCTGGAAATGGGTCCCGAAGACCAAGAAATACTCTCAGCGGCGCATAGAGCAGAGGAGTGGATGCGGGCGTAGGCAGGCAGCGCGTGGACAGCTGTGTTGGGCGGGCAGCCTACCCTACGCATGGCAGGCGCTCTGCGCGCCCGACTCGCTGTTAGCGCTGCTGCTGCTGCTGCGGAGCGAACATTACCGGAACGTCCTCGGAGCGATCGGCGAGACTTGAACTTCCGCGGCCGGCGGTGTGGGGTCGACGTGAGGCTGCCGCAGCCGGGATTGCGGGGCCGAGGGGCGGCCTCGAGGGGAGGGCACGGCCAAGAGCACCCTCTGCTGCTGAGGGGCCTCCGCCTCGACGTGCTCCTCGGGCCGCGATGGGTTGTAGTAGAAGGCCGGCCAGCGACGGAGCCGTGGCCTCGGCGAGGGTGTGTCGGGGCCAGGCATGGTCACTGCGTCAGACAGCAGTCAGGTCAGGTCCAACCAGTGGACCAGGCCCGTAGGGCAGCGGGCAAGGGTTCCCTCACTCAGGAAAAAAAAATCAGGGGAAAAGTCACAAAATTTAAGCAAAAGTTAGAGAAAAACAAGAAAAAATCAGAAAGAATATCTATCAAAAATCCAAATTTTGATTTTAAATCACGGTGCGCTTGCAACACGGCCACGGGAAGCGGGCTCACCAGCGAGGTAAGGGACGACGGCGAGATGAGTGCGGGGGCCCGGCGAGGAGGCCGCGGACGGGATGCTGCTCCACCCGCCCGAGTCGTAGTTGTACGCCGGCCCAGACAGACCCGCCGAAGACGGCATGTGCTCCTCGTCGGTGGACACGCTGTCGCTGAAGTGCAGCGCCCGCCGCACGGACGGCCCCGGCCCGGCGGCCCTGGAGCGAGGCGTGCTCGTCACCGCCGGCCCCGCGCCTGACCCCGGCCTCCACGAGCCCCACGTCGAGGCGGTCGATGCAGCGGACCGAGAGCTCATCGATTGTCGCCAGGAGTTGTCGGACGACAGGTGCGGCTGGACAAAGCGAGCCCATCTAGTGCATGTCGCAGGACCAGAACCGAGAGGGCGCGCTCGCCGCTCCGCGCACCTGCTGTCGCGCGTTGAACATGTCGGAGTCGCTGAGCGCGCGCTGCGGCTGCGTCACGGTCCTCGACACGTGACGCCCCGTCGTGACCGGCTTGAACAGGCTGCCGTCGGCGTCGGTGCCGTCCAAGTCCACGTCGCGGCGCCGCCGGAACGGACGCGGTGTACCCGGCGGCCGCAGCTCGTAGTTCGTATCCTCGTCGTACATGCTCCGCGTGGACGCGGACGCATCGGACCCGAGGGACCCAGACAACATGGCCTCGTTCAGCGCGCTGCGGAACAAAACACCGAGGCGTCAACAGCAGCGCTAAATCGAACCCGTAATCTAGGAAATGGTGATGGTGCTGCTGACCTGGCGCCCTCACTGGCGGACGTGGCCGGCGCACTCCGCGATCGGTTCAAGGAGTACCGGTACGGCCATCCGCCCCCACCGATGCTGCTGGCGGCGTTGGTGGTCCCCGTGGTGTCTGCCGACCCGTAGGACTGTCCGAGGGAGTCCCACCCCGGGCCACCGCCACCGCCACCCAGGCCCCAGCTCCCGGCGTCGTACGTCCCGTACGACGACGAGGGGTACTGGCTGTCCTCGTAGCTGGCGCCTCCTCCCCCCGGCCAGGCGGCCGCCATGCCCCATGGCCTGTGCTGTTGCTGTTGCCGCTGCCGCTGCCCAACGGGGAGTGCCAGGGCCGCCACCGCGATCCGGTTTTCGGTCGGATATATCTGCACGGCCGTTGACAAACCCGGTCTGATCCCCAGCAACATTCAGCCCGTACTCAACTACCCGATCGCCCCCGTGCTGCCGACCGTGGAGGCGCCGAGGCTGAAGTCTGGTGACCGAGGCCCTGCTCCAGCGGCGGCCCTGTGGAACGAGGACGCATACGGGGGCCGGAAGCCGAAGTGGAAGGGGTCGTCCAGGCTGGACGAGCGTCCCCGGCGCATGGCGGGGGCGGCGGGGGTGACCGGGGTGGTAGCACCACTGTCGGCAGAAGCTATCGTCATGCCATGTCAGTACGGACCGAGAGTGCAGCCGGTGCCGGGGGGTAAGCTCACCGCGGTGATGGCGGACGCGTGGAGCTCGCCGAGTGCTGGGGTCGGGGTGAGCTCTCCCCGGGCACCACGACGTCCTCCCTGGACGGGGTGCTGATCCGGATGCGGACCTGGGAGCGCGGTGCTCTGTCGGACGCGGGGCTGCGGCAGCTGCGGCGCGGCGGCGGGGTGGATGCCGTTGGCGTCCTCACTTCACCGTGGCCGTCGGGGGTCGTGTGACGGCCGAAGACGTCGACGGGGGACCCGAAGAGGGGTGTCGGCGGACGCGCGGCGGGAGAGAACGGCCCCACCGCCGGCAGAGACCAAGTGTCCCCGCTCGGGTCTACGCCCAGTTCCAGCCCCGTGGCACCTGTCAGCAAAAACAGGGTTGTTTCCACGTAAGTGGATTTGATTGAAAAACGCAGGTGGGTCTTTTCAGTCACAAACTCTCCCGCTCCTTTTGCTGTCATCGGGTTCCGCGGGTGGCGCGGTCCCGGGCACACGGCCACCCCCACCTGTTGCACAGCGTGCTGGCGCGGCCCCACGCCTCCGGCCCCGGCTCCGGCCCTAGCCTCACCCCCACGGGGGGCCGCGGGCCGCGTGGTGCCCCTCCAGCCTCCTCGACGATATAATTTACTTATTTCCAAACAGACGCGAAACACTTGAAAATTTTGAAACGGTCCATTTTTAACGAATGGCGTGGGAAAGGGAGACCATTGTTGCGCGTTGTTCTGACAATGCAACCGCACACAGTCACTGCAGTGGCCCGAACCCCGGAGTCGTCCGTTACGGTATGCTGTGCGCTGTACTGTGCCCGCTACCCAACTCTGCGATGACCTGCTCAGCGGGCCGCCACTGGTCCTCGTCGGTGTCCTCGCCGAAGTCCTCGTCCTCGGCCAGCGCCTCGATGGGCACCTCAGTCAGGCCGCCAAACTCGTCCTCCACCCACACGTAGCCGCCCTGGGCATGGGCATGGGGGTTCTGGAGGCCCTGGAGGCCCACGGGGAGCGCGGCGACCGGTGTCGGGGGGAGGTCCGCGAACACGTCCTCCCGCCGCCCCTGCAGTCCCGGACTGGCCTCCTGCCACAGGTCGCTGGGCGGCCTGAGGCCCGCGCCCGCGAGCACACCGTGAGCTCCGGCCCGGCCACAGCCCCGGCGCCCCGGCGCCCCGGCCGCTGCTGGAGCCTACCCCTACCTCTCGGCGGAGGGGAGGGACAGGAAGCCAGGGTTTGCGATCAGCCAGTCCAGCCCTTCTCCCTCGTGAGACGACAGCCAGGGCACCGATCCCGACCCGGAGCCGGCCTTGTGGTCCTCGGGCCTGTCGGCGGTCTGCGCTGCCTGTCACACAGGAACACCATCGCCGTCACTGGCCTGCAGGGTGGACCCTGGACCCGGCCCCCAGCACTCACCTCGGCCGAGTCCACGTCCACCGCGCCGACCCAGTTCGACAGCGGCTCCGTGGAGAAGGCGTAATAGAAGTGGCTGTCGTCTGCCCCCACCGTGCCGACGCCCTCGCCGGCGCCTTGCTGGACGGCGAGGTACTGCGTGCCCCCCGCGGACACCTCCACCTGCACCGGCGGCACCGACTCCGGCTCGTCACCCTCCCCGGCCGGCTGCTGCTGCCGCCCCTGCTTGTCCTCGGCGTCGGCCTTCTCGGCCTTGTCGGAGGGCTGCCCGTCCGCCGACCCCTTGGCGGCCTTCTCGGACGTGTCCGCCCCGCTCTGGCGGCGCTCCCCCTCTTCCAAGGCGTGCGCCGCTCTCTTCAGCCATGCCACCTGGCGCCGACAGTCACAGACCTTGCCTTGTCCAGGATCCATGCAGCTCGGAGGGGTGGTGCAGGGGGCAAACTGTCGTTGGTGCGGGCCTAGTCGTCCCGACTGGCTCGGTGGGTTCGATTCCCACTGGCGGTTCCACGCATACCCCTCCGAATTTTTTTTTTTTTAAATTGTTTAGTGCAGGTAAACTAAACAACACAGGTACAGACGTACCGAGTGGTACTCGGGCAGCGGTGGCAGTGAGGAGGAGGCCGGCGGACTTGAGAACACGCCCAGGAGGCGGCCGAGGATGCAGCACACCAGCAACTGCTTCAGGTACACGTCGTGCACGCCCAGCTGAGGGGGCCCCGCCATCAGCACCAGAGACCACTGGGCGCCGACCGCTCTGTCTAGCGGAAACAGAAAGCAAAACCATCTCCAACACTTTGCCTTGCTTGGGAGCGCCTTCTGGGTAGGCAACTTCGACTTCGACCTACCCCTTGCGGAGGGAAGTCCGGTCACCAAGAACTGGAGGAAGCGGGCGTAGAAGTTGACCTCTTGGGTGACGTTCGTGAACGTGGGTGGCGCCTCGGTGTCAGCGGTCAGCACCGGCCCTGGCCACCGGGCGGCGCCACGCCCCAAATGGGCGGTGGGTGAGCTGCTCCTGTTGAGGGGATCCATGCCGCGGGCATGGAGGTGCTGCGGCTGCGGCTGCGCTGTGTTCACTGACCTTTATTGCCAGAGTCGGTTCTGTCAACCATGGAAAAATGGAATGATCTCCAATGGAATAACTGATTATATTTATTTTTCTGTCAGGGATTCGGAGTTTTTTTTTCTTACCATGTTTACGGCACCCTTCAGGAAATGTTACCCGGGCGATGGGATGGAAGGCGGAGAGCATTGTCGGGAACTTGGTACTTTAGAAATTTTCAAGCAAAGTTTGCCCCAGTGCGCCACCTCGCATCCTTGAAGTCTGAAGGACATGGCCAAGTTTCTTTCCTTCAGGATCTGACAACCGTAGTTTTGGGTTCGCTGAACCGTACCTGCTACCCACGCTCTGATTGGTCGGCGTTTTGAATGAGCTTGGGAAATCTGCCGGTAGAGTGAGACTCACAACATGTCTCACGGAAGAGCAAGACTGTGTCAAGTCTCTAGAGTTTGTTTGTGTTGACATTTGAAATTTTCTCGTTTTATCTGTGATTTGATGTTTTTATGTACTATCGTTGTATTTTTATAACATGTATTAGTGTTGTTGTACAATGTTCATCGGCATCAGAATTATTACCAACGATTTGTTGGTGGGCTACAAGCTTCTCAACTCCCAAGGGACTGCCGAAATTTTAAAGGTGAGTTCGCAAAATACTGTACTTTGGCCGCAAAATTTTTCTAACAATTTCTTTAATTGTTGGGGAAAATTCAGTAGGCATGATCGTCCTCGGGGCCCTCTTGAGATGACGGGGAAAAAAATAATTGTATTGCTGTGTTCAGTTTATTTTTGTCTCACCTTGACTGCGCGTTGCTAGCAGGTGAAAAAAATAAATTAACGTACAACAAAAAAATATTCTGATTTCCAAAACCTGAGTATTTTTAGTATATCTTGGTTTGATTTCCTTGCGCAACGTGTCTTTGTCTTTTTCGAAGCAGAAAATGATGTACGTTGTTGGGGGTTATGTTTCTCATAATCATATCCTTTATATATTGTTTTTACGCAATTTCGTTGGATTGTATGACATATGACTTGTATAGAACGTATGCAACACTTAAGATTAATTTTTCTAAGCCATCATTCTTTAGGCGAGCGACTGTACATTCAGTGATGTCTGAATCACATTGTAAACATAACCTGGGCATGGCCTGAGATTCCTGTTCATAAGGTCAAACACCTGTGAATTCAGGTACATTTATTATCATCAGAATACTATATAAGTTCTGTTAAATTATTTGTCCATTTTCTTTTATCGAAAATGCGAGGTTGAACATTTTGAGATAGCTGCAAGTATTTAAAACTGTCCATTTTGTCAATATTTAAAACCGTGTTCAGGAACCAATCTCGAACAATGTTTGGTCGTTATTCTTGGCTACGAAAATCCATTTTAAATTGTTATGCTTGAGATTTGTAGCCTGTATGGTGTGAATTTAAAATTTATTTTCTTTATCTGGAAGGGGTTTGTTATGGAAATAAGAGTATCAGAATAGGCCTCGTAGACTTTTGATTGTCTCGCAACAAAATTAATGTTGCTCATGTTAAAATCTGGTGATAGTTATTATGTCACGACACTAGAAGTTCTTTGTTTCTTAGACTGCCTTTTATTAACTTTAATCATTTGGAATTCTTGGGGGTGGGTGAAGTTTTATCCCCTCAACAAGTGTTTCGAGTAATTTTGAAGTAAATATCATGAGAAAAAAAAATCGCCGGACTTTTCATTCATTGAGAGCTTGGCCGGTTGTGCTTCTGGCGGAATCGTTTGTTGGGTGCGGGCCTTCGGCCGGACTGCTGGACCAGGACCGGACAAGTTATGGCCACTTGGACCACCACTGCTGATACCTCCGGCGGCTCCGGCCCGAGCCGCTGCCACCGCGGAGCCGAGGCCGGAGCCAATCCGGACCACAGCCTCCAGCACAACCACCAGCTCCTCCTCCGCGAAAATTCCTCCGACTGAAGGAATGAGACACTCGATACTCCTTTTTGGGCACACCTCATGCGGAAAGTCGCGTTCGTGACGAAAATGACGCATCATATCAAACCGGTGTTGAGCTAATTATTATTTTCCTCGGAACGAAATTAGGGGAAGAGGTGCGACTGCGTTTCATATTTTGATTGATGTGGAGGAACTGGCCGAGATGAGGGTTGACTTCGTTTGACGCTGTTGAGAATACGAAAAAGCGCGATTTTTTAAAATCGCCCTCCCCCCACAAAAAGGGGGGGGGGGGGGCAGAAATAAATCAACAAAAATCAGAAAAATTAAAACGACGAAAAATAATCAAAACAAAATATAATCGGGGAAACCAAATTTGATTTTTCTTGATTTTAAATTGTACGCTGTAAGGGACCTCTCGGACCGCTCTGCTGCCCCCACTGCCCCCACTGCCACCGCAGCCCCACGGCCTGCGACGTGAGGCATCGGGCAACACGCATGTGCGGGGCAGGGCAGGGCAGGGCCGGCGGCGGCATGTTATGGGGCGGCGCTCATGACACCTCGCCACGCCACGCCATCGCATTACGCGCTAACGCCATGAGGAATGCGGCCGGTGAGTCGCGCGGGGAGGAAAGGGGGGAGGGGCGTGGGATTTGTCGGGTGCCCCCGTGTGGGGCCACGCGCGTGCGTGCGTGCGTGCGTGCGTTGTTGGCCGTGCGGTTTTCCTCTCGGGTTTCGGATGTGGTCTCGGTGCCCCCGAGGATAAAATGCCGTTCCGACGGGGTCTAATCGAATGTCCGCACACGGCCTTGTGGTGTGTCCTGCTCGAGGACCCCCGCGTCGCGACATGCCCTGGGCGTCGGATGACACGTCGGAGCGGTTCGCGCGCGCGGGGCCTTTGCCAATTTAGATATTAGCCGGGCATTTTCGTGTTGCTCAAGCACACTCAGGGGGAGTCTGTTTCGCACACCTCCGCTCCCCGGGCGAGACGCCCTGCCGGCCCCGCCCCGCCCCGCCCCGGCGCGCGGAGCCGGCTGCCTGCAAGGCGTTATTATCAGGGGCTGCGTCCATATTTTGTTGGGAGGTGCCTCTATAATTTGAGGCTAATGCGTTTAGTTAAATGCTCAATTTGGGTAGCAAGCCGACCGGTACGAGGCGGCCAGTGCTGCCAGGGCCGAGTCCAGGAGGCCCAGAGGCCGGTGCGGGCTGCGTCCGCAGTGCCGCCGCTGTGGCGGGCGGGGCGCGGCGGGGCGCGGCAGGCAGAATGCGTTTGTTGCAGCCCGGCTGCCTCCGAACGCGGAGCCCCCGGGCACCTCCTGCACCTCCTCCGGCCTCCTCCGGCCTCCGAGGGCTCGCCCCGGCGGCCAGGTTGCCTTGCCGCGCCTCGCCTCACCGCTCAGCAGCCACGCATGGGAACTCGACTCCTGGGGCATTTTCATTACGGGGAGGTGCCATCTTTCACACTTGATGCGGAGCCCGCCACGGGCCACGCCCACTCCAGGGTCGGGCCGGGGTATCCGCTCGCGCACCCTGGCCGTCGACGGCCACGTCTCACTTCGCCGGGGAGCCCCGCGACGCCGCCCCCGCCGCCCCTCATGGAACACGGCGCCTTGAACGCGCGGCCAGCAACAGGCTGCTGTTGATCGCCGGCACTGCCGGGCACGTGTCTTTGTGGTAAAGGCCTCGCCTCTCCGGCGGGCTGCTCCTCGCCTCTCTTTGAAATTGAAATGACGTCGAATCTGTATCAGTGGTTGTCGGGGCGCACGGCCGCGCACGGACGCACACGCGGCACGGACGCCACCCCCCGCTCTCGCTCCCTCCCACCGCCCCGTCGGTGCCCGTCCCGTCGGCGGGCGCGAGCAAAGGCCTTTGAAGTGAAGCAACAAGTCGTGAGTGTCTGTATTGGCCTCTGAAGCATTGGCACTGCCGCGGCGGTAGTCAGCGGCATCAAAGGCACCTGACTAGACGTGTAATCCCTTTGACCCCGCCCCGCCCCGCCCCGCCCCGCCCCGCCCCGCCCCGTCCAGTTCATACGGCCCCTGGTGCGGTGCGGTAGCCCGGCGGCAGCCATAGGCAGCCACAGCGGAGCACAGAGCGGCCTTGGTGGTCCCTGGTCCTGCTCCCCCACCCCCTTCAGTCCGACTTCTTCGTCTTGTCCGAGCTGAGAGAGCCATTGGCTGTGCTGCCGTGCTGCGGGGTGGCTGGCTCGGCTGACTCGGCCCTATGATGCCTTTCATCTTGGCCACGTAATCACGCCAATGGATAACGCAAACGGTCGTACCGTTTCAGTCGCCATTGACGGGTCGGATGCCGGCGTTTCGCCATGTAAATAATTGGCCCTCTCAGACTCGCGCGCCATCGGGAATCGAACAGCATAACTCGAGCGTCAGAAACGAGACGCACTACCTCTATACTCTGGCTATTTTAGGAAGAGCGCTGGCCATCTCAGTGTGCATGGCACTACTGCGCCAGCAACTGCAGCAACACGACCTGCACCTCCACTGGTCCTGGGTCTGGAGAAGAATGGCGGGTGCGAGCAAAGGGACCAGGCAGGCAGAGGGCAGTGACACCGGGGTAGTGGAGCCCAGGGAGCATGGTATAAAATTTTGAACGGGTTAAAATATCAACGCGATTCAAACGGTATTATGTTCGGAGTCTTGAGAAAAGTCACCCCTGCAAATTTCAAGCAAATATCTTGAAAATTACGGCCTACAGGGGCAAAAAATGATTTTGACAATTAGAGCGCACTTACGCATAGAGAAGGTTTTTAATGGAGAATTTTATATGGGAAAGCGTGAAATTTTGTGCAGAATTCAATTGTGGCCTTAGTTTGGTCGAAAGCCGAGGCCAAATGTGAACGCATTGGAAAATTAAAGGTCGCCAGTAGACCCCAATTAAAGCGTGAATAGCACCATTTGTTGGCACTGACGGGGCCCGACCGGAGCCGGCCGGAGCCCCCTCCCCCACCTCCTCCCCGAATGCAACTGCTACCGCTGCAACCCAGCGCTCTTCCTAAAATAGCCAGACTATAGGCTGTGCGGCGGCGTCACTCCGGGCGTTATTGGTTGCCTGCCGCCCGGCTCTCTGTGGCTGGGGCTTCCCTCCCTGCCTGCTTGCCTCCCTCCCTCCCCTCCGGACCGGCCGCTGCCACCGTCGGGCTTCTGAGTCCAGGCCATTGTTGCCATCAAAAGGTGCCTCTGCCTATCCTTTGAACTCGGCTCCCGTCCCGTCCTACTCCCGTACTGTATCGAGGCGTGGTGACCGAATATGGACTTGGCTGCCACGCGTATTTTGTCGTCGATGACGTTATTTTTCGCGGACTTCTCTCAACTTTTTCGTTCGCTGAGGAATTGGGCGGGAACCAGAGGTCTGCAGGCGGTCGGTCGAGGCGATCCGTCTCTGATCGCCTGCTCAGACTCGCTTGTGCGAGTGAGACAGGTGTAGCTGGGTGCCGAACGGACGGGCGACAGGCAGCGGTCTCTCTGGCACAGCAGTGCACAGCAGGCGCAGCGAGTGGGCTGGCTACCACCGCCGCACATCCACCCGTAGTACTTCTGTCTCTCTCGCACCTAGTGCCGGTCAATGAGAGCGACAGAGAAAGACTGTGCCCGCAGAGCGGCGCAGGCTGTGCTGTATTCGACCAAGCGGGCGGCTGGCGGCTGACGCCGGCTGAGCCGCTCCGGATCGCTCTCGGCTCTGGACCAGGCGGATACCGCTCGGCAGCGGCGGTCCGACTGTGTCGATCGCCCGGCCCAGGCGGATGCGGTACGAGGCGATCCGCCCGAAACCGATCGCCTGCAGACCTCTGACGGAAACCCTAGATAGAGAGCTAGGATAGAGTGTGTGTGTGTGTGTGGGGGGAGACGTTTGGCCCAGACTGTGTGAGTGTTAGGGTGGTTGTCGGCACCTGTTGGCTGTCCCGCTAGGACCGCCGGTGTTGGTGTTGGCGCGGGGACTGGTGTTGCCAGCGCAGCCGCACTTTGATCAGACCATGACGGTAGCGACCATGTCGCCGGCCCGGGTGTGTCTGTGTGTTATTGCTACTGCGCGGCGTCTACTCTATTCTTATTTTCCACGAAATACAGGGTACTCCGTAGAGGCACGATACGGAAGTAAAAAGTCGCAACAAAGAAGAAGATCGTTGGACAAAGTATGAGAAATCGAGTGATTTTTTTGAGTGGGGGTTCCGAAAACGCGATTTCTCTCACTTATTCCCCAGGGTTTTTTCATCTTCGTTGCGTCCATTTCGGACTGTGGAGAAATCATGAGCACAGATGGACGCAAAAGGGGGAAACAACTCGAAAAATCGGTGTCTGTCGGATTACCATTACCCGGATTACCCCGGATTACCGCGGGTTTGAATTACTTCTCCTTCAATTTGACGCGTCCAGCCGTTCGAAGCGCGTCAGCTTCAATTTGAAGCCTAAGGGCTAGCAGTGAATCCTGCAGATCCACACGCATAGCAGAGACATGTTGATGTGTTTCCCAGTGCCGTATTTTTATTTATTTTTCTGTCGCCCGGCATCGCTGGGAAGGAAATAGGGGCGTAGCTCGTCCGGCCGGCGCAGCGCCGACGCGTGTGACTGAAAACGGATGAGGCTCTTGGATCGGTAGCGGGCCGGCGGGCGGCGCGCGGAGCCTTGTTTTGGCAGGCGTTCGGCCGTTAGCGGGAGCCGGTGGGCTTTAGCCGCTTTAGCCGCCGTCGCCGCACCGCGGCCTCAAAGAATTTAGAGGGGGCGCCCCCGGCCCCCCGGCCCCGCCCGTGCCGCACTTTGTGGACCCCTCCCCACAAAGTCGCCGCGATTTTGTTTCAAACGCGGCCCTACGGCATGCATGACCTCGAGGACGGCGGTGGCGGTCTCGGCCAGGGCGGGGGCGGAGCAGGGCGGAGCAGGGCACCGGCTCAACCCTCCTCCTTTCGGCTTCCTTTGGTTCACACCTCGGTGTGAAGAGCTCCGTCCCGTACCGGGTGAAGTGGACGCCGCCGCACCTCCACGGCCCCCGAGTCCACCGTCTTTCTCTTGCGCCCCCCTCCCCGTCTGTCCCCCCTCCCCCCCCCCCCCTCCGCCTCGCGAGCCGAGTCCCTTTGATGTGCGCCGCCCGCTTTGCCGCCCCGCCGCCCCGCCCCCTGCCACGCGCCAAGAGGCATGAGGAAGGTCTGGGGCCGGCGGGGCGGCAGGACCCGCAGGGAGGATGTAATACATTTGTGCCGATTTGCCAAGCGGGAGGTCCTGCGCCGTGCCTGATGGTCCCGGGGTGGTGGAGCTGGCGGCCACACCGGTCCACACACACACACACACACACACACACACCGCGGTGCGAGTGGGAGGGAAGCTGGGAGCTCACGAGGTGAGGTGATCGTGTCGCATATAGTGGGAACGGGGCCGTCGGCTGCCAGAGTGTCCTCCGGGCGCGGAGGTTGGCACCACTGCAGCACTGCGGCACTGCAGCAGCAGCAGCAGCAGCAGCAGCCAGATTCCCGTGCTTTCGCGTGCTAATTGAAACGTGGTGTCGGTGGCGGTGCGCAGTTCCCCCCTCCCGACGGGACCGACAGGTGCCGCGGCGGCCGGGTACAGGCCTCCCGCCGGCAGGGTGGTCTGCTGCCGCTGTTCGGGGGTGGGGGTTGGTGGGGGTGGGCCTGACCTGGCCGGCAGCGGCGTGCGGTGCTCTGATGATAGGGCGGCACCGGCCACAAGGCAGCCACACGGCAGGCACACGGCAGCCACACGGCAGCCGCAGCCACGGCCGCACTGCCTTGCTCTCTTTTTTCCCACGCGACAGAAGCATATCAAGGTGGTTTCTCACCGCAGTAAGCTTGCCCCAGTCAGGGCCGCGCCGTTAGCGACGTCCCGTTTTCGCAAACTAAAGTCAGTCCCGGGCGCCTGACGGGTAGGCAACCGCGCCGTCTGCGTGCACGTGTGTCGTGCGGGCTGGCCTACCCTGGCATTGGCAGGCGCCCGGGGATGACGCCTGCAGCAGGCTGACTGCAGGGTCCCATAGGGTCCCGGTGCCGGCGGGGGCAGGCCGCTGGCCGTGTCCGCAGTGCCCGCCGGCCCGGCCCGGCGGGCCACACCGAAAATGACGTAATGAGCGGGTTGCGGGTGCTGCGCGGGCGGGGCGGGGCGGGCGGACTGTGGTGTGAACACGGCCCGCCCCGGCCCGCCCCGGCCCGCCCCTTCTTCTCGCATCAAAGCGGAGACGCCGCCGCGCCGCGCCACTCTTTTCGGCTGCAGGCCTCATTTGGCGCTGCCGCCTTTATCGCACGCCGCCGCCGCTGCAGTTTGCACACAGACAGGCACCGCGGGCGCCGCGCGCGTCCTCGTCCCCGTCCTCCTCCCCGCCCTCCTCCCCGTCCTCCTCCCCGTCCCCGTCCTCGTCCACTGAGCCTCGCCCCCGGAAAATTGGCACAGTTTGGCAGTTCGGCGCGGGGGGGCCGCCGTGTCTCATTAGAGATAGTGCACGAAGACGTCGCCGCCGTCGTCCTTGGTTCCTCGGGGGTCCTCGAGTCGGGCGCTCCCGCCGCGGTAGTTTGGAGCCGGCGCCGTCGTTAGGGCCGTGCCCTGACCCCCCGGCCCCGACACCTTGGCCGTAGAAAAGTTTAATTTGAAAAGAAAAACAAAAAATACACGATAGGGACGTAAATGAAAACTGGAAATATGGGATGCGGACTCTGATAGTGTCCCTTGTAATTTCCCCCACATGTTTACGCCTTTTATCCCTTCCCCTTCCCCAATTTCCTTGCGTGTGTCGCGCCTGCCGTCTGGCGGGCCGGGTGCAGGGCAGGGCTGAATGTCAGGGTGGTCGAAGCGCGATTAGTAAGGGTTACCGATGCGCTCGATTCCTCCCCCCCCCCCTTTCTCTACCTCTCTCGCTCGCTCCTGGCGGCGCGGGCAGGAGCGAGAGAGACGAGGCGACTCTCTTTGATCAGCCCGCCAGTCGCGACCGGCCTTGATGGATTTGCGGCCCGAACGAATCAAGCGGTCCTCCGCCTGTGCCACCGCCTTCCCCTCGCCTCACTTTTCCCCCCTCTCCTATCCTCTCCTTTCTCTCGACGAAGTGGGCGTTTCTATATACTCCTGCTGCATCCAGCATGTCGTAAAAATTCAAATTTGCAAAAAAAAAAAAAAAAAAAAAAAAAAAAGGTCGCCCAAGAGTCACGTCACTGGCAAGAAACGGGCGGGTCCTTATGGGCTTCGCTCGGCTCCGGCTTGGTCCTGGATCCTCTTCGATGATTGCGTATGTCGGGCCGTACTCCGTACCGAAACGTTTGAGAACCCCGGCGCTTCACTCTGAAGACACGGCAGCGCCTCTAATTCTGCTCTCTGAAGCCGCAGCGGACTGTTTCGTCGGGCGGTGGTTGTCGGGGCCGTGCGAATTACGATGCATGTTATTCCGGCCCCTCAGCGCCGGCGTGGTAGGCAGCCCGCCCGGCAGATCCGGCGGCGCTGTTGCGGGCCGCGGGCCGCGCCGCACCCGGTGTTTTTCTGGATTCATTACGACAGTCGACGTCGGTCTTGCGGCGGCGGCGCCCTGCGACCCCCCGCCGCCGACGGCCCCGAAAAATACCTTTGTTATGCAGAACAGAACACAGAGTACTAGAGGTAAAGGGGGCTTGCCAAGCGCGCGGTATACGGCGGCTTCGCCCTCTCATAGGACTGCCGCCCCCGGCCCGGCCCAGGTGCTTGCGGCCCAGGGTTTATGCGGTCCCTGCGCCGCCGCGCGGCACGGCGCTTCTGAATTTTATTCTTTTGAAAGCAAGTCGACCGAGGAAAGAGCTGTATGTATGTGTATGTGTGTGTGTGTGTGTGTGTGTGTGTGTGTGTGAGAGAGAGAGAGAGAGAGAGAGAGAGAGAGAGAGAGAGAGAGAGAGAGAGAGAGAGAGAGAGAGAGAGAGAGAGAGAGAGAGAGATACGTACGGGGAGGGAGGGGGCGGAAATAGCATGCGACTATACTATACTATATACATGCGGCGAGCTCCTGGAGGGGGCGATGGTTACCTATCGCCAACTTACAGGCGGAACGTTTCGCAGGTTGCCTACCTTTTTAGGCTGCACCGGGGTTGGGGTTGGGGGGAGCCCGTGGACACGGCGCTGTGTAGCTCGGGTGCGCAGCGAGCGGCCGCAGCCGAGCGCCCCACTCTGGCCGAAATGGAATGGAATCAGCCCCGGTCGGGGAGGGAACGGCAGCAGTGGCGGCTGTCTGAGCGCCCGCCGCCCTGATTCAATTTAGCGTATCACTGGAAGTGAGCGGGCCGTGGAGCTGCGTGCGTGCGTGCGTGCGTGCGTGCGTGGGGCCCGGGCTGCCTAATGGACTGATTGCACCTGTTTGTTTGCTCGGCGCCGGGCTGATACGATATGCGGGGAAGCAAAGCCCCGCCGCCGCCGCCGCTGCCGCCGCCGCTGCCGCCACTCCAACCGGGAGAGTGCAACGCCCCCCGTAAAACGTTGGAAACCCTCCGCGTTGGTGTAACAAACTCTCCAGCCGTTAGTTGCTGCTGGGTAGGTTTTACAGTACGGGAGTGCGGTCGCGGTTCAGTAGTTCAGTTCAGCCGGCCGGGGCGCCCTTTTGCGCGGCGGTGACTCTGTCGGGTGTGGGCTAGAGCTGTGGGCGCCTCTGTGCTCCGCGGCTGTCAGATAAAGGGGAGTGCGCCGCGCCGTCATCGGGTGCCACTCGTCCTCGGCTCCTCGCCGCGCCGGTGTCGGTACCCTCGACACCTCAAAGCCGGCCGCGCGATGTGCCGGCGTTCTGACGACGGCGGCGGCGCCGCCAACTCAAGAGCGCGCGCCGCGGGGCGGGGCCCCTTGGGCACGGCAAGGGCGGCAGGGGCGCCGCCGATCGGCAGCTGGGGGTGGGGGGAAGGGACCCCGCCGACCTGGGGTGGGGGGGGGGGGAAGGGAACCCCGCCGACGGGGGGACCGTTCGGGGACGGGACGGGGCGCTCTTGTGGCTGTCTGAGTGCCCCCCCCCCCCCCCCCCCGCCCCGCCGTGCACCGGGACCGGCGGACTCGGATGGCGCCTGCTTATCAGCCCCGGCGCGGTGAAGGGCAGCGCCGGCAGGGCAGGGATGGCATGGCCGATGTGTGTTTTTCGGCGATCGGCGCCCGGCTCCGGCCTTTATGTCGCCCCGCTCGGCTGGCATGGCGATCGCGTGGCGGGGCGGCGGCGGGGCACACAAGTGACAGCGACCGTCTCCCTTTGTGTGCGTGCTGTCCTCCCATGAGGGCGGTTACTTGCAGAAGGCGGGGGCCGCCGCCGCTCCCTCCATCTCATGGACACCTTTCATGTGCCGTACAAGGACCTCCTCACCCCCCCCCCCCCATTCCCTCCGCGCACCCCATGTGTGTCGACGTCTCCGCCTTGTTCCTGCCCACACATACGCGACACGTCCTCGACTCCGGTGGCGTCTCGTCGACGTCCTCGTTGTCGCCATCGGTCTCCCCCTCTCTCTCTCTCTCTCTCTCTCTCTCTCTCTCTCTCTCTCTCTCTCTCTCTCTCTCTCTCTCTCTCTCTCTCTCTCTCTCTCTCTCTCTCTCTCCCTCTCTCTCTCTCTCTCTCTCTCTCTCTCTCTCTCTCTCTCTCTCTCTCTCTCTCTCTCTCTCTCTCTCTCGCTCTCTCTCTCTCTCTCTCTCGCTCTCTTTCTCCCTCTGGCCCGGGCCGCTTCCGGGGTCGAGTTCATGCGAGGTGCCGGAGCTGTGCCGGAGCCGGCGTCGTGTGTGGGTGGGCCCCCGGCCCTTGATTATGCATATGATCTCCCCCTGCGGTCTCCGGGGTTATACTCCGGGCCGGGGGTGATGTGGGGGGCTTCTGTTGACTTATGGACGGGACGGGTCGGCGGAACAGTCAGTCAGCCCGTGTGTGTGTGTGTGTGTGTGTGCGTGTGCGTGCCGCGGGCCAGCGCGGCCAGCCTGCTAGAGTGACTCGCAGGTTGTGGCGGCGGCGGCCATGCGCCGACAACAGGTGGCTGGCCCCGCCTGCCCCGCCCGCCCCGCCGGCCGCACTGGCCCGGCGCGGCCCGCTTGGCGTGGCTGGCTGGCCCCGCGCGTAATGAAGTCAGCACCCGCAGGCCCTTTGGCGGCTCGGGAGGCCCCCGGCGGGGGCTACATGCGGCACCACGACAGCCACCACCACCACCACCACCGCGATGTGGCACTAACATGGAGCCCCGGCCGCCGTGCAACAACTGTCGCTGTCTGTGCGCTGCTCGTGGGCATCGCCATTGCAGGTGGGCCCAGATGATTATTAATACACTTACACACGCACACACACACGCATACATACACGCACACTCACACACGCGCGCGCGCACGGTGGGCTCTGTGGTATGGCAATCCGACCTACCGGCAGACGCCGCGCCGGGGGGGCTGACACTGAGCTGCCCTTAATACCGACCGCCGAAGGGAAGGGGGTGGGGCGGGAGTGGGCAGATTAAGAGGGAGGAAATAAATGGCAGAGCCGTAGGCGTCAACTACACGATTCAACATGATGTGCTCTTGGTAGGAGGTACACACACACACACACACACACACACACACACGCACGCCGGCCGTGCCGCGGGCCTCGGGGTGAGGCGTGGCGGAGCGGAGCGGGGCGCGGCAGAGGAGGGCGGCTACTTCAAAGCGGTCGGCGAGAACAAAGAGTGCGGCGGCGGGCCGAGCCGGGGCCGGGCCGGGACGGGACCCTAGCGGGGCGTGGCGGGGCGGACGGCAGCAAACCACACGGAGTGAAGCGGCACACCGGCACGGCACGGCACGGCACGGCACGGCACGGCACGGCACGGCACGGCACGGCACGGCACGGCACGGCACGGCACGGCCTCACCCCTACCAACGGCAACGGCGGCCTGAATGCCCCGCGGGCTGCGAGTGGCTCGTACACACCGCGGACACGATGCTGCCCGTGATCCCCCCCCCCCCCCCCCCCACACACACACGCCAAACCAAAGCGGTTCATTACAGGCCCATTCGTCCTGGCCTAGGTCAGGGGTACGGGGAGGGTGGGGAGCAGGGGGATCTGACCCGTGGGACCCGTGTCGTCTGACGTCTGTGCTGTGTCAAATTTCGGAGGAGTAAGGGGGGGGGGGCTTTTTGAACACGATCGCAGACTAGGCCTGGGTACCCGAGAGAGAGAGAGAGAGAGAGAGAGAGAGAGAGAGAGAGAGAGAGAGAGAGAGAGAGAGAGAGAGAGAGAGAGAGAGAGAGAGAGAGAGAGAGAGGTGCACACTGGAGCGGATAGAGACGTCAGTGGCCGTGCCGGCGAGCTTGCCACGCTTGCTATGCGCGGGCTGTCGTGCGGGCCCGCTGCTCCCCTCCGCTCCGCCCCCTCCCCCTCCCCCGGGGAGCACAAGTCAGCTGGCGGGGCTCGCCGTCCGACTCCTGCCGGCTTGTGGCCAAAGCACTGCGGTTTTCGGCCTCCCAGCGGTGGGTAAAGTCTGGGCGGTACGAACGTCGGCGCAGGCGGCACCAGGCGGCACGGCGCGGCGGGCACCTATCGCACGCCGATCTGGGAGGACACGGGCCCCGGCCCACGGCTCGGCTCAGAGAGACCGCGTTTTAAAAGGCGGTTTTATGCGCCCGTCCCGTGTAATAATGAAATGCAGGAGGAAGTGACAAGGAGGGCTCCGGTTCCCTTTGCCGTGCCGCCGCCGCTGCCGCCGCCGCTGCCGCCGCCGCGCAGCTGTGCGTGGCGCGTGCCGCCCGCGTGGCCGGCCGCGGGTCGGCCGCGGGATGCTGCACGGCTTTACTTTGTCTCACGGTGGACGCCGTGCTTTGTCTGTCCGATTGGTGGACTGATAGCCGGCGCACAGCGCAAGCTGCCGCTGCTGCTGCTGCTGCTGCTGCTGCCGGTACTGCCGCTGCACCGGTGTGACGCCGCGCTACGCCACCTCCTGCCTGGGGGCGGCCACGGCGGACGGGACGGGGAGCATTGTCTCGGCCGCTTTGATCTGCCGCCTGGACCGGACTGGACCGTGCCGCGCCGCGCCGTGTGTCGAATCGCCTCGGCGGGGAGGTGAGGGAAGGGGAAGGGCCGATGCGCCGAGTGCGAGGGCCGGCGAGGACCCGACCCCCCCCCCCCTCAGCCCCGGCCTCGGCCTCACCTCTCTCCGTGGCGGCGGGAACCAGGACGGGGAAGTCCGCGGCCCCCCGCCGGCGGGTCGGAGGTTTGGCGGTTTGGTTCTGAGGCCGTAGGCCGCGGCGTAGTGGTAGTGGTAGTATCGGTTGGGGCCCGGCGGGGGCCGGGGGGGGGGGAACACTAGCGGCTCCCGGCTCCCGTGTCCTTTGATGATCCGCCGTCGCCGTCAGGTGAGGTGCGACGAGGCGAGTGGAGAGGGATCTAGCAGCAGCAGCAGCAGCAGCAGCAGCAGCAGCAGCAGCAGCAGCAGCTGCACCGGGACCGGGCAGCGGCGTGCGGCAATAATGGACTCCTTCACACGCACACACACACACACCTCCCGGGACGGTGCGTCTCTCTCTCTCTCTCTCTCTCTCTCTCTCTCTCTCTCTCTCATACGCATGGATGTGATGCTTCCTCTCCTGTCGTCCCCATCTTGTCTTCCTACCTATGCGATCTCCCTCCCTCTCACTTCACCTCCGTCTCTGCAGAAACGTGTGCGTGCATGCGCGCGTGTGTGTTACGACCACAGTGGGGCGCAATGAAAAATCCTCTCTGGTGTGTATACGGCGCCGCCAAAGGACCTTCTTCCTCCTCCTCCTCCTCCTCCTGCTCCTTCGTGTGCCGTCGTAAAGCGACAGGGAAGGCTCCGCTTGACCTACGTCACCTCTCGGTGCGTAACGCTACGTAACGCCAGGTGAGGTGCATGTGTGAGGTCTGTGGGGGCCGCCGGGGGCCGCCGGGGCCCGCCGGGGGCCGTACCCCTTCCCTCCTGCCGCTCCGCCAAGCAGTTCCCGCCCGTGTGGAGATTAAATTGCGTCTGATCCGCCTCTTCGTGCCACCTCTCCGACCAGTGAGGAAGAGGGGCGGAGCGCAGAGGCCGATGGTGTGGCGTGTGGGGCCTGGCTGCCATACTGGCTGCCCTGGCTCTGTGGTGGGCGCCCGGGGCGGCACGGCGGCGTCTCGGTGTGGACCCGGCGTCCCGTGCGCGCGTGTGCGAGCGTGCGTGTGTGCGGGCGTGCCGTCGTGTGGCAATAAGGGACTTTTATCACGTTTGCTCAGTGTCCCTGTTGACGCGCACGGCCGCCCGCGGTACGGCCTCGAGGCGTCCGCCGCAGAGAGACATTCATATCGCCGGCCGGCCGACCGGCCGGGAACGGCAAACGGCCTTGCATCTCCCTCTCACTCTCTCCTCGTCTGAAGAATCTTTCACGCTTTTTCCGCGAGGGGCGGGAAGCATGAAAGGGGCTGGTTTTGTTTTGCGAACTCGAAGGTGACACGACGGTCTTTGTGTGTGGTCTTTGATACGCGGGGAGAAGTGCGAGGCCATCCACACGTCGGCCGTGGTGGGAGCAGGCGCCTGGACGCTGCGCGCCTCCCCTACCCTCCCTTCCCTTCCACCCCACCCCCACCTCCCACCCCTTCCGCGCCGGTGGTCGCGAGCCCGGTAGGGACGTCCGAGAGCAGGGAAGAGGAAGAGAGACGGACAGACAGTTACAATCGAGATATGATTTGGCGCTGGGACTCGATTCACATGAGAAGCCAGAGCCGTACGTTTGATCCGGCCCTGCTCCCCGTCCCCCGCCGGTCCCCCGCCGGTCCCCCGCCGGCCCCCTGCCCGCTGAGTATGTAAGCGGCCGCTATGCTGCTGCCGGGTCTTCCCTCTCTTTCTATCTCCGCTGCGCCGCACTGCGCCGTGCTGTGCTGACCCTCCGGCAGGCCGGGCCGGACCGGGCCTAACTGAATTACGACAAGCAGGGGCCGGGCAGCAGGGCCTCGGGGCCTGGGGCCTGCGGGGCCGATCTTGTTAGTGCGGCCGCTTGCCCTGCAGCCCCAGCCCTCCCGGCCCGGCCCGCAGAGCTTTGCCCCGCGTCGCGTGTCCTGCGGCCTGCGCTGGCACGCGCGTGCGCGCGCGCGTGTCGCTCACAAATGACGTAACGCCTTCTCGCGCCGCCGCGGCCACGACCCCCCGCGGGGTTATGACATATGCTAACGCGGCCCGCTCACCCGCTTGTTTGGCTTGTTATCGGGCGTGTTGCGCGGGGGGAGGTGCTGCGGTAGCTGTGGTAGGTAGTAGCTGTGCTGCGGTTGGTACTACCACAGGGTAGTGCTAGCAGAGGGGCAGTTATGTCGGCAGGGCGGGCCGTGGATGTGAATGCGGCCTGCTTTATCACGGTCGGCACTGCCGGCCACGCCATCGCAAATGTAACAGTACGGCACGAATGCCAAAGCCGCGCACCCCTGGCTATCCGGGATATCTGCTGACGCTCGGGTGCGCCAAGTGGTGCCAATTACAGTGTGAATGTGGTGCTGGCGATGGCGGTACGGCCCCTGCCAGAGCCCCTGCTGGCCACGACTGTGTCGTTAGTGAGGTCGGGGGTCGGCGGCCATCCTCGTCCCCGGCCGAACAACGCCCACCCCACCCCACCCCACCCCACCCCCCCCCCGGCCCAGCCGAAGGGTGCTCGCCGGCCGCTGACAAAGGCAAGGCGTCGCGGTGGCCGGTCCGGTCAGTGGTCAGCGTGTCACACGGGCGGGGAGGGGCGGGGCCGAGGGACCTAACAAGGTGCACGCTGCCGCGCTCGTCGGCACGATTGTCGCGAAAGAATTGACGACGGTAGCGGAAATGTTTGCAGGCAGCAGGCGATTATATTAATCGGAAGACAGAGAAGAAATAGGTTAGTGTCCGCAACTATTTTTTTTAGTTGGTGATTCCGGGGATGAGCCGTAAGTTTTGGTTCTGAGAGCTAAAATTTTGCTGGGGGAAGGGTTGGCTATGGGCGGTTTCGAACCTCGAACTGTGCCTATACATCGTGGATAGTGTACGCAGAGAGCGTTGCTGCTCTCTTCGGACGGGGCCGGGCCGGGGGCAGCCCGGGGGTGGCTGAGGGAAGGGATACGCCCGCGGCCCCAGCGGCTTAAATGTTTCGGCTGCCACCTATTTCTCCCTTCGCCCGGCTCTTTTATTCGCTCCTTTTCCCTCTGAGCGGGCAGCCGATGGCGGCCGCGGCCCTGGATGCGGCCTCTGGCCTCGACACCCTAGCGATGGGCGGGGCCCAGCCCAGGGGGGCGGGGCGCAGGGCGCAGGGCTCCCTCCGGCCGGCTCCAGACAGCGCTGACGACGACGTGGAATAATCGCGTCAACGCCAGACCAGCAGGCGCCAGCACGGAGACAATCTGCTCCGGGAATGAATTTTTTCGCGGTGCGAATGCCCCCCCCCCCCCCTTCCCCCCTCCTCGGCCCCTTAGCAGACACACGCGCGGACGACGATCCTGTTACGATTTTTCCAGGACCAACTTGCAGGCGGACAGATTGTACTCACCACTACAAACTACTACAGCTGTCTTGTACCTTGTGCTACATTTTCTCGGAGTGAATCGCCCCTTATACACAATCTCCTCGGGTTGGCGCAGGGAGCCCAGCCCAGCCCCGGCCGGGGCCCGCCGCCCCAAATCCGTCTGCACACGCGTCCTGACGCCTCGGGTTCTTATCTGCGGCCACACCGGAGGACTCGGCTACTACCTCCTCGGCGCCGCCGCCTTTCTCGTCGCGCATCGCGTCCAACGGAAAAGGGCGCAAATACGTGCCAAATTAACCTGTTGTCGGTCGGATCAGAGCGGGGCGCGGAGGGGCGCGGAGGTGGAGAGGGGCGCCATCAAAGGGATATGGCACAATGTCGCTGCCCAGATTGGAAAAGCGATCCCGTATCGCGTAAGGACCAGACCCCCCGTCCCCGCCCTCCGAGCAAGGGGAAGGAAAAAAACGAAGGGCGCAGTGGCCGATCTTATTTTCTCGTCTCTATTTCTTCACGGGGCGATCGACAGCTGGTCCCCAATTCTCTCCCTCCCCCCCCCCCCTTTTTCGCCTTCTTATTCGCCGCGCCTTCTGGAAGCCACTCCATTCACACTGTCTTCTTTACATTCACAATTTAATTTGGCCAGCAAGGCGCGTTCCGGCCCCCTTTTTTGGCCAGGCGTTATAGATTCGTCTTCTTTTGTGACGCATGGCCTCTCTCTCCTCTCTCACTCTCTCTCTCTCCCCTTACCCTTTCGCAAAAACGTGTCGATCACAGAGCATGAAGAAGAGGAGGAGGTGAGACGGAGAGAGTGAGAGAGAGAGAGAGAGAGAGAGAGAGAGAGAGAGAGAGAGAGAGAGAGAGAGAGAGAGAGAGAGAGAGAGAGAGAGAGAGATAGAGGCAGCAGCGTTCGACTTGCTTACCTCGTAAAACGCTCCCGCAAGAAATTGCAATTTGCCTGTGCGCGCCTCTTTCTTCGTACTTTAGACACATGTGAGCATGTGATGCGTTTTACATTTCCTTGGCGGGGGGCCGCGGGCCGCACCAAGCCGCGCGCCACGCCTGGCTTATGCCCGGTCATGCCCGCCTACCGTCTAAGTCACTCCGGGAGATCGGGCCGTGGAGATTGGCTCTCTCTCCGGGGGGGGGGGGGGGGGTTCCTAGAAACGCGAAGCGGGGCGGAGCAGACTCCGGCTGTCCTCTAGAAACAAAACAAAAACATGTCATGTTGCCTTTTCCCAGCAGAACCATGTGGTGCTACGGCGTTCCGCGAGCCGTGGGGGGGGGGGGGGGGGGGGGGCAGAGAGAGAAAGAGATGGTGTGATTATGATAATCATAATGCGTCGAGATTACCACGCGCACGCACACACGCACGCGCCGTACGCGCACACCAAACCTGTGTGAATACACATCTCCATCACTCCTCCCCGCGCGCTCGCCGCATAACCTCCTCCCATTCACAAAGACACTGCTATGGAAAATTTCCGAGTCAGTTTTCGGCCAGAAAGGGAACGTGGTGGTGATGGTGCGGTAGTGTGTGTAACTCGCTTTCCTTTCCTCTTGATCGATCTCGGTTACACGACGCGTGCGTGCAGGCGGACAGTAGGCTCCGTGCGGCCGGCGGAGCTGCGTATAGCGGCGGACGTGACGAGAATTTTTCATCCCCTGTGATTTGGATGGGAACAGTGTATGTATGTAGTGCTGTACTTAGGTCGTATCGGTGATGTGAAGGGGGCGGCGGGAATAAGAGGGGAGCATGACATGTCGGCGTGAGTGTAGCCGGGCGGCACCGCGCGCGCTCTGAAATTCTGTGTTTGTAAAAAATGTTCCAGAGGATTATTTTTGTAGGGTTTCCACAAGTGCCAATAAAAATATATCCATGGGAAAGTCATGAAAATATTTGGACGTGGCCATGAAAAACAACTATAAATTTTAAAATATTTTTAAAAATGTCATTTCAAAAAAACATTCATGTTGGAAACAGTCGTGGGAATTTTCAAATTTTTGCCTGGAAAGTCATGGGAAAGTCGTGGAAAATGCTGTGTGAGAATTTGTGGGAACGCTCGCGGCGGCGCCAGCGGTGCTGGGGTACTGCACCTCGTGCCTCACGACGGGACGCGGGACGCGGGGCGCACCTCGGTTCCCGCGCGGTATGACTTGCGTCACCTGCGGTAGTGTACCTGCGGCGCCGAAGTGGCGACTCACCGGCCGGTAGCTCTGCGCGCCCTCACGCAGCTCACGCAGGGTGGGCGCACCACCGGCGGCCCACGGCCCGCTGGAGGACGCCGATGAGGCCCTGCGAGGAGACATTTGGAGGCCCGCGCCGTGCCACCGCCGCTCACCATCATGACGGTCCGCCGCACACCGCTCTCTAATAGATATCGGCCCCTCCTGGAGACGGCAGCAGCAGAAGGGACGAGAGGAAAAAGTCTACTCTTTGTGTCCTGCGTCCTCATTTGAAGGAGGGAGGGGGAGTGTGTGATGGTCAACGACGACAACGTCAGTGCACGGACCAGACTGGACCCGGCTGGACGCGGGGACGACCGGACCAATCAAGGAAGTCGGCGCTGAGGGGGAGGGAGGGGGAGGGCGGCAGTGCCAGGGGAGGCAGCACTGCAGCGGCAGTATTTACTCGGGAACAGTTTGTAATCGGGAATCGATTTCGGCGGCCCCGGGGTCCCCGTCGTCCCCGTGGTCGGACAGGGAGTCGGGTCGGGCCTCGGCCTCGGTCCGGTCCGGATGTCGTGGCAGGCGGCACTGCACACAAAAAGCGTAAAGAAGAAAAAGTGTCGGGGCTGTGCGAAAAGCTGGTCAATCATTTCTGCCCCCCCCCCCCCCCCCCGGGGTGGTAAGGGGGGCCCGGCGGGCCCGGCGGCCCTGCAGGTGTGTGTGTGTGTGTGTGTGTGTATGTGTGACTCCATCTGCTGGCGCTTCCTTCGCCGCGCCGCGCTAAAGGCAGCCAAAGGTCCATTGATACCGACTTGCTAAGAGAGCGATAAAGTAGCGCCGCTGCCACTGCCCCCCCCCCCCCCCCCGGTACCGCCGGCGCGCTAATTCGATCGCGGCACCTTTTGTGCCCTTCCTGCCCCCTCCCCGCAGCGGCACCAAGGGCCCGGCGTCGCCTTTGCCACCTGACGGCCCGGCGGCCCGGCGGCCCGGCCCACGGGACGGCTGGGGTCGGGGTGTATAATGGCAGGCGCAGGCAGGACACCAGGCAGGCGAAGCACGGCCGGCAAGCACTTCCGAAACCTTTGCCGGCGTCTCCAGGAAAGAAAGCGGCACCGGTGGGGGACATCCATCCGCACGCACAGGATCCGCAGGATGCGCCAGCTGGCTGGTGGCCGTCGTCGGGGGGGGTCCTCGGGGTCCTCGGGGGTCCTCGGGGTCCTCGGGGTCCTCGGGGTCCTCGGGGGTCTTCGGGGTCCTCGGGGGCCGGGGGGGCCTCGGGGTCCTCGGGGGCCGCGAGGAGGATTCCCGCCCGACTGTCCTCTAGAGACCACGCCGCTCGGACGATCGACGACAGAAGAGTTGTTACGTAATAATGGGACGCGCGGCCTCACAGGGCCCGGCCCGCCAGGGCACGCACAGGACACGGCCCCCTACCGTGCCCCAGGTCCAGACCTCCCCCTCGTTTCATCCCTTTGAAGACGGGGCGCCGTCAGGTCCCCGCCGCCGTGGCATATTTCCGTTTTTTCGCGTCGTTATTGCTCGTCAAAGTGTCGTTGGTGCGCGCGCGCGTCTGTCGCGCCGTTAATTTCTCGTCTCCTTTGCCGTTGCCGGGTCAGGCAGGCCGGGGAGGGTCTTTTGTCTTTCTTTAATTAGGTTAGAGGAGCAGCAGAGCAGCAGCGCACAAAGGCAAAGCAGATCAAAGCGGCAGCAGGCCAGGCGACGTCTCATGACGCAATGAGTGGCCGATGCCGCGCTGCCTAGGGCCCCGCCCCGCCCCACCACGGGCGCCACGCGTGCGCCGTGCGCGACAGAGTTAAAATGATTTATTTCGTGTAATTTAGCCCGGCCGTCCGAGCCCCTGGCCGGGGCTAGGAGTGTGGACATTCTAAACGCCCGCGCGTGTGTGTGCGTGCGCGCGCGTGCGTGTGCCAAAATTAATTACCTGTGCCGCCAATCACCCAGCTCATATTCAAGCTCATATTTGCGGAAATGACGTTCCTGTCGACGTGCCCGCCACGGTAATCCAGTGCGGGCCGGGCCGCGGCGCATACGGACTCGGGAGTGAGGAGCCGAGGAGCAGGGCCAAGCAGGACGGTACGGGGACGGTACGGGGACGCTCGTGAATGTGTTGTCGCGTGGCGGCCCGAGCGGAGCGGTCTGAGGTTGGGGCACACGGGACAGGGTGGGGCGGGGCGGGGCGGCCGAGAATTGGCCGTTTAGCGCCACATTAATAAGGGACAATTACGTATTTGAACATCATTAGGGGTCGACACAATGGCTCCCCCCCCCTCCTCCCCCCTTGCACACCACAGGGCAGAGAGCAAGCGCAGACAGAATCGGGGATAACAACACGGGGCCGTGATTATCAGCCCCCCCCCCCCCCCCCCATCCCGAATTTAAAGTAATGCATTCCGTTTTGCTCGCAGCTCCTCCTCCGTGGTCGCGTTGCGTTGTGTATTGGCTTTCACCTCGTTGGTTGGGTCGGCCCTGCCGCTGTCTCTCGGCTGCGTGGCCCCCGCGGCCCCCGCGGCCCCCGCGGCCCCCGCGGCCCCCGCGGCCCCCGCGGCCCCCGCGGCCCCCGCGGCCCCCTGCGGCTGGTGGTGGCGGGTGGCGCTTGCAGCAGGACGCGACGGTAGCAGCGGAAGGGTGGTGGCGACTTTTTAAGTATGAATGACGTTTCTCGATCCCCCTCCCCCGCGGGCCCACGCGCCATCTTAGGAGCGTCCGTTAAACTGGCTCCGAGCGCAGCCCCTCGTCCTGACCCACCCCTTTCACTTCTTCCACGACGACCTCCGGCGTGCTTTCCTTTCAGCACGGCAGCAGCGGGCAACCAAACAAAAGGGGGTTGGAAAAATACAACAAAAAGAGGAAGAAAGGAAAGAGTTAACTACACTTTTGTTTCCGAGTTGGAGAAGGGGGTTGCAGGCGCGGACGATGCGATGGCGCAGGGGAGGGTTGCGGGGCGGGCTGCAGCCTAGCGGGGATCGCTGTCGTCCGGAGGGGAAACAATTATAAGCCTATTTGTACGTGGGCGCTGTAGAGAGGTCTCTGCCCCCTAGCCAGGGCGACCCGGGGGGAACCGGGCGGGGGAGCCAGCGAAAACATGTGTACAAACTCGTGCAAATCCTCTCAGCGAAATAAAAAGAATAAATAAAATATTCTATGTATTATATATATTCGGTTTCGGCGCCGTTTTCGACCAATTTCAAACATGCGCGCACGCCGTTTTTATGGAGCAAGTTCGTTTTCTGGAATTTCGCGCGCGCAGGGTGTGGTGTCGCAACGCTGCCTAAGGGGAGGTGCGGGTGCAGTGGAGTCCTGCCCGCGGGAGTGTGGAGAGTGCGGGCCCATGTCGACATGCAACATTGATGGCCCTCCCCCTCCCCTCCCCTCCATCTCCCCCTCCCCTCCCCCTATCATTGTCATATGGTGGCTCTCCGTAGGAGCAGAGTACAAGTGCTATTTGACCCCCGATGTGATCCATCTTCTTCTTCCGATGTACCACCACTACCATGTGTGTATCGATATCGACAGCGCGCGTCGCCTTTCGCGCACTCGCAGTGGTTAGTGTCGCCGACGCGTGGCGGCCGCAGCAGTCAGGACCAAATTGAATCTAGCCTCCGCGATTCGGCGTGGCGTGGCGCGCGCGTGCGTGCGTGCGTGTGTGTCTTTCGCCGGGAATTCCATTTGCCGTCTCGCGGGGGCTTTGTTGTTGGCCAAATCCACTCCCCGTCATGTAAAGTCGGTTTGCTTCCGAATCAGAAAAAGGGGGAGGGGGATACTAACAGTACGCTGCCCAAATTTCAGCAGTCCGCAGTTTCTCATACATTTCCGGCACATTTTCTGGCTTTTGTTGCCTCTCCGAATATTCCCCAGACCTTGGTCCCACCTTTGATGAAAATTGGAAAAGTAAATGAGGCGCCTAAATCTGGCGAGTGTAGAGCCTTGTAATAGCGAGGGTCGCGGCGACGAGAGCCTTCCGAGAGACTTTTTACTGTTTTACTTTTGTTGTATTTAATTATTGTGACCACAAAGGTGGCGCGAGGGCGTAGGGGAGCGGGGAGGAAGGGGTGGCTTTGGGCTGCGGCAGAGTGGACTTTGCCGGTGTGTTTTCTTCTTCAATAGTCGGATTACGTTTTTAATTGCGCTGCTTCCATTTATAATAGGGGTTTGTTTCCAGCCGTTTTGGACAGCGGTTCCTTTGGTCATAATTCAGAGGGGAAAAAGTTCAACTTGTCCTTTTTTTCTCGTCCATGTGACTTCCCTAAAATGCTGTTATTTGGCTGCACCGTCTTGACGGCAGGTGTTTTTTTTTTCTTACTTCAGTTTACAGAGGGGGAGCGGTGAAGCTTGTGGTGGCCAGCGAAGCCTGCAAATCTCTTGGGTTCATTCTTGTTGGTCCACGCTGTGAGTATCACGGTTGGAATGACCTGTAGGATGTAGACATTTTAGAGTGTGCGTAGTTTTTTCAGTAGCCCTTTTTATTTGTCAAAACTAGAATTTTAAAAAAATCATTTCTGTTTTAAAAAAAATGTATAGTCAGAGTTTTAGTAAATTGAAGTAGAATTTTGGTACATGTCGTATCACGGCGTACTGTATATTGTTAATTGTAGTTCGCGAGTTATGTTTTTTTTTTCTTTTCTTTTTTTTTCTTTTGATAAGTTGTCCAGGCCTCTTTTATGGCCGTGGGGTTGTTCGTATTTCGTGTGTTGCTAGCACGCTGCGCATGCGAACTTTAATTTCCGTGGAGGCTGCGATTTTTCGTCTCTTCCCGCCGCCCAATGTTTTTCTTACAGACGTGGCACGGTACGCACAAAGAGGGCATCTTTAGGGGCGGGGCCACCGACGACATGTCGACGATAGTGTAAATAGAGGGTGAAATCAGAAAGAGCAAAGGGAATCGGCAAGCGGTGCGGTACGGTCCAGCAGCGTGTCAGCAGGACTGGGGCCAGGACGAGGGCCTGGAGGAGGGGCCGCGGCCTCAGGACGCCGATGACATCGCCGACGTCACGTCACACTCCGGGTGGAAATCATCTGGAAATATCCAGGGGTCTGGCTGCTGCTCCAGCCGGCCGCTTTTATTCGGACCGGAGCCGAGGGCGCGCTTCGAATAAGGCATGAAGGGCTGCGAACGGCAGGCACACGGCAGGCACACGGCAGCCACGCACGGCGGCAGCGCGCCGGCCGGCCGGAGACCGGACGGGGCCGGACAGAACAACAGGACGGGAGCGGCCCCCGCCGGCCCCCGCCGGCCCCGCACTGCTGGATGCTGGATTGCATTCCGAACATGACACAAAAGTTGGGCCGTTTTGCTTTTCGCTTTTGTTCTGCTCGCCCGAGCGCGAGGCGATGCGACGTGTGTGTGTGTGTGTGTGTGTGTGCGAGTGTGTGCGAGCGAGTGCGTGTGCGTGCGCCTCCTGAGGAGAGACAGGGACGGAGGACCCAGAGCCGGTGGACTGGACCGGACCATGCGGGTCGGATCGGATATGGTCGGATCCTCGTCGTCGGATCGTCAAAATAACGCGAGCGGAGCCCGTTCTAAAAGTGCGGAGGCAAAAGCTCCAGCGGGCTGTGAGGAACGTTTCCGCCCGGCGCGTGTCCCGTGCCGTGCCGTGCCGTGCCGTGCCGTGCCGCGCCCGCCGTGTTGGTTGCACTCGCGCCCCGGGCCGCGGAATGAGATTTATATTCGGCGGCCGCGGCTCCCCCTCGAGACTGTGCCGCTGCAGCGGCAGTGGGACGGCATGGGACGAATTGCGCGCCGCGCCAAAAACGCCCCCGGGGCAGGGGGTGGGGGGAGAATATGAATCGCGGTTTAGAGAGGCAAAGTGAGGGGTCCCGGCCGGGCCGTCGACAAGATGATTAAAAAGAAACGCGTTCCCGATGCGGGCTGGCGGGGGCCGGCGGGGGCCGGCGGGGGCCGGCGGGGGCCGGCGGGGGCCTACAGGGCCTGCATCACGTGGCTGAGTCCTCTCGTGAGTCCGCCCCGCCAGGCTGCGGCGGCTGCCGGATTTTAATATCAGTCGCGAGGCGTTGGGCCCGCCGTCTCCTGCGGACCGCGGCGGCGGCCCCCCGCGGCGACGCCCGCCCGCACCATGCTCCCCACCACCCCGCACCCGGAGGCCCGCGACGTGAGCCGCCCGCGAACACGCCCCGTTAGAGCGACTAAAAGGACACTGTCTAGGACCTCGGGGCCGGGCTGAGGCTGAGGCCGAGCCGAGGCCGGGACCCTCTGTTTGACTTGACGGCGGGACGGGTGGGTGGGGTGGACGGAGAGCGGGCGAGTGAGTGAGAGAGAGAGAGAGTGCAGTCGATGGAGCGCGACAACGGGCAGCCGGTGGCGGTGCGAGAGAGACCGGGCAAAAGGAAAAGGGTGGGCTCCTGCGGAACTCTAACCGTGTGGTACTTTTCGGATGTCTTCCGTGTCCGTCTGTCTGTCTCTCTCACGGTCGTCGTGCACTTTGCCCTCTCGCTCCTCATCGTCCGCCCGGGGGCCCCCGCAGGCCCCCGCAGGCCCCCGCACCGCCACCGTATAAGGGCTGAGGAATGCAGGGACGGTTGGGTTTGTTGGCGAAGGTGAGGTGAGGTAAGGCGAGGTGAGGTTCAGGGGCGGACAGGACGACAGCAGAGGGCAGGACATTCCACGGGGATGACACAAAACGCACCACTGGCGATGCACCGCGACGCGCACTGCACACACAATAATCATTACCGTTGTCACCATCGCCTCCTCACTGCGACGGGGATGACACGGTACGTCGCGGAGAAGAAGTGTGTCTTGCGTTGTTGTTTGCGCTCCGGAAAGGGATTGCGAATTTGCGCGCGTTAGTGGCATTGTGTGCGCGCCGTGTGCACGCCGTGTGCACACAGGAGTGGCGTGCGCACATAATAGTACCGCCCCACCCCCACCCCAGCCCCCGGGGTTTGTGTGTAGTACTGGTAGTGGTAGCATTATTTTCCTTTTTTACGCGCAGCTGCGTCATCCGTCGTGATTGCCAAAAGCGATCAAGTGCAGAGTAAACCTCGCCGCCCCGCTCCGCTCGCCTCCCCCGGCCTACCCTCACCCCTTTCTGCGGGTGCAGTTTGTTGCCCGATCTCGATGTCAATCACCCGGCAATGACAATGGCAGGCGATGCCAGGCCTCGAGGGGTCGTCCGTAAACCTCGTCTCTTTACGTTGTCTTATTCCAATCCACGCACGCACGTTCCCCATCTTTTTCCCGCAATTTTAAAACCTTTCAAACCCTGAACCTTTCTGGTGAGAATAACGCTACCCGTTGCTGCTCTCTGATCCTTTGGGAGATGTTTTTTTTTTTTCTCTTACGGTATGTTATGAGAATGCCGCCTTGGCTTTCGCGCCGCCATGAGCTGCCATGCGCTGCCAGGGCTGCCAGCCGCTGCCGCCTCGGCGCTCACGGCGCGCTAAAGCCGATATATACGGGCCCCGCCGGAATGTGTCGGCTGGTGAATCCAGACAAACAAAACCGGTCCTCGACTCAGCCCGTCTGTCTGACCGCCTCTGCCTCTGCTCTGCCCGTGCTCCGTGTGTGTGTGTGTGTGTGTGTGTGTGTGTGTGTGTGTGTGAGCGCCGTGAGCGCGGAGCGCGGGTCCCTTTCCTTCGCCTTGTGTCCCGGGCCGAAGCGCCGCCGCCGCCGCCACCGCCGCCACCGCCGCCACCACTGCCGCCGCGACGGTCTGCCTCCTGCTCGCCGCTCGCCGCGCCGCCCGTATCAATGATTTATATAAAATAATATAAAAGTGAAAAATAAAATGGGAATAAAGGAAAAGGCACGCAGCAAGGGATTGACGGTGGCATCAAAGGCCGTGTGCTCCCCGCGACGTTATACGACGGCCAGGGTCCGGGGCAGCTCCACGGCAGGGAGGGCCCCGTCGCAGGAAGCGAAAGCACAGACTTCAGGGGGGCGCTCTGGGCTCTTATATACCTGAACGGGCGCGTGCGAAGTTCATTCTGTCTGCACGCCCATTGTGCGGCGGCAGCGGGAGGGGTGGGGGTGGGGGTCGTCTGGGTGGCGGGCGCCACCGCCGCGGGGCGGCTGCGGCGGCGGCGGCGGCGGCGGCTGAGTGTGAATGCCGAGCATTATCGCACACTTCCGGTGAGGTGTCCGATAGTGATAGCCCGGTTCCTGTCGTCCTGTCCCCCCAGACGACGCGCGCCGCGGGGGGGTGTGGTGGTGGTGGTGGTGCCGGCAGCGCCCAGGCATCACACGCCAAAAATAAATAGTGTCAACATTGAGTTTCAGTTTTCAGCAAATTTTGACGAGTTTATTTTGCGTTTTTATTATTTTTTTTCCACTGGGTTAAAAGTCTGAAGATGATAATCCAGGATCCTTATTTTGAAGTTCGAAAGCGCTGTACAATAAACCACGGTCGTGTTAATTTTTTTTTTTCGGATCGTGTTATAATCTGCGGTCGCGTGTACATGTGTACGTTACGTGCATGGGCCCTCTATCCCATCCCCCTCCGTCTTCGGGAAACGGGGCCCTACTTAGTTCCCTCTAACGTTTTACTCGGCGCTGCCCAGCGTTCACCTGTCTGCCTCGTCTGCACGTCTATCTCTCACTAACACCCCTCGGGCCCATCGGCGCTTCTCTCTCGCATGCTGCCAAAAAGCGAACACCCGACCCAAACCGGGTGCTGGCGGGGTGATTGCCTTTGCCGAGGTGATAATTTGAAGGGTGCGCGAGGCGAGTCGAGTCGAGGGGGTTGGGCCGTAGCGAGGGGTTTTTAGGATAACGATGACGGCTCGAAACAAAGCGCGGACAATCTCGTTAAGGGTTAACTAGGTGTCGGGGCCCGGCCGGGGCGACGGGACGGGGCCGCCAGGTGCGCCTGCTGCCCGCCTCCGCCTGTGCATTGCACGGCACGGGGCGGCAGCTGCTCTCGCTGTGCCGGGGGCGGCCGGGGGCGGCCGGGGGCGGCCGGGGGCGGCAGCCGGGGGCAGAAGGCCTGATATGAAAGGGCCGGGCCGGTCCTGTCGGCGAGCCCTCTTCTCCTTGAGGCGGGTGCCGCCGCCAGGTGTTGTGTGCGTGCGCCGCGTGCGCGAAGTCGGCGCCGAGCCCAAGGCAGCCCAAGGCAGCCCAAGGCAGCCCAAGGCAGCCCAAGGCAGCCCAAGGCAGCCCAAGGCAGCCCAAGGCAGCCCAAGGCAGCCCAAGGCAGCCCAAGGCAGCCCAAGGCAGCCCAAGGCAGCCCAAGGCAGCCCAAGGCAGCCCAAGGCAGCCAAGGCAGCCCAAGGCAGCCCAAGGCAGCCCAAGGCAGCCCAAGGCAGCCCAAGGCAGCCCAAGGCAGCCCAAGGCAGCCCAAGGCAGCCCAAGGCAGCCCAAGGCAGCCCAAGGCAGCCCAAGGCACCCAAGGCCCAAGGCAGCCCAAGGCAGCCCAAGGCAGCCCAAGGCAGCCCAAGGCAGCCCAAGGCAGCCCAAGGCAGCCCAAGGCAGCCCAAGGCAGCCCAAGGCAGCCCAAGGCAGCCCAAGGCAGCCCAAGGCAGCCCAAGGCAGCCCAAGGCAGCCCAAGGCAGCCCAAGGCAGCCCAAGGCAGCCCAAGGCAGCCCAAGGCACAGTGGCCAGTCCGGCTGGCCTCCGGTCCCGCGCCGCCCATCGCGCTATTGACACCCGTGGCTAGCCCGTGGCCGTGGTCCAGGAGCCCCTGTTCTCTGTCCTGGAGTCCAGCCGCGGCCGCCTCCCGCCTCCTTGCGGGCCCGGCCCGGTCCTCCCCTCCGCCCCCCGCCCGGCCAGCCTCCTGGCCTCTGTCGCCGCCCCTCGACGTTGACGGCCAGGTGCTAGTAGTACGACGGCGTGCTCCTGGCCGGACAGGCCTGACCCGCCGAGAGTGGTGTGCAAGTTTGCCGTCGTTTTACCGCGAAATCAGAAGCGTGGGCATCACATCACGCCCCGTCCTGGACCTGGACCCTGACACCGCGCAGCAGGACGTCGGCTCGGCTTTCGACGTGGGGTCGGACCACAACGCTTTGCTTTTCGGAAGCGCCGCAGTCCGTGTTGTTATTGTTCCATCTGTTCCATCTCGGGACAAGAGGGCCCTCGTCAGGAAACGCACGCCGCCGCCGCCGCCGCCGCCGCGAAAAAGAATACGCGGAGGCGGCCGTGTGTGTGTGTGTGTGTGTGTGTGTGTGTGTGTGTGTGTGTGTGTGTGTGTGTGTGTGTGTGTGTGTGTGTGTGTGCGTGCGGGCGTGTGCGTGCGGGCGCGCGGAATCCTTTGCCCCTTTCTTTGGTCAGCTCGGCCCTTGCGGCGACGACGACGGTTGTCCTTCTCGGAACTGCGTCCCCGGTCCTGTCCTCCTCCCTTCCCCGCTTCCTGCCACGCTCAAAGGATTGAGCGTAGGTAGCGTCGTGGGCCCGCCAGTCGCGGTCTCGCACGTCCTGGCCAAAATTATTGTGCGATCTGAGGAGCCTTGTGTGTGTGTGTGTGTGTGTGTGCGCGCGCGCGCTCGCAGGAGCATCACGAGGACGAGGCCCTGTGGGTCAAGACATACAATCCGACCCCCGACCCATCCTCTCCCTCTCTCTCCTCCCCCCCTCCCTCTCTCTCCCTCTCCCTCTCCCTCTCCCTCTCCCTCTCCCTCTCCCTCTCCCTCTCCCTCTCCCTCTCCCTCTTCCTCTCCCCCCTCACATGTGAGTGTGTATACTGGTACGGTACAGTACATCCCTGCATGTATGAGCATTCAAGCGTCGCCGTCTTTTGGCGGGGCGTTTGAAGCTCGTGCTGGGGGGGGGGGGGGGGGGGGCAAACATCCGCGAGGGGACCATGGCGGGGGGGGGGGGGGGGGGGCAGGGCCGTGGGCTGGGCAGGGCAAAAGGCACACGGTGTGCGGCGGCCCCTCTCTGAAGACACCCAAAGTAGTAATTACGTTCGGATGGACATGGACAGGAAGGAAAATTTATAACCTCACCTCTCGCTGCGCCGGCTTGGCCGGCAGCGTGGCCGTGCCGTTGCCGGCCAAAGCCTTGCCCCCCCCCCCCCCAAATCCCTCCCGCTACCCCCGCCCAATGGAGGAGCTCCCGGTAGCCAAGCAAAAGACGGAGAAAACCTTTCGCCGCTACCTGTTGCCGCAGCGCACGGCACTGGCTCCGTAGAGTGCCTTTTGCTGTACGCCGGGGTGTGTCCGGTGTTGGCCTGGACGTGCCCGCCCGAGCTCGAGCGCGGGGGTACGTATGCGTGTGCGCACCGAGGAACCTTTGGCAGACGGTGGTACTTTAGGGACGACCCCCCCGAGGGAGCCACCAGAGGGGGCCGCCATATCCCGCCCCCCCACCGGTGGGCCCCGGTGGGCCCCGGTGGAAGGTGTGTAATGAAAGAGAAGCTGCCCGCACCGCGCCTACCGCGCCGACCGGCACAGCAGCCTGGCCACCGCCGGCCCCGGCCTGGACCACACTATAACCACCGGCCCGGCCGGCCCAGTCCGGTCCGGTCGATACGAAACGCCGCGCCTCTAATGTGTCGGATAGAACGATAGAACGGTTAGGGGGGGCTTCTGGGCGGCCCGCGGCCCGCACCTCGGCGGCCTGTGTAAAACCCGAGTGCGCAAAGGACGGCAGACTGGTTGCGCCGTGTAAATTCCGATCCGTCGCTGTACGTGGTTTATGAAGGACCCCTCACCTGCAGCGGCGTCGGGTCGTGGCCGCTTTGAGCCGGTCGCTGGCCTCATCTTCTGTAATTAGATATGGCCGATCCCGGGGCCCGTCCCGCAGCCACCTGACTGCTCACGTGACTCCACACCGCAGCCACCGCCGTCATCCGGGACTCTATCAAATCTCTCCGCCGCCGCCGAGCAAATGAATCCGAACGCGGGCGGCATCATGCGGAGCACGGAATCTTTGGCCGGGACTGTGAAATTCAATTAGACGCGAGCTGTGGTGCGCGGTGTGGCGGGGCCCTCCGTAAGGCTGCAGGGCCTGCAGGGCCGGGAGCAGGAGGACGGCGGCGACGTGAGCGCATTCACGAGGCGACGGCGACGCGCGCGTGGCCCCGTCGAGGGCTCACGGCGGCCCCCCGCCGAGGCCCCCGTCGGCCGCACACTGCTTAGCACTGCCTCCGCGCTTACGGCCGCCCCCCGCGCCGTCGGGAGGCCCCGTAAGCCGGGACGTGCTCCGCATGACAGGCCGGGGGCGGCCGGGGGCGGCCGGGGGCGGCGGGGACGAGGCACAACATATGATACCAACTTACAATTTTTTCGCCGCGCCCCGCTGCCGCCCCGCCGCTTTTATTTTAATAACGTTCCGAGCCGCCGCTGCCGTCGCCGGTGCAGCGCGCGCCCGCGGAGTGCGGGGCGGTGCGGGGCGGGGTAATGGAACGGCCGATGTGGAAAAGAAAAAAATTGGAAATAAATATAAGAGCGCGCGGCCGCACGACACGACGGCGCGTCCGTCTTGGTCGTCGTCGTCGTCGTCTGCTGCAGCAGCAGGTTGGCTCGGCCTCGTCTAAATATTTGGACGATGATTCTTTCTGATGCAGCAGGGGGAGGGGGGGGGGGAGAAATAAAAAGTGGCTCCGGAAACTGTCTGCGAGCTCAGGTGCACGCGGTGCAACTGGGGGCTGAGTGCGGGGTGGGGCGTGGACATGTGCGTTGGCTTTGTGCTGCCCAGGATGTCGCTGTCCTGTCCCTTTGCTGCTTGACCGTCGGCGTTGGCATGTGCGCGGCGGCGGCGATATCGTCCAGTCCGGTCCTCGATGGTCCTCGACAGCCCGCAATGTGCTGCTGCGATGCGAGCACAACGACCCCGAGAAGTTATTCGATAATCCTCCTCGAAGTCCCCGTCTTCGCGGGTCACGACGCGGTTGCCCACCGCACCCACCCCCACCAACGGTGCCCTTCGGTGTCCACACGGACCTCACCCGCCATCGGCATCCTGGAGGAGACTTGGGCGCACGGCAGCTGTCTGGTGTCCTTCTGCAAACAAAACTGTCCGTCATCGTCGACCGCACAGAGAACAGAAGCATAGGCAGAGCTCCGACTCTTATGGGGGAGCCGGGAAGAAGTTTGGCCAGGTAGCTGACCCTCGCTAATCTCTTACGCCTGCGCGCGGGCTGGGGTGGGCTGGGGCCGGGCGGGGAGAAGGGCCTGGAGAGTCCACGCAGGCGTAGCATCGCCAGGCCTGCGCCTGCGCCACGCCTGCGCAAGGCCGGGCAGGGGAGGCAGGGGCTGGCCTGGGCCAAGAGGGGAGGGGACACTACCAACCTTCAGCATAAAAATAATATAAGTTTCCTCCCAAATATTTCTTTGTGCTCAATCCAACGTGTACAAATAATTAGTGAATGTAAATTTTTATCATTTACTACAACTTAAGAGTCTGCGTTACCGAGCTACGGGACATTATCGTGCACATTTTGTTTCGTACGTTGGCAACGCCATCGCGCTTCCTTAGCGCGTCTGCTGCGTGCATCAGTTTGTTTACAAGTTCGGTCGGAGTGTACACGTCGGTTTCTTTCGGAGTTTTTTTGTGTGTGTCTGCTGGATCAACTTCTGATTAGATTCATCTACTTCTATTTGAAATTCAAGCGAGTTGTTGTCTTGAGTTTTGAACAGGAGACTTGAACATAAGGTACGTAAACGAGCTGATTCTTCTTGTGCGAAGTCCTGGCGTCAGCTGGGCTGCCCGGCCGGCCGGTGACCATCGTTGTTTGCCGAACGTGCAAACAATTAGGCTCCTTCAAACATTTCCTTTTGGACTCGTTTAAATCCCCGTTTTATTATTATCATTTTCACTTGATTTCGATATGTAACTTTCGCAAATACAGTCAGTGGCTTGTTTATGTAGCCTGGTCCTTTGTTTTGGTTAGCTGTTGTGCGCCTGGCGGCCATGTTGACTAGCTGATTTCAGAATTTCTTGCTATTTTAAGAAAATCACTCTTCGATTCGCCCTTTATTTTGCGTTGCTTCTATTCGGCAATTTTCAACTCTCCGCTCTGTGCTGACTATGTTTACATTTGGGACTTAAATTTTTTTGGGGGAACAGAGTCTAACTAATTTTGAGGTTTAGGTCATTGCGTTTCATTTCCTCGATACTTTTTAACTTTCTTTATCTGATAAGTCATGTGTGTTTCTTATTTGGTTGCCTCTTTTTGTTATTGGTTGGTGAAGTCTGACCCATGAAGAAGGTCCCTGATTGTGGATTGTCTGATGTACTCTGCTACTCTGCTTCATGGGAACCAATGATTTCCTCGACCTCTCCAGATCCCAGTCAGCATTTGTAAGTTTATTTACCTGTGCGTTTGTGTTGTTTGGGGTAACTTTGTGTACAAGTTTTGTAATCTGATCTGTTTTGTTTCAGAAACTTAATAATGCACACAAGAAGATCAAACCCAGCTGCCGTGCATTTATTGTAACTGTCCCACCATTGCCCATGCTGCTGGTGCTGCTGCCATAGAGTGAGGAGGCTGATGTTGGCAGTATCTACAAATATCGAGACATTGCAGAGGATTTGTTTTAGAGGTGAGCAACAACAGTGTTCATACCATTTTGAGTTTGTTTTCTTTTAATTTGTCATTTGTCTGACCTCATTCTAACATATTTTTTCCTATTGTCATGGGCAGGGACAAGAGAGAGGACGGGATCGACATCAATGCCAGGCCAGGGGCATCAACCTCTGGAAATTGAATCCCACCCACCATTCGTGTTCAAGCAATGAATTCTGCTGTTTTTGTATTTGTATTCACTACAGCTTTCTGTAACACTTGAATCTTTTTTCACATGCTCTATGAGTTATATTTTGTAGAGACCAAGCATTGTATTCATGAAAGTTATAAGTAAAACTTTGAATGCGTAGTCAAAGCCTTGTCTTAAGTTATATTTTGTAAACCAATCAGTTTAGTCACCAAAGCCATCACATACTCTCTTATCTGAATTATATTTTGTATGGCAATTAATGTGTCCATCAGAATCTGTAAGCCTTTGTTATAAGTCTTTGATTTATTAAATTTTATCTGATTTTACAACTGTTGTTTTTTCTTGAATGCCCTTTAGCCTGAGATAAATCAGTTATAAATTCTAAAATATTTGAAAAGGAGACGAAAAGCAATTGAGAAAAAACACACACCAATCATAATTTATCAGCTGAAAGCAAAAATATATCCCAGAAAGCAGGTCACCCAGCCGAGCCCGGCCAGGCCCAGGCCACTGGCCTCAGTTTGAAAAAGCGCGCGCTTCTGCATACGGCCCCCTCCCCTCTCGAGGCCCCCTTCCCCGCCCGGCCCCAGCCCGCTCGCAGGCGTAGAGGATTAGCGAGGGTCGGGCTACCTGGCCGAACTTATCCCCAAGCAGTACATGGGAGTGCGAGCTCTGGGTAACCTTCTGTTCTCTGTGGTCGACCGCGTCGCGGATGCCGTTTCCTGAAAAGTTTTCTCGGAAATCCCCCCGCGCGCGGCAGCAGCAGCAGTCGCAAAAGTCTTTTTCGGCTCGACTTGATTTTTCCACGCGGAGAAACACAATTTCCCCCCTCCGTCCCCGCCGTGTCCATGTGCCTGATTAGCCCGGCTGGCCTCTCCTCTCTTCCCGCGATCGCTAAAGCGGCTAAATCTGTCAGGGGAAATGCCGTGTAAGCCCCGCACTGCAGCGTGCTGCATCCCAGAGCCCAGCCCGGGTCCCATTAGTATCGGTACGTGTCGTCTTGTCCTGTCCTGACCCTTGTCGTCGACGTCCGTCGCCCTTGTCCCCCCTCCCGCTCATCCTTCGTGGACTCGTCTCGGCTTCGAGAACTATTATTGAAACGGTTGCACTCCGTTATGGCATGCCATGCTATGCCCATCGGCGGCATGTCCTCTGTCTCGAAAGAGGGAGGAGGGGGAGGGGGGGGGGGGGGGGGGGGCTGCTAGGAGGCGATGACCTACTGTCAGGAGATGAGGGCTAACAACCTCGCGGAGCCGAACTTTATGCGGGGCAGATGCAGCAGGTGCGCGACACCACGAGATGTCCAGATGGATAAAGCAGCAGATATCTGCTGCTTTTTCCATATCTGGAAATCTCTCGCCGCTGCTGATTTTGTGTCATCGCCGCGCCCGCTGCCCGCGCCTGCGGGTGTTTAGTGCCGTCTGTCCGTGTGTCTGTCTGGGCTGTACCTGTCCGTCTGGCCGCGGGTCGGTGTGGGAGGAGAGGGGAGGGGAGGGGAGGGGAGCGAGCATCCATAACCAATGCAGGCGGCGGGATCCGTTCCGCGGGAAGCACCGCCATGCCGCACCGCTGCCGCTGCACCCATTCCAAAGCCAAAGCCGTCCCGGACCGGAGGGTGCAGCCGGGCCGCTGAGGCCCTGCTGCCGTGCTAAAAGCTTTGAGAGGCCCGCGGGCCGACCCGATCCGACCCACCCGACCCCGGTGCTCTCCGGGCGGGGCGGGGGCGTCGTCAACCGTGATGCACTGCATGCAGTGCAGTGGTGCTATAGTGGGGCTCGCTTTATTTATGCGAGGCTCTCGTATACCCTCCCATGGGAACTGGGCTAGCGACATCACGAATCGCGCACAGGGTGACTTTCTGCCGGCTCTGGCAGGTGACTAATGCTCTTGTATACTGTCAGGGGGCGTTCACAAACCCCGTAACGCCGCCGGCTGCGGAGGTCCCGTGCGCGTTACGTTGGTACGTTATTCGCGGACGGGTGGGGTCTGCATTGGTTAGTTGGTCCGGGGCGCCGCCTGTCGCTCGCAGGACCTCCTCGTCTCACTTAGCCCCCCCCCCCTCCTCGCCGTGCATCATGCGCGAGGGGCGGGAAAAGGGGGAGGGAGGGGGCGGGCATAAATATGCGGCCGAGGGAGGGGTAGAGGCGCCTCACCTCTGCCGCCAGCGGCAGCAGCGGCAGCACGGGCCCCCGGATACAGAAATATCTCCGAATCTCGTCCGATTGCTTACAAAACATGCGTAGTGTTTACGTGCTGCCACGAGGCAGGGTATGAGTGATGTGGGGGCTTAGTCGCAGCCCCCTGCCCCTGCCCCCCCTCCCCCCCCCCCCCCTCCACGGGCCGGGCCGGGCCCCAGCGTCAGTTGTCCGTCCGTCTGCCTTCTCTTCTTCTCCTCCTTTGCCTCGTCCTCCGTGTCGGCCGGGCCGCCCGTCCCGTCGGCTTGGAGCACAGCGGCACCACATGGCACGGCACGCCACGGCGCAGCGGTGTGCGTTTTTGTCGGTTACTTCTAGCAGTTGTGAAGCGGCCGTGCCGTGCCGCGCCGCCCTCCCGGCCGCACCCTGCCCCGCCCTCACACCCCCGCACCCCCCGCGGGGCCCTGCAGCCCTGCAGCCCTGCCCGGGTTGGGCATGCCTTGCCTCGCGGACCCGCGCCGCCCCGCCGGCCGCCGGGCTGGGCGATCGGACCAAGCACCGCGGCGGCAGGCCCAGGCCGGGGCCCCGGCACAGGCCGCCAGCAGGGATCGGTCCGTTTGTCCGCTTGTAGGGTTTCCAACGAACAGCGGCCCAGGCTGAGGCCCAGGCTGAGGCCCAGCGGCACGGCCGTCCTTTCCCGGGAGCCGCGCGCTCTGCGCCCCGCTGTCAGGGTCAGAACGTTTCCTTCGGTCCGCGGCTCGCCGCGGGCGGCGGCGGCGGCAAGGCATTTGTCCTGCCGGCTCAAAACAGGGGCGCTGGGACCGCCAAGATGTGCTTAAATTGACCGCCGGCGCGGCGTGGCCGGCGTCGTGTCCTGTCCGAACGCCAATCATGCCTCTCAATCAACTGTTTGAGCCCCGCCACAGCGGCGCGGCGCGGCGCGGCCGCCGCGGACCCCGGGCCCCACTCGGGGCGCGGGCTCTACGATGGCGGCAAAGGCGGGCCTGGCTGGGTGCCAGGTGCCGGCCCGGGGCAGGCAGGGCGCAGGGGTGTAGTGGTGGATGCGTCGCCGTGTACTCAGCAGCCGCGCCCCGCGGCCCCGGCGTCTCGAAGCACCCAACCCGGTCCGATTCGTGCGACACGGGAGGGCGCCGAGCCCAGCCTGCCCTGCCCAGTCCACCTCGACTCGAAGCTTGACCGAATGTCAGTTTTGACCGGGTCGCTCGTCCTCCCCTTGGACAGCGCAGCACGGGTGCAGGGTCACGGGTCATGCCATGATGCTGCACACTCGGCAGCTCAGCTCTCCTGCCGATCATGCTTTGCTCCGTGGCGTGCGCTGCCATGTCACGTGACCTGGTGATCCATGCGGGCGTCTCCTGCGTGTCCAGCGCGGCGCGAGGCCGTGCCGGGGCCGCCGAGGTGTGGGTGGCAACCCTAGGGTCAGCATCACAGCGGCTGCGGCAGCGGCACGGCGCACGGCCTACCCCGCCTACCCGCCGCCCGGCCCGACACGGTGCCGTATTGTTCGTCCTTGTTTCTCTGCCGGGGTGGCTTGCACCGGGCTGTCGACCTGTCTCTCTCTCTCTCCCCCCCTGCTCGGCTAGGCAGGGCAGGAGCGACGGCCGAGGCTGAGCCGAGCCGAGCCGAGCCGGTGGTACGGCGGCGGAGACTCTTTGGACTGAACTCCCCCCCCCCCCCCCCCCCTATTCCCTGTGCCGCGCGCCGCACCAGTCAGTCGAGTCCTTTTCTCCTCCTCCTGCCGCTCCTTCCTTCTCCTCTTCCTCTTCTCGTCCTTCGTCTCCGCCCGTCCGTCCGTCTCCCCCCCGTCCCGTCCCGACCCGTCCCTGTCAGTGGCTCTCACACCGCCGCGCTGTTCGGGGCGCTCGTAGCCGTGCGACGTGCTTGCTCCGATGGGCTGTAGCGCTACGTCCGTCCTGAGCGCCGCGCCGCTCCGCCACAGACAACTCGAAAACCGGCAATTTTTGAGCTTGAACGCGAGGAACGAAGGAGTGCTCAGTGCGACCGAGTGAAAGAAGGGATAACCCAGCCACACTCTGGAATACTTCAGTGCAGTGCATGTTCAAGCAAAGTTGTTTTGAACGATAAGCAGGAAGTGCCGCTCTTTCGTGCATGGCAGGCAACAGTCAGATTTGACAGCCTTGTTCAGTGTGTGTGGAAAGGCCACAAGTGATTGCAGTGTGTGGTAGAGAGTGTGTTGTGACTCAAGGATAACTCAGTGCCCAAGGATACCCCCCGGATTATTTTGGATTTATTCTGGATACTTGGATACCCTCATGTGATTTATCACCATACCCTTAAATTTGGTAAGCACCAAAATTGTAACCTGTTGCTTAAATCAGAGATAAATTTGGGAAGAGTGTAAATTCACGCCTTTAAAATTTTAAATCCACAATTGAGAGTTGGGGTAGTGGTTTGTGTAATATTTATCCAGTGTCCAAAAATTGTGTGAAACATGCATTATTTAAATGCTGTCATGTGCTTGAGTAGATTTTCAGAATTATGAAATTCTTTCTACTTTCTTAATCTGCCATTCAGTACCTGTGGTTTAGTTGACAACAAATCTGTAAACAAGACGAATAGCTTGCCTTTTCTGAATTATGGGTGAGATCTGAATTTTTTGCATATGGTTTTGTTCGATCATCCCCATTTCCCCTCACCGCCTACGTTCTCCCCCTCCACTACTATTCTCCACCCTCCTTCTCCCCTCTTCCCTACCCCAGCCAGTCAGGCTGGCACTGCCTCATCTATCAAAAGGCCCATTGAATATAGGTATGAAATATAATTGCTGTACATCACAATGGAACCCCCTCATGTGTTATGAATGAACTGTGAAGAGGAGTTTTGATTTTGTCAGAAATAGTTTTCAAGCAACTTTTTATTTTTATTTTCCTCTCCTCTTTCTACATAGAATGGGTCCATGTTAATTTTTAATATGTTAAGAGATGTATTTCTAACACTTCCATTTTTTTCTTGGTTTTATTTCTATTATGACATTGGTACACATAGTTTTACCAATGTGAGTTGTTTGAGGGAGTGTACTTCCAACCCATGCTACGCTGCTATTGGTGCAGTTGACTGTTATGACAGCAGCGACCACGTCAGGCTGTAGAATTGAGAGAGGGGAAGGAACCTGCGTAGTGGGGGCTTGGCAAGGGTAGGTTTGCCTCTCGTATTGTGTGGGCTGCGCAGTGCGCAGAGTGGGTGAGTCAGATTTCCCCCTCCTGGACCCAAGCGTTCGTCTGGCTTGGTCTCGTTCTTGTGGCAGCCATTCGTCTCAGCTCTACCGGTCAATACAGTTGGCAAGTGGACGGCAGTGAGGAAGCATTGCGTGGATGTTAGCTTCTCTCCCTTCCTGTCTTATTATTTCATACCCGTGTTTGTGTTATTTAATCCACAACCATACGATGGAGCTGAGCATTGTGAGTTTTACTTCTATAATACGTAATGTAGTGAAGGATATTTTTTTTTTTAGCCGGGGTGAATAGTGTGCAGTTTTGATGGCTGTATGACTGGGTGGCCCCTTCTGCCTTCAATTACTTCCAGTTGATTTCATTCTCTGTGTACCTGCTCTGATAGGCCTCTCATGTATGATCCCTTGCCCTTTAAATTGGGGTTGGCAAGGAATCAGCTCATGCAGCATATTATTTCCTGTCATAATTTTTTGCTGTTGACTCTTTTGTCTGGCTAACAGTCTAGAGCTGAGGTAATGTGATATGGATGAATCATGGCTATGAGGAAATATGAAAATAATAAAGGGCGGACCCTCCTTTTTTTTCTCCCCCTCTTTTGCTTTTGCCTGTTCCTTTCCTCATCATTCATATTTCCCTGTGAGGGCATTTTAGGCTTTGTTTGCGCTGTTTTCTGCCATTCTGTTCAAGCCCCCTCAGTATGTGCTTGCGTTTCTTTGTTCTTAGCGTGTGGTTAGGGTATCGATCGGATATTTTTTTCTGGGAGGGGGAGGGAGGCACTCTTACCCTTCTTTCTTCTCTCTCCTCAGCCAAGCCAGCATCCACGCTTCTTTCAATGCTACCACCCCTTGGCTTCATCCGGAGGGTCTGAGCTCAATCGATAGTGGTGACTCTTAAAGTGCTGAAGTTTGGTTCACTGCGTTCATTTTATTGTTGTTAGTTGTGTTCTGGCTTGTACTGCAGGTTTTCAATTTCTTCTTCTTCTCCTGCTTAGTGTTTTTTTTTCCTTTTAATTTCCCCTAAAAAAAAACCTGTTTATTTAAATTGTGATGTTTGTTTTTGGTCACAGACTATGGTCACAGTCACATTGGCAGGAATTGTGTATTCGGCCAGGACTGTGTTTTCCCCCCTGAAAGTTTGTAAATTTGATCATATGTATCATGTTCCAGGTGTGCAACCACAATGCCTGCACTCCCTGATCACTGCTGTGATCATAGTGGTGAGTGGCTGACCACCAGTGTCAGCCCCCAAACGGTTCTTTCAAAATGAATTCGAACCAGCGACACACCATCTTCCATGAAAATTGCCCTAGGCCACCAGTTCCTGGTAAGCAAAATATATGCAAAGCTGACTTCTAAACATGAAACATTACATGCTATTTTTCTTGACTTTTTATTATACTTTTAGAGAGATGAAACAAAAACTAAGACTCCATTTGATTTTCAGGAGAGGAAACGGACGTGGGACCAGCACCAGGCTTTCCACCTGGCTATCCACCAGGCTATCCACCGTCATGGAATTTCCAAAAAAAGGAGTCCCCTGTTTTGACACCACGGCGATCCAGCCTAGCTGCTGGATCCCGTCACACTTCTGCCACCCTGGCAGGTCTGTCATCCTACATTTACTGTGAATCATAGGTGTACAATTAATGTTGTGAAGATTTTCTAATCATATATTTCTCATTACAGATTTAGGTGCTCCTCTGGGCTTCGAGCCCGAAGGTAGCTGTGGGGGTGGGGATACCAGAGGGCGGTATCCCCACGAACAACCCTCACCGCCACCTTATATGCTATGGGCCCAAAACTTACGTTATTTATTAGATGACTCAGATGGGGTATCATTATTCCGTACCTTCCTCACACAAGAGGATCAATTAGATACATTAAACTTTTGGTTTGCTTGTGAAGGTTTGAAGAAACAAACTGATCAAGAAAGAATTTCCCAATTAGTGAAAGTTATACATAGGTATGTGGTTTTACCAAAGTGAATTTTATACTTCTGTGTAAAAGTTTGTTTGTGTGATGTCTTCTATCTCTCTCTATTTTTTTTGCTTCCAGAAAATTCATACTCAAATCTCAACTTGCCATTCCGGATGATCTCCGTAAGGAAGTCAACCTGCGTGTCAAGGAAGGAAAAGACCTGATACACTCAGGCATCTTTGATGCTGTGCAATCAGCTGTAGAACAACTCATAGGACAAACTACTTATCCTAATTTTCTAAAGTCTGAGCTGTATCTGCAGCATGTTCAGTGTATGCAGGTAATTATTAAATAATTTGAGTTGATTTGTTATTTATGCTGGCCCCCTCCTTGCAGTATAATGGTTTTTCATTCCTCTCCATGCAGAATGGCTCCAGTGACAATGCAGAATCTGCTTCATCTAGTGGTAGCAACAGCAGTCGGGATCCACCTGGAATTGCTTCTGGTTGTCCATTACCAACGCTACATGAGGAGTCTGAATTATCAGTGTCAAATCCCATGTCTGCTTCTATGTCTTCTACCATGCCTCCTCCTTTACGTCTTACAAAAGATATGCTCATGGCAACAGAGAGGAGAAGAGCAACTGAACTCAAACCGAAGCCTGAAGCGTATGCTGGGTAAGTGTTCTGAATTAATGAACGTTGCACTTAACTTGTTTTGCATGGCTATCAGTTTTATTCAGCAAATTTAGTCTTGTTTGATTCTAGCAATTTTTTTTTTTTTTTTTTTAATGCTGCAGTAACTTTGTCCCTTAAATTGTTCTTTCTAGTTTTAGTGTAAATTCTTTTGGATTTTGAACCAGTACATACTAGTAAACATGCCTATAGCTACTGCTGATTAAATTTTATTCATTGTGTGTGTAATGAATTAGCCAACTGATGTCTTTCATTAATGCTTTATTTGTAGTTGTTTGTATTCTGCTTTTTGTGAAGGTTGACTTAGTTTATTTTTTTCTTTTCCTTATGGTAGGATGTTTTACCAACGGCCATACCACAGCCCCTTTCTGTCCCATCCCAACAATCCCCATGTGGTGTATAATTCCTACAATCCCGTGTCTCGCCAAGATAGTGAACTTCAGTCATTAAGTTCTGATGCCCGCACGGAATCGGACAATATGTCCCTCACAGATAGTTCAATGTAAGTTTTGTGTATTATTTGGTAATTGTTCACAGTCACAATCTTTCATCTACTTTTGATTTTGCATGATTTTCTGCCTGCTTCTAGCTGTTCACGTTATTTACCTTTCTATAAATGTATGCTGTCTCTCTCACCCCTATATTTGACATGCATTTTTTTTTCTACAGAGATGGAATGTCCTCTATTGGTCGTGCAAGGTCCTCAAGGCGCCAGCACCTGAGACATTGTAGACAAATGAAAGAAAGTGCAAGTTTAAATAGAGATCCATTTGCTCATCGAACCATTATTCCCAGAACACAAATTCTCCCAAAAGAGGTATTTTTTAATTAATTTCATGAGCCTCAAATCAGACTTGCCTTTGTTTCTGTGCAGCATTTTCTCTAACCGTTTCCTTTGCTTCCTTTGTAGTCCACCTCCTTGAAGCCTGAAGCCTTCGCTGCCATACTCATTCAGAAACTGGAATGCGTCAGGAAGGAACAAGAAGCCCAGGAAAAACTGGATCGCAAGCTGCTGGAGAACGACCTGGACAGGGAGGACGTCCCCGGGTCCGAGTCCGGAGTGGCGGACACGGCCGTGTCGTCTCGTGCCCTTGCGGACGCCCTTAGGGAGAAGTTACAAGTCGAGGACGACAACGACCAGGACATTCTCGATCAGCACGTGTCGCGGGTGTGGTCGGACCTGACGCCGTCCCGGTCGCCGGGCTTCAGTTCGCCGCGGCCCAAGAGCCCCGACGCAGCCCGTAGAAGAACCCTGCCCTCACAGCAGCCCCAGTCCCAGTCCACCCTGCTGCCGCTGCCACTGCCGCCGGGGCCGGGCAAGGCGAGCACTGCCGTGCCGCACCCGCCCCACCCCTACCAGGCCAGGACGAGCTACAGCTCCCGCCACGTCCGGAAGGAAAAGGTGAGTGTGGAACAAGGCTGACACAGGGGCAGCGCACTCTCTCGCCAGTGACTTAACCGTGGCGCTCTTTGTTTTTCTTGTCGAAGGATGTCTTCTCGACGTTCTCGTCCGACTCCGGGAACGTGCACGACTACCTAGAGGGCTCTGGCTCGGTCTCGGAGCACAAGCACCACGTACCCAAGAGCAAGTCGGTGCCGGACTACGTGGAGACCCTGAAGCAGGAGGCGTACGGCGACCGCTATCGTGACCGCGAGAGGGACCGGCAGGGCACCTGTCGGCGCCATGTGTCGTCCGGCAGCCGCAAGACGCTGACAGACCAGACAGACAGCGGCGTGTCGGTGGTGTCGGACACGCACACCCCCGGGCACGGGCACGGGCACGGGCACGTCATGGGCATGCCGATGGCCTCGCACCCTCACGCGCACTCCCACCCGCACGCGCAGGGCCACGGCGTGTCAGCGGTGCCCGTTCCCACGCAGATGAAGGACAGCAAAGTGCTGTCCTGGCTGCTGGAGAGTGAGCGGGAGAAACAACCAGGCCCCCGCAGCGAGAGCAGCTCCAAACACCGCGACCGTGCCAGGGACCGCGACCGGGGCGCCAGCGCCAGCGCCACCTCCCCGATCGCGTCCCGGCACAGCCGCAAATCGGGCGGCGGCTCCACGGCGGGCGCCCACTCCAGGTCGGACTCCCTGGAGAGGGGCGTGGGCGTGGGTGTCCCCGTGCCCCTTGCCGGGTCCATGTCCATGGGCCCGATGGGCATGGGGGCGGTGGGTCCTGCCCAGCCCTTCGTGGCGGACCCATCGATGCCGCCGCTGCCCCAGCCCCACACTGCGACGCAGCTCGAGGAGGCCAGGAGACGCCTCCTGGACGAGGGGCACCGCCAGAGGCCGAGGTGAGTCCAGAGACCAATTCAGACCATGGGCCCAGCACCCGAGCTCAGGCACAGGCACCGTGAACTTACCTCTGCTTCTCACTTCAGGTACAGCGTTGGAGGCAAATTGGAATCGTCGCACTCCAATCCTTCGACCCTGAAAAGGACCAGCCGGCCAGCCGCCACTCGAGCGGATTCTCAGGAACACACCACCGTCGTGTTCACCTTCTGTGACGAGCAGTTCCCGTACCGAACAAAGATCCCTAATCGTCCGGTGACCTTACGACAGTTTAAAGAATACCTCCCGAAGAAGGGAAACTTTAGGTTGGTATGGGTACTGTATTTTACGTGTTGTCAATCAACACAAGTGCACAAATTGATTTTCACTTTGTATTGTTTTAGGTACTTTTTCAAAACTGAGTGTGAAGAGCTAGATATGAAGGTGATTCAGGAAGAAATTATGGATGACAATGATATTGTTCCTCTATGGGATGGTAAGATCATGGCCCAAGTGAAACCAATTGAATAGCAAGAAAGAAGAGTTCTTTGAATAGAATTTGCTTCAGTTCTTGTCTGTATTTGTTGTGTACCTCGTTAATTATGAGACTGTCTTGAAATGTAAAGCTAATAGCAGACAATATATCTCTCTTTAAAGAAATTAATTTTTTTTGAAGAGATGAACATTTGTGTACATAGTAGATATTTTATTTGAATTGTGAGAATCAAACTCTGTTCCTGCTGTGTTCAAAGAGTTTTATTGATGGGACAGTTTTTTTACAGTGAGTGAAACCATTTGGTGCATGGAGTGGACCTTTTCAAAGATTTTCTGCCATGTTCAATGAAATGCATTAATTTGTTGTATATTGTGTTGTATCATTGAAATATTTTTTTGTATATTGGTAAATGCCTTTTATCTTGTAATTTAAACAGAGAGATTGTCTCCACTTTAATACATTTTATTGCTAGCATGTAAAGTATAAAGTCTTTGAAAAAGGAGTGCACTTGGCACTAATTTTGTTCATATTGTTTTATAATAGTTGTGATGTAAAGTGTAAGACTTCAAATTATGCAATCTTCACCTATCTTGCCTAAAGTAATGTGTTCATGTTCATTGCAATAACAGCTTCTTCTCCTAGATAGTTGTTTACGAAGCTCAGTCACCAATCACTCTAGGACTACCAGTTCAAAGTGATGTTTGAAATTGTTCAGATTTGATGTATCTTCTATTTGTGCCATCCTAACTGCTTTTTGAGAGATATCTTTGGGGCCCCACTTTGGATCTACCATGCAATCATTTTTTTCAGAATGAGGTTGTGTATAGTTCATTTCCTCTTCTACTTTTGCAAATGAACTGTGGAGTTAATTGATCTCCATTCTTGCTTATTGATAAATTGATACCTCTCCATTTACAATTATTGAGACTGCCTAAGATATTTTGACTGCATCAAGTGGGTCATTGGTTAAGACAAACGTGTGATCAAATTTTTTAAATGACATTTTTTTCTTGATAGTATGATGTTGAGAAGTGTGGCACAATGAGTTAATAATGGCTTCTCATGACACCAATCATGAATACACTCACTTGAGGTACTCCATAATGCTTAAAGACAAGGAGTGCATGTTTTCAGATTTTATTCCTGCACAATGTGAACATGTATTTTTTTTATTGTGTCTCTTTAATCCTTGGAAAAAGAAGTGTTGAGTGTTAATTGTGTTTCAGATCACTGTGACTTGATCTCCCAATTTCCATTCTAGAGCTTTTTAATTTTCTTTTGAGCTCAACCTCTGTGTGTGTCATTCCTAATGAAAACACAGGAAAAATGTATTTTTTTAATTGAATCGTTGAAATTTAGTGTACAATGACTGAACACGTTTGTGCCAGTTAGGGAAAGAATGGGACTATTTTCATTTTGCTTAGGTTTCCTCTATGCTATCACAAAATTAATATTGTGATAATCCGTTGTCAGAATCCTATAGTGACTGTATTTTTCAATACAACCAAACTCCTTTTGTGTGATCTTAGCCATGAACATTTTATTGTAACGTTTAGAGCAATTTTTTAAAGTTGTGATTTGTTTAGTTGCTCATTTATCTTGAACTAGTCACAGTTTTGTTATGTTGATCCCTTATGTTTTGATTTAAAGAAGCAATAAATTTGTACCATTCAAATCATGTGCTGTCAGAATAATCTTTTAATGATTAACTTAAAATTTCCCAGTGACTGGAGCTGTATTGGTTGAATGTGTGTTCAAACACAGCTCATCCTTGCCATATAGAATTAAATGAGTTGTAATGCTTGTTTAAAATGATCGAAAGACTTGTTAATTTATTATTTTTTTTGTTTCTGTATGTCTTGTTTTGCTTTAAGTAATTTGGCCTACGATGAAAATGTAATGTATTCTTATACAATGTTATGAAGTTCAACTCTCTTAATACAGTATTCTTATTAAGAGTCCTTTTTCTAGTTCCTTTTGTATAAATTTGATATTGGTAAATATTGTATATTGTTGTATAAATCGGTCTGTAAATTTATTAGTAAAGTGAGGAGAAAAGGATTAATCTTTGTGCGTTTTATTAACACATCTTGCCTTACAAACAACAAAGGAGTGTGCAGGAGTGGGATTTGATCAATAGTTGTGAGTACAATCTTAATTCAATCGGAAACTGAAACACACACATGCAAGGGACACACAATTTCACAACACTTACATGTCATTTAAAAAGAAATAAATAATCACAATAGATCATTTATCATCATTCATTTATTTAATGTTTGATGTAAGTAGAGGTGTGGATGGATGAACATTTCCAAGATACTTGGTAAATGCTGAATATAATGCTGATGCTCTCTCAATTTCATCTGATCTGTAATGGAAAATAAAAAGAAACTTAAATTTCTGCATTTAATAGCATTTGTTCCGGTGTTCAGTATATTATGTACCTCATACGTTGAATTTCTCTCTCTTTTTGTGCTAAATCAGCAAGCAACCTTTCTTTTTCTTCATTCCATTTTTGAACACTCCCTGTATGCTTGCTTTTTATTTCTCCTATTTGCCTAGTCAATGCATGGACTTCGAGCTGAAGGCGATCCACATCAGCTTTACGAGCATCAGCACGTGACACTTCCTCATTTTTCTCTGCTCGTAAACGTGAAACAATCTCACGCTCCCTGCTTAACTCCTACCAAATTTCACAACAAATTGAAGAGGTGAAACTAAAAAAACTCAGAGGGTTAAAAAAAAATTAATGAAAAATTTGGATACCTCATGTAACAGAGCCATCTTCCTCTGTGGTTCTCCTAGCTCTACTATAAGACTGTTATTTTGCTCCTGCAGCAGGGCCATATTACGTTGGATAGTCTCCAACTGCTTTTCAGCTCGTAGTCTGCCATCACGAGCAGCATCAAGGTTCTCCTCAATAATTTTCATACGAGCCAACTGAATTTAAATAAAGGAAAATTGTGATTAGACAGAGGTGTAACTATTTTCTAATTCACTTCACTGTTGGCATGGATGTAAATTATGTCACTCACTTCTTTCTCTTTGGCTTCTTGAACAGCAAAAGCTGTTGTCTCTGCTGAACGAGCAAGCTCCTGAGACATCAGGGCGGCTTGAGCTGACTGTTCAGAAAGTTTTCTCTCCAAGTCAAAAATAGAAGATTCGAGTGTGGTTATCCTTTCAGTTAAACGCTGATGAGTGTGTTGGGCATCTGACTTGAATGCTCCCAGTTTTTCATGGAATTCCTTCTGAGCTCTTTCCAGCTTTTCTGCATGGTCTCTTGAAGCTGAATCTATCTCATCTGCAAAAAATAATAATTGGGATACAAAGTTATTTTAGAACTGGTATGGAAAAACAAGTTGCAGTTATAAGCAGGACTTAGTGGAGCCACCTTTGTGTCTTTTGCGTTCTATGTCCAAGAGACCATTCTGATTCGTTTGCAATCTACGCAATTCATCATCAGACAGCATCACCCTTTTAACTAATTCTGCAACCTTTTCTTTTTCTTGGAATAAATGATTCTCCATCGATTCCAACTGCTCGGTAAATTTCTCCTGTTCTTCAGAATATTTCTGTAACAATGAAACCATTTCTGTAACCATAAAAATGAAATGACAATCATTTCTAAAAAGATCATCAAAGCAGATATATCTAACCTTTTTCAGCCTTTCTAGCTCTGCATGATGTCTTTCTATCAGAGATTTCTTTTCTTCCTCTTCATCCTTTAACAGCATCTGAATTTCTTCCTTTAAATGTTCCTGTTTTCGCAATTCAGCCTGTGTTGACTTTATTTGTACTTGAGCACATGCCAATGCAGCATTCTTTTCATTTAAAACTTCTTCCACACTGTTCAGTCTTATTTCTGTCTCCCTGAAAGTATATCATAATAAATGTTTTGAACCAAGCAGCATGAACTATACTTCATAGTGTGAATTTAAAATATGAAATACTTTATTATTTCCTCATTTTGCTTAGCAAGACTTTCAATTTCAAGAGAGCGTTTTGTTTCAATTCGCCGAACATGTTTAGCAAGAAGGTCATTGCGCACAGAACATTCTTGAATAACTTTGTGGCGGGACAAGTTGTGTGATGCACACTGATCTAAAAACAAGAAGCAAAAGAGGATTAGAACTGGAGGAGAACGAAATTCAATTTTAAAAGGAAGGAGACAGCATAAATCTTGTTGCAAAAATTTATCACCAATTGCTTGAAGAAGATCACCGGGTATACAATTTCCTTGTAACTTAATACTATTCATAGAGTTGTTATTCTGCAATGCATCATAAATGTGTTGACCACCTTGCCAACCAATTTCATTCCAACGGATATCTGCCGAGGAAAATAATTTTAGACAGAGGAAAGTGTTGTAAAAGAATTTGAACTGTCATATCGTAATAATTCCCTTTAGCGATTTATTTAAGAATCAAAGAGGCTAACACCTACCAAGAGATTTTATTGTTTTATTAGTAGAGAGAGCATTGCTCAGCATGGATGCACATTCAGGAGTTAGTCTGTTGTTTTGAAGATCAAGATCCTCTAAGCAAGAATTTTGAGACAAACCTGAGCAAAACTCCTTAAAAGAATCTGGGAAGAGACCAAGGCTGTTCCATTCAAGATTAAGTCTGTTTAAAAGTAAGAATAAAATAAAATGAAAACAAAACAGATGTCACTGACAAATGAAACAATCTGAGAGCTAATAGTACACATACTGTCCTAAATTGATAGGACTCACCTCTTTATGGATGAATTTTTTTCTAACATTTGACCCAACTTTGCAATACTATTACCAGATATATTGTTCCCTTTTAAATCCAATGATGTCAGACAAGCTGAATGGGATAAACTTTTTAAGATGTAAGCCAATCCACGGGGAGGTAGGAGGCAGTCAGTGAAATTTAGAGAATGGAAGGTGGTAAAACTTAGAAGTAGTTTCGACAGCACTTCACATGTCTCCTTCGTTAAGCTAAGACCTGATAGGTCCAAAGATGATGAACTGCAGTAAGAATGAAGAAAATTGTCCAGTTAGATAATTCATTTCCTTTTGAGTCAAATAAAAACGAAACAACTGTAAAATCATGGCATACTGACTCTCTACATGAGAAGGCTTTGAGAACATTTTGATCAACTAGAACTTTATTTGCCTCACACAAGTTGAGGTAAACATCGCGCTCCTGTAGTGGCATTGCAGCTGTCATACTGTAAACAATTCTTGTACTCAAACGTCAAACCTCCGAACCGGCTCAGCGGGTCATTCCCCGTCTCATCCAGAATTGCCAGAGACTGAGCCGGCCGAGCACTCCTCCGCAGGATATCGGAACCAAGCTAGAGAGAGATAATATAAACTCCAACGACAATATTCGAAATGAAGCGAAAAGTAAAGTGTTCGCAGAACTGAGCAGCTGCCGCTGCCGGTTTGTTGTTTGTTTTGTTTACACCATGATACATCGATCGAGGAGGGACAACTCCAGGGCGAAGTGGCGATTATCTGCGTCGTGGTGCCATCTGGTGGCGAAGACTGCAGCTATGTCCACTGTCCGAGCAACAGAGCGACCGTCACGCCATCTGTCGGGTACAAGCAGAAGGGGAGGGTCGGAGCGGGGCGGAGCGGGCGGGTGGAGCTCGGGCTGGGGCTGGCTTGGGCTTCGGCGTCGAGTTGGCATCAGTGGCTTGTTCTCCCGAGGGCCGTTAGCACAGAGTTTGTTTGTCCGCTTCTGCGCCTCTCTTTACGTCAAGTGTCGAAGATAAACTTGGAAATGGCGATTGTGTTGTTGTTCCCATCTTCGTGATCGCGTCTCACTGTGTCCCTTGAGCCGTGTGCAGTGCAGTGTGGATCTGTTCAGATGTAGTCCTTCGTAGATCCAGCGTCAGTGTCTTATTTTGTGTTTGTTGAAAAAGCGAAGCATCCACAATGCCAGGCTTGATAAATGTGAATGAGTTTGTGGACGAGACCCGTGAGGATTACAACTCTCCAACCACATCAACCTTCGTATCACGGATGCCACAATGTCGTCAGACTGTGGGGCAGTTAGAAGAGGTAAGAGTCCTGATCCTGCTTGGGGAGAATTTGCGTTGGGGCGAGTCCTGCCGCAGCCAGAGGGAGGCTCAGCTGGGGGTTATGTGACAGATCCCTGGTTGTATCATTTGTTCTACCATTGAACGGTGTAAAGTATTTTTCAATGGACGAGTAACAAATTTTACGTGCTCCATCAAATTTACGCGTAGCTTTCTGCCTACGTTACCGAAATTTTATCTAATTTAAAGTCGTACAAGGAAAAAGTCATTGTTAAATATTTGTGACGAGGTTATGTTTGTGTTTTTCTCTCTCATACTGTTATTGAAGTTTGTTTCTAAAAATTGATGTTTTCACGCCCACCTTGCTAGTTAAGCACCACTCTGCTGCAACTATTTCACAATTAAGCAATAACGGCCCTAATTTCCCACTCGGTTAAATTTTAATCTTATTTTCACTGAAGTCACTGTCATTCCTGTTTTCTGCTGGCACGCCTCCGTTATGGGCGTTCCAGTGGGCGAACTGAATTTTCAGCAGCGCAGCGCCAGCATCAACCCTCACGTCACGCGCCACTTCAGAGGCCCCCTCCCCCTCTCCCTCCCCCTAACTTTAAGCCTCCGCTCGGTCGGCCGCCCCCTTCCCTCTCACAATCGCAATTTAAAGATCCGTGGTCCTTAAGATAGCCCTAGCCCGATAAGCACCCTGCGATACGCCACGCCGTGCCGCATGCAGCAGCTGCGGTGCAGGCTACTGCTCTGCGATGGAAATGTTGTCTTCTGCGTCCATCAGAGCCCCCCCCCCCCCTCGAAGGTCTGTCGCTTTTCCCGGCGGTCAGATCGGCGGTGACGGTGAGAGGAAATGACTCTAGGCGCGGTATCTGGCCTGGCCGCGTTGCCGGCTGCATTGTCCGCGTGTCCTGCTGCCCTGCCGTGCCCTGCTCTATCCTATCCAGGCCTCCCTGCCCTGCCAGTTCACTGCGCTCTGTTGCCTACCCTTTTCGCTATCGCGTGACCATCTTGCGGCTCGGCAACAAGTTGCCGCACTGTCCGATCGCGAATGGTATACTAAAAGCAGAGGGGGGAAGTCCCCCCCCTCCCCATCCCTCCCCCAAAGGTAGGGGCGGACCGACAGGCAGGGGGCCTTGTGTGCGGAAACCGAATCGGAAGCCCACTGATTTGTCAGCGATTGCGTCCTGTAGGTCTCCTGCCCCCATCTCTCTCTCTCTCTCTCTCTCTCTCTCTCTCTCTCTCTCTCTCTCTCTCTCTCTCTCTCTCTCTCTCTCTCTCTCTCTCTCTCTCTCTCTCTCTCTCTCTCTCTCTCTCTCTCTCTCTCTCTCTCTCTCTCTCTCTCTCTCTCTCTCTCTCTCTCTCTCTCTCTCTCTCTCTCTCTCTCTCTCTCTCTCTCTCTCTCTCTCTCTCTCTCTCTCTCTCTCTCTCTCTCTCTCTCTCTCTCTCTCTCTCTCTCTCTCTCTCTCTGATAAGCGCCGTGGTCGTGTTCCCGGTACAATCACAGAGTGTCGCCCATGGGGGATGCAGGCCCCGGGGGGCCGCCGCCGCTCCCCCCGCGCTGCACTGCGTTGGCAACGCTGCGAGGACGTTACGTTACGAGTTTCCCGCCACGGCCATGGCCGCTCCGCTCATGGCTCGGCTGGCTCCGCTGCCGCGACGGCGGCGTTGCGCCGAGAGCCGGACCCAGCCGGACCCCCGGAGCGGGGCGGAGGCGGAGGCGGAGGCCGCGCGGGGGCGGGGCGGGGCGTAGTGGCGGCGGTCCGTTACAGCAGGAGGCTCGTCTGCCGAAAGCTACGCGTGCGAGCCGAGCGCCGGCCGCGGGTACAGAGCAACCCTACCGCGAGCGGTGCCAGCGGCGCCAGCCCCACTGCGGGGCCAGTGACCCCCGACGCCCCCTCGCCTGTGGCCGGGCCAGACTGCGCGGGGGCCGCGTTTGATCGAAGCCCCCGCGCGTAGTGACCTTGGCGTCGGCGGCGTCCCTTTGCGGTGACGTCGACGTGCTCGACGGCGTCCTCCCCGAACGGCGGTGAACCCTCCCCCCCCCCCCCCCCCTGCTGGCGCAGGGTGGTACGTGGTACGGTACGCTGTGCCGCTGGTATAACTTTGGCCCGTTTCCACGTTCCACGCCCAGCGAGGAGAGAGCTATTTCCGGCCTTGCCCTGCCCTTGCCGAAGGCCGTCACTCCTTGGGCCCGGCCCGGCCCCCGGCTGTCCCGGCTCGACTCGTCTGGCCCCCGTGCGCTGCAGTGCTGGGTGCGGTGCGGTGCGGGCGGGTGCGGGGTGTGCGTCAGCAGCGCCGAGGCCGTCAGGGGCTGCTGCCAGGTGCCAGAGCCTCCTGTCTTGTCACCATTCCACTGTCACCCGTCTTACCTCACATCACCCTCGTTCAGCGTACATCCTTGCGCTCCGCCGCGGGGTCGGGGTGTTCTTCCAATAGGGTATTTCGGAGAAGGTATTTCGGGGGGGGTCCGGGTTGGGTCAGCGGTGGCATCCGTCCTGCACCAGCCCCTCGGCCCCTAGCTCTGTCTCCGTATCGGACGTCACGCGCACGGCCAGGCTCCGCGCCCTGCTGCGGGCCTACGGTGACACGGTGGCCTAGGGAGGAGAGCTGGTGGCCTAGCATGCGGGCGCGGCGCGGCTGGCGCGGGGCCCTAGGATGTGACTTAGCGGTCCACTGCATGCGGCGGGGCGGGGCGTGGTGGGCGTCGCAAACCGGATCTGATGAGGCGAGGCGTCGCGGCGGGGGAGAGAGAAGGCGCGGAGCAGAGCGTAGCGGCCCGCCAGACCCGTTCGTGGCGCAGCTCAGCTAGCGTCGCTGGCCTAGCGTGTGGGGGTCAGCGAAAACGCTGCTCCTAGAGTCCATTATGCCCCCCCCCCCTACCTGCTGACCCACGGCGTATGTGATTATGCGCCGTGAATCTCGAGGTGAGACGTTTCGGCGGCGGAAAGTGTGTTTGGCTGTGTGACCCGTGGCAGTGGCGGTGCTGCGGGGCCCGGGGGGGGGGGGGGGGGGCACGACCGCAGATGGGTGCTCGGGGTCAAAGCCTTTCCACTCTCCGCGCGCCGCGCCGCGTTCCTGGTTCCCGGCGGATGTCTGGATGGGCTGCAGCAGCGGCAGCAGCAGCGGCAGCAGCGGTGGTGGCGGTGCGGTTTGGACCCATGCCATATGGAACCGTTTTCGAGTCATGTTGACGCCGTTCTGGAAGGAGCAGCAGGGAAAGCCAGCCAGCCAGCCAGTCAGTGAGCCCCGCTGGAACAATTCTGCATTCTGCGCCGACTGTGTGTGTGTGTGCGTGTGTGTGTGTGTGTGTGTGTGTGTGTGTGTGTGTGTGTGTGTGTGTGTGTGTGTGTGTGTGTGTGTGTGTGTGTGTGTGTGTGTGGAGGAGGTGCGGCTGCACTGCACGGGCAGGGCGGTGTGCATTGCATGTATGCGGCTCGCTGCAGCCGTCGTTGGCCCGCGGCAGCCCGCGGAGGGACCTCTGCTGGAGCGGTGCTGGAGCGGTGCTGGAGCGGTGCTGGAGCGGTGCTGGAGGACGGCGTTGTGTGTGCCTGACCCCGATCGGGGTCCCGGCGGCCCCTGCGGCCCCTGCTGCGGCCCGCGTGCCTCCCTGCTGCCCTGCTGCGCTGCCATCTGCGCGCCCCGATCCGATCGGCCGGCTGTGGCTAGGAGGCTACAGACAGGGAGGGGAAATGAAAACGTATATAAGGAGATAGATAGGGGGTGTGAGGGGGGGGGGGAGACGGCGGCTACTGTAGCGCCCACCACACCGCCTCGCCCCTGTCCTGGCCACCGTGCCCGCACTACTGCTGCTGCTGCCAGCGGGCTAATCTGTGTGAAGCTCAAACAATGAGACTGGGAAGGGCGGGCAGCCTTGTCTAGCGGGGGGGGGGGGGGGCAGAGCCGCGGCAGCGGACTCTACGCCCAGCCTGCCCAGCCCCAGCAGCGACCAGCCTGCCGTGCTGCCGGCCACGCCCAGTCTCGCACGTTAGCGGGCTGTGGCTGCTGGAGTGGGGGGGGGGGGCAGAATGGGTCCAACTCCGCACACGGCCCCAGCGAACGTATCGCTAACGAAACCGCAGAACAACGAGCCCGTGTGTGTGTGTGTGTGCGTGTCTTAAAGCACAGGTATTTAGGCCTGGCGGTTGGGGTCCCCAGTCCCAGTGTCACCCGGCACATCCCATCCCACCCTGCGGGGGGCCCGTCTTGGCATGCTTCACGCGGCCAAACAAGTCAAACAAAAATCGATGAAATAGTAAAATATTCCAAATTACTCAAAATAGTCAAAATCATTCAAATAAATCAGGACGTTGTCAAGTTAGTCACGCCTGTCAGCAGGTTAACTCACAAGTAAAACAGTCACATTTACTCAAATGCTTGGACCTTTGAAGAGTGAGGGGAGGAGGGGGGCCCCCTCGGTTTGTCTCTGTCTCTGTCCCTCCGGTCGTACCGTGCCTCTGGCCGCATGACACGGCTCGCACGGCCAGCACCAGGACACGTTCTCCGCTCCTCTAACGGCATCAATCTCTCACGCCGCGGCGCGGGCAGCCTTAGGGCAGAGCACCGCAACCTGGGGGCTGGGCTGGCCACGGCTGGGCTGGGCTGGGCTCGCTCTTGTCGACCACGGAGAACAGAGCAACAGCAAAGCATTCGCGCCCCCTGCTGGTTTGGGGAGGTTAGGCTGTCCCGCAGGGCGCCAGGAGGGTGATCGGGGCTGCCTTGGATTCGCTCTCTTCCAAAGCGTTTGCAGTGTCCTTGCAGTCTAGCGTATGCCGCGGATGGCCCCCGGCGGCCCGGTGCCCCCCCCCCCCCCCCTCCCCCCCCCCCCCTGCACCTCGCCCTTTCTCCCCGGATCCCACTCCGGCGCCGAGCACCGCGGCGGATTCCCCACTGTCCGCCCGCTTGTGTGCATTGTGCGCGTTGCACACGGCGGTAAAAGCGTGGGTTCGAATCCCGGCGGCGGCGGCGGCCCAGATTATGCTCATTTAATCGTTGTCGTTATTTTTGCCAACGATGATGGCTCGGCGCTCGGCGTGTCGAGATATCGTCCGCGGTAGCGAGCGAGTCGGATCTGAAATGAGCTCTTGGGGGGGGGGGGGGAATAGCGCGGGAGCGGCGCGGCTGCAGTGCAACCCCGGCGGGATGCAGCCGGCCTCCGGGGCTCCCTGCAGCTAGTGCAGGCCCCCGACGACGCTGTGCTCTCGTGATTACACTTATCTCGGGCTGCCAGTACCTCCGGCACCGCTCCGGCACCTCCGGCCTGCGCCGGGGGTGGGCAGGCCGTAATAACAGGTGCGATGCGTATATACCGATACGCCCGCGGCCCTCGCGCCATCACCACCGGTAATTAACACCTGTGGAAAGCGTGCGTCATGTATGGCGGTTTGATTGTCCCTTCCCGTCCTGCCAAGGATCCTGCCCGATCCTGCCGCAGCCCGCGCGCGCACCGCGCGAGGTGTGCCGCGGTCGTGTGTCGTCGTCCGAGGCTCTTTTTGTTGTTGTGTTTGAATTTATTTATTTCCTCTCCCGCCTGCCGCTGTGCCGCTGCCAGCCGCTGCACTGCGCTCCTAAGCCGCTCGCCGGGGAGCGAGGGGCGCGTCCCCGCCCCGTCCCCAGCCAGCCCAGACCCCTCGCTGTCTGCCAAGCGGGGCGGGGCGGTGGGGGACCAAAGCAGCCAAAGCCACACTGTCACACAAAAGTTCTGTGAAAAGACGGGGGCCCGTTGGCTCGTCTCTGTGAGGTCTCTGTGAGGTCACTGTGAGGTCACTGTTCGCTGATCGAGGGGGCGTGGCCCGGCCAGGAGAAACAGCCCGACCGACACAGCCCCGGCACTGCCCCGGCACTGCCCCGGCACTGCCCCGGCCACGGCATGCGGCGCTGACCATTGAAGGGAGCAGCTGGACCGTGCAGAAGAAGAAAAGAGTAAGAAGCGGCGAGGTGTCTGCTTCGCTGCGCTGTGCGGTTTCTCGCGCTCTGCCTGTGTCGACGCAATTGTGCTGCTGGCTGCGGCCTGAGGCGGGGCGGGGCGGGGCAGGGCAGGGCGTCACGGGACGGGTCCGCCGTCGTGGAGGGTGGCGACGACGACGACTCTGCCTGCAATACGTCTGCGAGCTGCAATCTCCGGGGCCGTTTGTCAATTACACTCTCCCCATCTGGGCCGGGGGGTGTCCGGGCTGGGTCAGCGGTGGCATCCGTCCTGCACCAGCCCCTCGGCCCCTAGCTCTGTCTCTGTCCCTCTGCTCTCTGTTCTCACCCATCCGTCGTCCATCGGTGCAGCAGCCCCGGTACTATCGCAGATCCCTTATCTCGCTAACACACACACACACGCCCGCGGGCTGACCTCACTGTTTTGGATCAGGGGCTGCACCCATCTATCTATCGACCTATCTGCTCGGGGTTAACAGAGGGTCCTGGAGAGGACGAAGAGTGTCTTGTCGTGTCGCAAAGGCGATAAGAGAGGGAAAGGGGCGTGCGGTCTTGCTAACTTTTGACGCGTGTGCGGGCTGAAGTTATACGGAATGTGCACGGCGGCCTGCGGGTGCCTACGGGCTGTACTGTTACCCACGGACGGACCCCTGGGACCTCTGGCAGCCCGGACCCCCCGGACCCCCTGTAGTCCTGCTGGCACTCTGATACGGCACTGGCACACGCCACACCAGGACTCGGCTCCTCTGCCCTTCCCCTTTCGCTCCCCTCTCCTCTTCTCTTCTTCCCTTCCCTCCCCTTCCCCCGCCCGCAACGTTGCCAACTGCTCTCTATTGCGTCTGCTGCTGCACGGTCCTGCTGGGTCCTGCCTGCCGCGCGCCGACCAAACGAGCCGAGGAAGGGACACTACGCCCCTCTCTCTCTCTCTCTGTCCCTCTCCCTCCGTCTGCCGCCCCCCCCCCCTTCTCTCTCCGTCTCCGTCGCACTCGCGCGGTACCGAGGACAGCGGGCTTTTCTGTCTCTGTCCGGCGGGCTGTGTCGGGCTGTGCGCGCGGGTCTCCTCCTCTGAAACTGAGTGCGGTGAACTAAAAGCGTGCAGAGCCGCGCCGCGGCAGCCGCCCGGACGGACAGACGGACAGACAGACAGACGGACTTGGAGGCGGCGGCGGACCTGGGGTCGGCTAGGCGCTCATCTGTGGAGTGAGAAATCTTGTCGGGAGTGAACAGAAAGCGGGCGCAGTTTGTGCAGCTGAGGAGCGCATGCGCGGCGCTCCCCGCTCCGGCCTGGCGGGCTCCCGTCCAGGTGCGACATGTGTCGATGACGACGACGTCGGCGGGCTGAAGGCGATTGTGTCGACTGTGTGGGAAGCGTTTTGAAACAGTTTGCCGTCAATTAAAGCAGGCTGTTGTTGTTGCTTTAATTGAGTAAGTCTGCTTTATTAACCGCACGCGTCTAGTCGGAAGGGGCGGGGCGCGGGGGGGGGGGGGGGGGGGGGGCGTGGCGGGGCGGGGCGGGGCGATGCCTGGGCCTTTGGTAATTTCGGCGGTCGAGTGCTGCTGCGCGCGGGGCCTGAGCACGCGGAGTGGTGTGTCCGGTGCGCGCTGCTTGCGGGACGGACCGGGACGGACGGGCATTAGCATAGGCCGCAGCAGCCGCGGCAGCCGCAGCAGCCGCAGCAGCCGCAGCAGCCGCAGCAGCCGCAGCGGGCCGTGGGGGTGAGGCTGGTGAGGCGCCGTCAGGGCGAGGTGACGACGCTCGCAACGGACTCCCCAACTTGAAACGTGCGAATATATACGTCCTGCTGTACTACACCGTCGAAAAAGTTTGGTTCGAAATTAATTTTTATTTTGAGAAATTGGTATAGAGTACGACCTCTCCCCTTCAGGGTTATCAACGTCCCAAGTCTGGAAAACCCTGGAAAGTAATGAAAAGTCATGGGAAAAAATATGGTCATGGATAAGGCATGAAAGTCTTTAGGTGGTCATGGAAAAATTGAGAGTTCTAAACATTTTAAAAACTGGAAACAATCACGTGGGAAGTCATGGCAAAGTCATGGCAAGAACTTTGTGTAAATTAGTGGGAACACACACTCTCTCTCTCTCTCTCTCTCTCTCTCTCTCTCTCTCTCTCTCTCTCTCTCTCTCTCTCTCTCTCTCTCTCTCTCTCTCTCTCTCTCTCTCTCTCTCTCTCTCACATATGCCGCTGCCTGCCTAGTGTCTGTCTCTATCTTCCTCTCCATTCCCGATGGGTGGCCTGTGTGTGTGGGCAGAGCAAGCATGCCTTGCGCCGCGTTGCCGTGAGAGGCGTGGTGGCGGCCGGTTTGTGTGTTGTGTGTCGCCGTCAACCAGAGTCACCAGAGTGCCCTGCCCGCCCGCCCGCCCGCCCCGCCCGCCCCGCCCGCCCTGCCCGGTCGGTCGGAGCCCGAAGAGCGCCGTGCGACGCGGAGGTGGGCAACCCGCCGGGCCGGAGTGTCCAGCGTGTCGCATAGCGCGCGGCAGTACGGCGCCAGGGCCGGGGCTCTCTAGCCGGGGGGGGGGGGGGGGCGTGTTTGCAGAGTATTCGGGCCGTCAGTGACGCGCACCTTGGGGGAGGCTCTCATGGAGGCTCTCCACACACACCGCACACGCACGCACACTTTCTCTCGCAATGCCAGGAGGGGGGGGGGGGGGGGGGGGGGAGGCTGGGCCAGCTGGACACGAGCTTGTCGCGGACGGGCGTCCTGGCCCGCTGCCCACGCCCTCCTCCCCCCCGGGTGTACCCCCAGCCCAGCCCGGAGGTGGAGGTGCAACGAGCGCCGCGTCGCGTCCGCTTGCTAACACGTCTCAGGGTCAGTGTGTGTGTGTGTGTGTGTGCGTGTGTGTGTGTTAACGAGTCTGTCTACGGATGGGGCTGTAAAAGCCGGGCGACAAGCCAGCACAACGGCCGTGCGGCCAAACAGGCTCTCTTCCGCACTACAAAGTGTGCGCCGCAAGTGCGCCCGCCCCGCCCCGCCCGGCGATGAGAGAGTTATTCCGGGGCGGAGGCCGGTCGGAGGGTTCCCATGTTCCCATTCATAGACTGCCGAGGCGGCCGGCAGAGGCCGGCAGAGGCCGGCAGCAGGCTGTGATGTCAGCTGCTGGCTCTGGCCTAATCCTGATGAGAGCGCGGCCCGCGCGGGGTCAATTGGGACTTCCGCTTTCCAGCTGGCGTCCGGCGGTCGGCGCGGCCACTCGGCTCAGCGCAGCGGGCCCCCGGCACAGCACAGCAAGAGCAGCCCCAGCCCATCCCGCAGCTGCTGCAGAGCGAGGCCAGGCGAGGCCAGAGGGAGTCGTAGTGTGCCGCGGAGGAGTGCCGGCCGCCCGGCCAGCGGCCAGCGCACGGGAATTGAAAAATGAATGTTTGACGCCGCCCGCGGTGCCCCGCGGTGCCCAGGCCAGGCGGGGAGGGCAGCGCTCCTACACCGCCACGCTCCGTCAAGCAACAGGGGGGAGGGAGGGAGAGAGAGGGGGGGAGGGGTCACGTGACGGGTAGCCGATGCTAATGAGTCCGCTCCCAACAGCAAGCTATACAGAGGGAGAGGTCACGTGACGGGTAGCCGATGCTAATGAGTCCGCTCCCAACAGCAAGCTATACAGAGGGAGAGGTCACGTGACGGGTAGCCGATGCTAATGAGTCCGCTCCCAACAGCAAGCTATACAGAGGGAGAGGTCACGTGACGGGTAGCCGATGCTAATGAGTCCGCTCCGTGTGTGCAGCTAAGGTGCAGAAGTAGACGGAGCTATACAGTGCGATGCGGGCTTGCCTACCTTTTCCTTGTCACGGGGCAAATGGGGCACCTGGTATAGAGCCCCCCCGGAAACTCCGTGTTCCCTCAGGAGGGACAATGTAAAATAATGTAATGTTGTTTGAAAGCAAAAGTGGGTGTGTCTTCACGGCCGCTAGTAGCCGCAGTGCTGCCGCCTGACGGTTATTGGCATTGCAGCAGCGCATACATACCCACCGCGCGACGTGGTGGGAATAAGCGATGGGTGGCCGCGGTTGTGAGCGCGTGCGGATTATGCGACACCTTGGGCGCCGCGGCCACGTCCTCTGGTGGCGCCTCCTGCCTAATGAATGAATGAATTAATTAATGAATGGACGGACGGACGGCGACGTCAGTGTGGGTCTTATCGGCGCACTGAGAATGCGGATGGCCCCAGCGTACTGGTGTCACCCGCCCTGCGCACGGCGCTGCCGCTGTGTGCCGTAGCAGCGCACCGTGCCCGATAAGGCGGGGCCGGGCGGGGGCAGCAGCTAGGTGCGGTGCAGCAGCTGCGCGCGCAGCGGGGCCGGGCGGGGGCAGCAGCTAGGTGCGGTGCAGCAGCTGCGCGCGCAGCTCCCGCAGCGAGGTCAGTCCCTTGCTCGAAGGCGCCCGCGCTGTTCGACATCTGAAATCCACGACGATTCGGTGCTTTATAGTACTCTCTGGTCGTCGCGGTGGTGACCGCCCCCCCCCCCCCCCCTCCTTGCCCAAGCACTGCCAGCTCCTATGTCCTGTACTCCCAACCACCGACAAGCAGCAGAGCAAGCAGCCCCCCCCCCCCCTGCAGAGCCCATGGCTGCCTGCTGCTGCTGCCTCTCTGGTCTGTCGGGCTCCGATAATACGTAAACAGGTTCCAGCCCCGGCAGGCCCCTGGAGTGTCCGTTACCACGCGGCTACGCGGCAGGCGTCGTGTGCCGTACGGGACGCGCCTCTCCAGCTCCTCCAGCACCACAGGCTCCAGCACACGCCCACGTCTGCATACGGCGTCCATTGAGCCTGGAGCGGCCTGGAGGGGGCGGCCATTAATTACGCCGCGTGTCGTGGGGGCCGCGGGGGCCTCCGGGGGGAGCGGGGTGGGGAGGCTGATGGGGCTGACCAGGCTGACCCCACCCATGGCTGCTCCACACGGCCTCCAGCAGCCTCCAGCAGCCTCCAGCAGCTCCGCCGCGTGCTGCTGCTGCTGCTGCTGCTGCTGCTGCTGCTGCTGCTGTGTTCGGTGAAGTGGGAGGGGCGGCGCAGCCCCGGGCCGCGCTCCGATGATCCTGATGGCGCGTCAATCCAACGGGCAAGAGAGAGATAGAGAATCCGATGGAGAAAGGGTGGATGGCGGCTGGCTGGCTGGCATTTCTACGGGTCGCCGTTCGCATCCGTAAAGTAGTAGTAGTAGTAGTAGTGATTGCCGGACCACGCGGCGCGCCAAGGCGCCGCAGCCTGGCTGGGCTGGGCTGGGCGCCGCCATGAGAAAGTGGCGTGCTGATGGGCCGGGCAGAGTGGACAGGACGGGACCAGGACGGGACCGGAGGGGACCAGAGGGTCCGACACGGAGGGAAAGTCAGTCCCAATCTCCATACTCGGTTGGCTTAGCGGCTTCCACTAATCGCAATGTTCAGGCAGTTTTGAGGCGATGGCGCCGCGGAGCCCTGTCCTGTCCCCTCCTGGACACGTACGCCGCACTGGACTCGCGGGTGCCGTACAGTACTGCCGGGCCCCGGGCCCCGGGCCGGGCCGCTCTGCTGGCTGGTGTCGATTTCGAAGTGAAGGCTGCCCCGCCCAGCCCCGGCCCCCGCCGCAGGAAGGAAAGGAATGGAAGGTCACACGACGGTGTGCGGCGCGGCCTGGCAGCGGGTGTCGCGGCGGCATAGCGAAACCGAAGTGCGCGCCTGGCGGGGAGGGGCCTCTGGTTGGGGGCCTGGCGTGGCCTGGCGTGGCCTGGCGCGCCGAACGTCGTAGACACTCACCAGGAGACGTCGCCGCTGTGCGCTGATAGCGCCTGCTGGGCAGGCAACCACGACTTGTGCGCGCACGCGTGTCGTGCGGGCTGGCCTACCCTGGCACTCGCAGGCGCGCTATGGTGGCCTGCTGTCGTGGCCAAGCGGAGCGGGCCCAGCCCAGCGTGCGGACTTTGTTTACCTTCGCGTCTCGATAGATCTCCCCCCCCCCTCCCCTCCGCCCCACACTCACCCGCAAGGTCAAGGGTACATACGGGCGGGGAGGGCGGAGTCGGAAGAGGCCAGGCCATGCCGGTGCGCCTGTGGCGAGGGCTCAGGGGCGCGGCACGGCCGGTAAAAAAGTAAACACATGGCTCTGACTGCGGGCTACGCTGCGCCGTGTTACCAGACCCGGGCCCGGACCCCGGGACCTGCCCATTCTCACTCGGGATCCGACCCGCGCCCCAGGCCAGGAAACCGAGCCGTGCCGAACCGAACGGCCGAACCCGTTGCAGAAACAGGTCTCTCCTCTCCTTCGCGCCTCCCGTGCCCCCCCCCCCCTCCCTGCCCCTCCACGGTGAAAATGTGGTGGACAACAACATGAAGGGGGAGGGGGAGGGGGGGGCGTAACCTTAATACGCCTCCCCGTTAAACATGTGCGAGTGTCGGCTTTGATTCCGCGAGCAGGCGGTGCGGGTCGTTCCGTTTGCGTTCGGTCCTTTACTCTCTCTTTCGGCCCCCGGCCCGGCCTGATGGTGATGACGGTGGTCATGACGATGGTCATCGCGGGATCTGATGAGCTGATAACGCTTCGCGCGGAGTGAAGTAACGCGCGGCCGGGAGCGGAGCAGGTTTGGCCAAACCGCCATGGCAGTGTGTCATGGTGGCACTGGGTCAGGCAGCCGTCAGCCTTATCGGCAGTACCCGCCGAGTGTGACCCGCAGCTAATAAGTCTATCTCGCTGGTGGCGTGCTGCAGCAGCTGCTGTGGACGTGGGCGGGTGGTATAGGCGCGGCGTGGAGGCGAACAGAATCTCGTGTTATAATTTCCTGCAGCCCGTTGTTACCACGTAGTGTTTTGGGGTCGGGTCCGCATAATACTCGAGACCATTGTGCTTCATTTTCCATCGAGGCTTTGGGGATGGGAAGGGCGATGTTGGCGGAGTATGGCGCGCCGGTTTACGAATCGATTTCGTTAAGCTTCTGCTGTGCGCCCGGGCCAGGGGTGGGGGTAGGGGTAGTGGTAGGGCGCGGCGAGTTGGGTTTCTCCGAGCTCCTTCAAGTTTGCCTCCCGTGCGGTGCATGTGCATGTGGGCTGGGGGGCGGACGGCACCGATAGAGCCGAGTCAGCGCCGTCAGCTCCGACACTGTCTGTGGCTGTGCTGCTGTCAGTGGCTGTCAGCGGCTGTCAGCGGAGTGGTGCACACGCCACGCCGGGTACGACGCGCGCGTCACTCGCGAAAACGCGGAAAGAAAGAGGCGACGCGGCCGGGGACACTGTCTGTGTTGCGCGTGGCCGTGCGGCGTAGCAGCGCTTGACACACGCGGGGCCGCACCCGGACGGGTCGGGACGGTGTTGGCGGCTGACTCACGGACAAAAAAGGAGATATATAGAGAAGGCAGACATCACAAACCGGACGGGTTATGTGAGGCTCCGCGCGCCTCTGCTTGTGCTGCTGCTGCTGCTGCTGCTGCTGGTGTGTGTGTACTACCGCGGTACTACTCAGGCGCTCGCTGCCCCGTCGTCTGCTCGCTCTGCTGGTGTGAATGCAGTCGGATTTTAGTTTAGAAAATATTGAGCCGTGGCTTTCGCGAAGCCATTATATGTGCTCTGTGGCGACACATGACGCAACCGTTGTGCCACACCACCGTATCACACCGGCGAGTGTGTGTGTGTGTGTGTGTGTGTGCAGCGAGCGTGGTCGACGTCATGCATACGGACGTCGAGGACCCTAACCACCGCGCCACGCTATTGCGGTCACGGGTTCGAATCCCGCAGAGTCATTGGACATATTTTGTTCGACGCTGATGATGGATGATGCACTGCGAGTGACGGCCGCCCGGGCCAGAGGGGTGACATGCATAGCGATGGCTGTCGGGTCGGCGGGGCGGGGCCGGGCGGGGCGAGGCCAGGTGTGCCGTGGTACTTTCACTCGCGGGGGCCCAGCAGCCCGCGGCCCGGTCCCCGTGTCACCTGACTGATGCAGCCGCGATGCCATAATCCCGTGAGTCCCCCGCCCATGTCACGCCGTTATCAGTAGGGCCGATCGGTGTAGTAGTGCGAGTACGAGGGGCCGGGCCGGGCAGTGTGTAGTGTGGAGTGTGTGGAGTGTGCCGGGTGTCGTGTCGGAGGCGAGGGGGTGATTACTCGCGAAATCATGTGTACAAATTCTGTGAAATCCGTTTGAAATCCGACCGAAATCTGCTGTAATCACGCGAAATCCGCCGAATCACCCGAAATCCGTTGAATCACCCGAATTCCGCCAAAATCATACGAAATCTACCGAAATCCACCGAAATCCGCGGAATTGTGCAGAAATCCACCTGAAATCCAACACCATTCAGCGAAATCCGTCGAAATCCTGACCAGAATCTGCTGACCGTGGTGATTGTCATACTTTGGCAGTATGTGTTGCGCTATTTCTCATACAGTGCACAAGCAGGTCAAACGAAGCGTTCGAAGGCCGCGACTTTCTCGAGAGGGAAAGTAAACAAATAATAGTTTCCTGTTCGAGTAAGTAGTAATTGACGCTAACTTTCGGTTTCGGTTTCGAATTGTGGCTAGATCGCCGACTGGCAGTTAAAGCCATGAACGTTAAAGTTTCTGACATTCAATGAAAGCCATGAGAATATTAAAGTTTCAACGTACCATTTTAACACGAAGTCAGCGCCGTTGCCAAACCCTACAGCAACCACTACAACACAATCACGGATAACAGATTGCGTTTCGGATTCACTTCGGCTGACTTCGTCACGGCACGAGACACCCCCCCCCCTTCCCCCCCCCCCCCCCCCGTGCAGGGTGCAGTGCAGGAGTCCGAGCCCAGGCGGCGCTCTTGCCTGGTGGTACGTGCTGCGGATTGAAATCCGATGTTATCCGGTAGAATCCAACTTATCCTGAGCGAAATCTAGCAAAATCTGACGAAATCCGGTGAAATCCGTCGAAATCCAGTGAAATCCGTCGAAATTCTGTGAAATCCGTCGAAATCCGGGGCGAAATCCGTCGAAATCCGGCGAAATCTGGCAAAATCCACGAAATCCGATGAAATCCGATGAAATCATGTGAAATCCGATTACATGAAATCATGTGTACAAAAAAAAGTGGAGTGATCGCCCCCTCGGTCGGAGGCCGTCGGCCGCGGGGCTTGTAGTGAACGAAACGAATCGATGGCACGCTTTGTGCGGGCGGCGGCCTTAGTGTGGTGGACACCAGTGGACACCAGTGGACACCAGTGGACACCAGTGGACACCAGTGGACACTGCCGGCACCTCGTTAGCATGGGACCCTCTCGCCCGGCTTGTATTTCCCACCCGGACCGGGCTGGACCGGACCGATGTGGTGTCCCCGTCTGGCCCGGTGCTGGCGCGCGTTTGGGATTTGGATCGGGAAAAAGAGAAAATCGCGCGCGACCGCACGCTGCACTGCAAACGGGTGCGAATGCCCGGCGCCCGCAGGCCGCAGGCCGCCCGCGATATTTTTTTTTTTTTATTTTTTTATTTTTTTTTCGCGCTCGGCTGATGCCGATCCAACGCCGAGCAGCCGTGACGTTTTACTTTTGTATGACGATTCGCGTCGCCGCCGAACCGCTTTTTGTTTGCCGTGTTTTCTCAGCGAGAGTGGCGAGAGGGAAGTCCGCGACGGCGGGCTTTCCGTCCCGCCGCCGTCGCCCCCCCCCCCCTCTCTCTCTCTCTCTCTCTCTCTCTCTCTCTCTCTCTCTCTCTCTCTCTCTCTCTCTCTCTCTCTCTCTCTCTCTCTCTCTCTCTCTCTCTTTCTCTCTCTCCCTCTCTCTTGCTCTCTGTCGCCCTCTCTCTTACTCTGTCTCTTTTTCACCCCCTCCGGGTGTCTGCTGCGCGTTACACCGCGCCAGGACCCCCGTTTCGTGAATCTACCGGATTGGATGTTCTGCCGCGTTTCACGCCGTCCCTCCCAGCGCCGATCTGCGTGCGAACAGGTGCGAACCGTCACTTCCCTCCCGGCCCGTGCCCGCCCGGGCTGCCCCGCCCGGCCCCGCCCGGCCCCGCCTCCTGTCACGCTGTGCCGCACAGCCGCGTGATCTACTGTCTCCGGGGGTTGCGTCACCGGCGTGCTCTGCACCAAAGAGATACGGGGTGTGAATTTCATGCCCAGAAATTGATTTACGATTTTCCCTCTCTACTCTCTACTCTCTCTCTCTGTCTCTCTCTGTCTCTCTCTGTCTCTCTCTGTCCCCCCCCCCCCCCCCCGCAGGCCGTGTACCTGTGCAGCAGCAACAGGGGAGCAATAGGATCGTTCCCTTTGCTGCCGCCACTCCCCCCTTTCCCTCCTCCTTACGCCCCGAGCTGTGACTGTTGCCATTGTGCGCTGCACTGGGCCCCCGCCACGCCCCGCCCCGCTCCGCCCCGCTCCGCCACGCCTTGGTCTCGCCTCCTTGGCTCGGCGGAGCGGTGCCGCTGCCGTGGCCGCGGTGCGCTTGGCGGTGCGCTTGGCGGTACGCTGCGGTGTGGGCTTGCGGTCGGCTGGCGGCACGGACTGGCGGGGGCCGCGGGGGCCACTAGCGCTGAGGTCCCTTACCCGTCCTTGAGGCGGCCTCCGCTGGCCCCCGCTGGCCTCCGCTGGCCTCCGCTGGCCTCCGCTGGCCTCCGCTGGCCTCCGCTGGCCTCCGCTGGCCTCCGCTGGCCTCCGCTGGCCTCCGGTCCGGTGCGGCTCCCAGCCCTGCACGTACCCCGCAGCGGCTGCTGCAGCAACGCGGCGCCGTGGAGCGCCCCCGGCGGCTGCTCCGAATTCCTGCGCGGGGTGGACCATCTTGCCGTAGTGAGAGACGATTCGACGGCGGCGGCGCCGACCCTGTATGCGAAGTGTAGCATTCCGTGTCTCATAACCCGCCCTCTTCTCTGTTTCAGACCCTGGACTACGATCGGGATGGCCTGACCAAGATGAAGAAGGCCATCAAGGCGATACACAACTCGGGGAACTGTGAGTACTGTGAGCGCTGTTTGCCGAGAGACTGGCATAGAGGGCCCCGCGCGGGGTACGTGCTTGTTTGCTCCAAGACACGCGGCCGTGTTTGCTGTGGATGTTGTTAAGCTGTTCAGCCCTGCGGTCCTCGATTCTCCTGGACGCGCGCTGTGAGCACCGGGGCGAAGGGCAGGGGGCGCGCGGCCTGTGTCACCCGCACCGCACTAACGAACGGAAAACACTTTCGTCACTTCCCCCGCCGCAGCGTCGTCCCTGCCGCCCTGACCCTTTCGCCCGACGAACACTTCCTGCCGGCGGCGGCACGGCGGAGGGAGGGGACAGAGGCGATGGCGGAAACGGCCCCGCCGCGATGTATGTGGCTGTATAATGGAGTTTCCTGCTGCGGCGGCTGTCCTGTGTACATGAGCTCCAGGCACCACCGAGCGCCGGCGAGTGCCAGGGTAGGCCAGCCCGCACGACACGCGTGCGTGCGGAGGTCGTGGCTGCCTACCTGGCAGCAGTCGCCTGGCGCCGGGAGCCCGCCTGCTGGGTAGGCAGCCCGCGTGCGCTCGTGCTCTGCGGGTCTGCCTGAGTGCACGGGGCCGGCGCTGGCACTCCGCTGGCGTGTATTCCGCGCACGGACACCTGCGGCCTGCGGATGCCCCTCTGACAGCTGCCGACGACCCCGACGAGGTGTGTGGGAAGGTATGACAAATTCAGGCCGCGGAGCCGTGGGGGGGGGGGGGGGGGGGGCGTCGGTACGTCCTCATCGGCGGTAGCTCCCCTCTCAGGTGCCGCGGTTTTCTCCATCATCCCGGTGACGGACTCGTTCTCTTGCCGGGCACGTCCTCGGCTGCGGGGGTTGTGAGGGTACCCACATCGTCGACGCGGAACCAGCGGGAAGGAGGAGGAGGAGGAATGTTGAAGGGGGTGGGGGGGTTGGTTACTGCCGGCTTCCCTGCAGGCCCGTAGGGGGGGGGGGGGGTGAACCCCCCGCGGGTGAACTCGCCGCCCCCGCCCGGCCGCTCAGCTCGGGGTGGAAGTGGAAGCACCGAGTGTTTGGGGTGAACGCCCGCCCATAGCCACCACACGGCCTGCCTAGCCTAGCGGCCTAGCTGGTGGCGCTAACCCCGCTGCCCCCGGCCCCCGCCAGTCACTACACGTAGGGGGTAGGGGTTCGACCCGCGGTGCGTGCCGCGGTGCCGCGGGGGCGTTGGGGCACAGCGGTGAGGCCCGCAATGGGAGCGTACCCCCGGGGCCCCCCCCCCCCGGCGTGTGTGAATCTGTGACGCCGTCCTGCTGCCGCCGTACCTCGCGACGCCGATTACTTTCGGTCCCATGTTTTTGGTCCGGAGTCGTGGGGGTGGTGGTGCGTGTGGACCGGAATTTGAAATGAAGGCTGCTGTGTTGGTGCCCCGCGGCGCCCCGCGGTGCCCCCCCCCCCCCCCCCGACGGGTGCCCCTCGTGGGGGCCCGTGACCCAGGCCACCCACCCACCGCGCCGCACCGCACCCCAGGCCAGCGCAACCCAACCCTCCCAGCCCGGCCCCGTGCCCGGCCAGGCCAGCACAGCCAGCACAGCCTCCCGGCCAGGCGACGACGTAGCCTATATTGATCGGGATGGAATGGGAGGAGATGGGGCATGCAGCGCCGCCCAACGCCGCCGCAGCTCAGCAGGCCAGGGGCCCGGGCGGGGCCGGGCAGGACACCTTTCTAGTAATGAATGGCGCCGACGGCGTTAGAATACGAGCAGCAGCAAGAGCAACGCAGCAGCCGCTGCCGGCGGTCCCGGCCCGGCTCTCATGCGATGCGATTCAAGGAAAGGGAATGGGGCTGCGGGGGGGTGGTAATGGGCAGGCCAGGGCAGGCTGTGTACTATAGTGCCTCTTGTGAGCGGCGAGGGGAAATGAGATTAAACGATATAAATTTGCAATGTAAAGCTGCGCGTGCTGAAGACCTCCCCCCCCCCCCCCCCCACTTCCTCTCCCTCCCTTGTCGCTGTCAGAGAGGGTGGCTGCTGGGGGAGGGGCTGTCCGTGGGTGTGGCGTCTTATCCAGAGCGCCACAAGGGCGTAACTGTATACCCAGAGCCGCGGACAGCGAGTGCTTTGTACCCGACCCTGGCTCCGCCCGGCACCGCCCGGCTCCGTATCTTCCCCATTTCCCTCCCTCTGTCGGCCTCTCGAGGCTCTCGAGACGGGAGCGCGCGGCACAGAGTGGCCTGGAGGGGGTGGGAAGGGATGGGAGAGCAAGTCTTCCTTCCTTCCTGCACGGGCCGGGCCGGGCCGGGCAGCCGGGGCAGCCGGGGCCCATCGTTCATCGTCAGCGACTCTAGCCGAGTGTCGGTGCTGCCGGCTAATAGTGTACGGTGTACTGGACGTGGGCACCGGAAGGACGGTCGTCATGCCTTTTGCCTGCCTTGGTCGCGGCGCCTGGCCGATGCTGCTCGTATTCCTCTCCCGGACGGACTTGGTGGCGGCCAGGGCACGGCCAGGCGTGGCCAGGACCGGGGAGGGGTCTTGCCTTGGGCGCCTGAGGTTAGGTCGCCTCGCCTCATTCCATTCCGTTGCTGCCATCGGAATGGAATGCCGGTGCTGTGGGGTCGGGGCGGGCAGGTCCCGCAGCCCGGCCCGGCCCTGCCCTGCCCAGACCCCGTCGGCTCCTTGGGTCCTTGGGCTCGGCTCGGCTCGGCTCGGCTCCGTTTGGGGTTTTGCACATAAAGGCCGTCCATCGATGTGTGATGACTGTCGGCGTGAGGATGGGGTGGGGGTGGACGCAGGTGGGTGACTCATCTCGCCGCAGATACGAAGCGATGCGGAACGAGCGGAGTGCGCAGTGGAGCCCCCCCCCCCCCTCCCCATCCCCCGTCCCCCTCCCCCCCATCCCCCATCCCCCTCCCAGTTCCTACCGGGACCCCTCTCCAAAATCTCGCAAATATAAACTTTCAGGCGGATCCTCCTATCTATCTGGTCGTATCTACTTCGGCGGGCCCAACATTGTGTGTGTGTGTGCGTGCGCGTCCATTAATTAATTGAGTCGGTCGGCACGCGATGGCATGGCGGGGCGCACGAGGCGAGACGGGCGTGTTCACTTTTATTTACAATGAATGGAGTTGGGCGGGGCGGGGCAAAGCTCGGGCGGCGGAGGCGGAGGCGCGCCGCGTGCCGTGCGTGCCGTGCGCTGGTGTGAAAGTGGAAGAAAGCGTCGTTATTACGGGGGCACCGAGGACAGCAGGGCCTGCAGGGCCTGCAGGGCGTTGACGAGTCGCGGGTCCGTGGGTGACGTCGCCGGACAGCTGTGTCCGGCTGTGCCCTGCCTTCCCGGCTCTGGATTTTGACAGGCCCTTCCTCTGTGCTTGCAGCCCATGTGGACAACGAGATGTACCTCTCCCGCGCCCTGGAGCGGCTCGGCGGCAACGCCATGAACAAGGACCAGGAGCCGGACATCGGGGCCGCCTTCCTCAAGTTTGCCGTCGTCACCAAGGAGCTGTCGGCGCTTATGAAGACGCTGGTGAGTCTCGTCATACGGGTAAAGGTGGTCCAGTTGTCTCGGCGACGGAAAGTAACGTGGCTTTGTCTCGTCCACATTGCAGATGCAGAACATAAACAACATAGTCATGTTCCCGCTGGACACCCTGCTCAAGGGTGATTTGCGAGGCGTCAAGGGCGACCTGAAGAGGCCCTTTGACAAGGCGTGGAAGGACTACGAGGCCAAGTACACTAAAATAGAGAAGGAGAAGAAGGCTCAGGCCAAGGAAGCCGGCCTGATCCGCACCGAGATCACCGCCCCTGAGGTGGCCGAGGAGATGGAGAAGGAGAGGCGGCTGTTCCAGCTGCAGATGTGCGAGGTGAGTGGGGTGGGGTGGGGCGTTGGTGTGGCTTTGGGCTGGGAAATCGAATGGCTGTCCCGTTCCGTTACTGGTTACAAATTTGTATCAATGATTATTCAATTGTTCTTTTATAGTATCTAATAAAAGTAAATGAAATCAAGACTAAGAAAGGAATTGAGTTACTTCAGCATCTTGTGGAATATTATCATGCTCAAACAAAGTAAGTTTTACTTTCATATGTGCATTCTATTTATTTCTGAAAAATGATTCAATGGCAAAATGACATGTCCTCCCTTTACAGTTACTTTCAAGATGGTTTGAAAACAATAGAACATTTTGGAAGCTATGTAGCAGATCTCTCTATAAAGCTCCAGAAAATCCGCCAGAAACAAGATGAAGAGCGACGTAGGCTTGCGGAGCTGCGAACTCTTCTTAGAAATGCACCTGGTCTTGAGAAAGAGGTACATATCTTATATTTTGCCACCCCCTCATTTCACAAAGCTTCATGTAGATATGACTTTTTTCTTTGCTTGAGATGTACAGAAAATTACTGCACACCTTTTCTTTTTCTCATGTGCTTATTAATTTTGTGTAAGTTATGCATGTTTTGTTTTAGCTATGCTTGAAGCTCAGTTCAATCTAAGCTTATTTTTTTCTATTTATTTTTAATGTAACTTCCTCTTGTCAAAATAATATGCCACTCTTATGATTTAAAATGTTGTGCAGATCTTTTTTTAAATTGATTTTTATGTATTCACTTTGTCTAGCATTTTCCCCTTTGCTTCCTTTTGTTAATGTTTTGTTTGTTTTGTTTGCTGTCCCTTTGTTGCTTGCATCATTCATAGCAGCACCAGCGTATGCATGAATTTCAACATCAAAATCGCGGAAATGCAACTATAGTGGGTCCGGAAAAAGTTCCTGAAAGATCAGAGAGGGTAAAATTCATTGTGTTTCTAGATTCTCACAGTGCAGAATTTATCTGCCTCTTTCACATAATATGCTTTTTTATATTCATTATATTGATTGTTCATCTACAAATAAAATATTTCTCCTCTAGGTGTCAAATACAGCAAATGAACGGGGAACTGATAAGAGTGGTGGCTACTCCCTGCATCAATTGCAAGCCTGTGATAAACAAGCTGGTATTACACGCACAGGCCATTTACTGAAAAAGTCTGAAGGGAAGATGAGAAGAGTATGGCAGAAGAGGAAATGCTGTGTTCAGGCTGAGGGTTTTGTTGATATTTGTCATGCGGATGAAAGTAAGCCCCCTACAAAAGTAAATCTTCTGACATGCCAAATCAAATTGGTTCCTGACGACAAGCGCTGTTTTGACCTCATTTCATGTGAGCTCTTTGACTTTCTTGCTTTATTTAATTGTAAAATGTGCAAGCGCTGCAGGTTTCAACTAATCTTTTTTTTTTTTTTAAATATGTATAAATCACAGATAACAGGACATATCACTTTCAAGCTGAAGATGAGGCAGATCAACGTGCTTGGATGTCTGTTCTAGTTAACTGTAAAGAAGGTGCTTTACATAGAGCATTTGATGACAGTGGAAAGTCAGGAGGGTCAAAGATCAATCCTAGTCTTTTGGAACTCCAGCAGGCTATTATACGTTATGTACAAAAGCTTCCTGGAAATGACCGATGCTGCGACTGTAATTCTCAAAATGGTAATAGTTTTCTTCAGCACTTTATTGAGAATCTTTTTGAACCCTCTTACTTCTAACTCTGAGCTTTATATTTATTTTTTTAAATCTTTTTTTTTTTTCAGATGCCACCTGGTTGTCAACAAATTTTGGAATAATAGTATGTATTGAATGCTCTGGCATTCACAGGGAAATGGGTGTCCACATTTCACGGATACAGTCATTGACTCTAGACAATGTTGGAACCTCACAGTTACTCTTAGCTAGACATATGACAAACAATGCCTTTAATGACGTAATGGAAGCTAGTTTACACTGTCCCAAACTTAGTCCTAGTAGTACAATGTAAGTGTCAACACACTGTACATTTATTTTCCAGAGCATTTCCTGCCCCTTGTTCATTTCTAAATTGCACAACTTTCTTTTATCTACAGGGAAGAACGTTATGAATATATACGTGCCAAATATGTTGATAAGAAATTTGCCCTACAAACATGTGCTGATGAAAGAGACTTATTAAGTGATTTAGAACATGCTGTGAATAATAAAAACCTGTACCACTTATTGCAAGTATTTGCTGAAGGTGTCGACCTTGGATCATCACTTCCAACATCAGTATGTTTCCTCCACATTATCATAAACTTGAAACTGGAAACAAACATTTAGTGAACTCCTATTATTCTTGTCTTTAGGATATAGGGGAAACCGCACTCCATTTGGCAGTGGTCAGAGAACTTGGCCATTCATTACATATTGTTGATTTTCTTGTTCAAAATATGCCAAGTCAAGCAATTGATAGAGTAACAGCAAGCTTTAGCGCACCCAGCACTCCAGCTGGAACTCCAGGCAGTGGACAACATTCACCCATGTAAAAAGAATAGATACTATGTAGGTTATTAATTAAACAAAAGTGGGTCACAATTTTACCATTCACCATTTCTATTTCCAGATCAAATGCCCGTGGAGGAAATTCTGCTCTGCACCTTTGTGCTATACATGACAAGGTTGAATGTATGAAGCTTTTAATTCGGAGTGGAGCAGATCCCATGCTGAAGAATGCAATGGACAAGACTGCTCTGGACCTGGCTCAAGAAAGAGGGCATCTTGGATGTGAAGAGTTGGTATGTAGAATTGTTGGTACAATCTCTACCCTGGTTCGTTTAAATCAAGCCTTAATTAATGTCTTACATCTGTTTAATTTTCAGTTGAGGCATGCTTTGCAGAGACAGAAGAGTCTGTTTGAAAATATAAATATTGACTGGAATCTCTCCCATGATGAGGGGTCAACAGATTTCTCAGATGATGAAACTGTAATCGAGGACAGGGTGAGTCTTACTTTCTTATGCTGCAGTAATTGTAGACAAAGACAGATTTCTAACGTAAAACTTGATTTCCAGAATGGTTGTATCACCCCTGAAAAGAAAAGTAGGTCACGTCCTCCAAGTTATGTGGGTGCAGGACGTGAATCACCAGTCAATATTCGCTCTAGGTCATCTACTTGTGATAGCCTGAAGTCTGGAAGTAGCCCTAATACATACAGACAAAACATGGCACCACCACCACCTCCGCAGAACAGGAAACCTGCAATAGGTATGTAATGTACCTGAAGAGAAAGAAATTTCATGCAAAACAAGTCAACAAAATGATTGTCTTCAAATATGTGCTGTATGATTAGAAAACTGATATTTTCCTTCCAAAAGCCTGACATTAATGGATTTTCAGGTTGGAATGCGTTGTCTCGCTCAAAGTCACTTTCCAATGCAAAGCCATTTTTCGTCAACTTTTGTGAGTTTCTTCCCAGCCTGTTGAGTATGGGATTTTTCTTTTTGGGTTTGCTTTGGATTTCTCTGATTGACCAAACCTCATTTCCCTATTCACATCAAACTATACCATAATAAAATGTTTACCCCTTACCTGAGTCCCTTCTGCTCTTGGTACGTCCATGGTACATACATTGGGAACTCTTTGGTGTCCATGTTTTTGGTTGCTTCTGTTGTGTAAGTGCCAGGTTTTGCTTGTTTTTTCATTTTTTAATTAACTTATAACAATCCAGAGATTTCAGGAATGTAACCCAATCATTGTATACTCTAGGAAATGTATTTGACAGGCTTATTTTATTTCATGAATTTGTTATCTGTCCTTACTCCCCTGTCTCTTGTTTTTTGATGTGTGTGTGTGGCTTTGTCCGAGGTTTGCTAAAAAAAAAAAGTGTTTTATTTGTCCTTGCCTTTGATATGGCCAATTTGATGTGTGTGTTAACAAGGATTTCTCTTCTAATAATTGATGGTAGACCCCTTGCAAAAACTAAAACATCTTACTCATTATGTTTCAGTAACTGGAGTCAATCCTCATGGAAGCTTGAAGAAGAGAGCTGCACCCATGCCTCCAATGTATGGAACTCTACCAAGCAATCCGAGCCATTCACGTACCCCCTCGGATCCACTTCTGCAGCTTCAAGGCTATCACACTCTAAGTCATCATAAGCGATCCCCCTCCAGTGAATCGGGATCTCAAGCTTCACCTCTGACTGCATCTGGAAATAGGGGCTCTATACCCTCTGCCATACATCTAGGTAAGAAGAAGAGACTGTCACCCCCTCCTTTTTTTCATGCCTCTCTCTCTTTTCTCAACAACATTATCTTACTGATTGTTTCTAAACCATTTCAGTGGGTGCCAAGCTTGTCATCCCACCTGGAGAGGTTCCAATGTTGAAATCATCTTCATCAATGGATAAATCTGGAGGTGAGCAATGGCCCTGCTATAATTAAACTAACTTCTTAGCACAAAAATGGTATGAGGATGGTATTGCAACTTGAGGCCCAAATTTTTTCAGTACGAAGACCTGCCGGACCTCCTCCTCCAGTTCCACCCCTCGGCCCTGGTCCAGGCATGGGGACGATTGGCGGTGCCAGCAACAATTTGCCTCTGAGAATGACAAATGGCCGTTCCACAGAGAGCATTTCATCCATGTCAAGTGACATGGAGCAGGCAGTCCTCGGAGTGGGAGCCAGTGCCCACAATCCAGTCCCGCCACCAAGAAAGGTGAGCTTCTTTTCCTCTCATGTAAATTATTATGGGCCAATGAAGTTTTGATTGTGTTAATTTTTCAAGTTACAAAGAAAATTCTTCAAAAATATGGTTAGTTTGTACGATTGTTTAGAAGAATATTTCCTTTCCTCCCATTGGTGTTGGTTTTTTCAGAGGAAAGAGCGGGGACTTCTCAGAGGTCTTGAAGGTTTTGACTTTAGTAGGGGTTACCCTTATCTTCAAATGGTAAAGAAATGGTTGGATAATTGCTAATGTGTGGCTTCACAAACGTCACTAGGCGAGTGTGATAGTGGTGAATGCTGTTCTAACTTAGCTTCATAAGCAAGCACCAATAAAACGTGTGCCTTGGCAATATTCTTGTAATCTTTACCAAATTTTATGCCAAATAGTCTAGTTGTGCAAAGCTTGCTGGTACTAATATTTCTCAGAAAATTTGTATTTTGTTTCTCCATTTTCTTCATGTGTTTTCATAGTGGTAACAGTGTTGCATATTAATTATTTCTAATTTGTCTTGGTTGATGAGATAAAAAAAAATAGACCTGTGAAAAAATGGAATTCGTATGTAATGACATTCTTACCTGATCTACCTCTCTGATTTCCAGCCGTATTTCTACTGTCCACTTCCACAACAACAGCAGCAACCACCACCTCCAGGAAGCCCTCATGGAAGTCCATCAGATATGGACTTAAACCAACATTCCACCCTCACCCTTCGTAACATAAGCGCCACTACCTCTCCGTCTGTAGGAGGCATTAGGAAATGTCGAGCACTATATGATTGTGAAGCAGACAATGAAGATGAATTATCTTTTCGTGAAGGGGAAATAATTATTGTTACTAATGAGCAGACCGATGATGAAAACTGGATGGAGGGAGCATTAGAGAGAGCACCAGATGTCAGAGGCATGTTTCCTATCAGTTTTGTTCATATGCTGGTAGAGTGAAGTCAGTATTTATGTTTGTTAGCCTTCCTCTCCCTCTTCTCTTGTTTTCACCCTGAATATTTGACTATGCCCAGAGTATTTCATACAGAAAGTCATTTGTTTAATTTTAATGACGTCCATCGCACAAAGATATTATGGAAGTTGACTGAAGTTGATTATTTTACTTTGTTTTGCTGAGTCAGCAGATATAAATAGCTACCTTTTATAGTGTGAGTGTGGATTTAGACGGTAAAGCTGCGAAGGCCAATGTTTCCTAGATTCTTTTGTTTTTGTCAACAAAATCAAATCAGAATTGTAAAAATCTAGGAAGCTTTGGCCTTCACGGCTTCACAGTCTAAGTCCACCCTGACTACCACTCAATGGCATTCAATTGTTTGAGCAATTATTTGTTTTGGATGTATGCACACACTTCTGGTTGCCCTGCAAAGTGATGTTATATCCATATCCTTTGAATACATATCTGACCAAGATTGCTGACACAGAGGTTGAGCTAGTAGAATAAGAAACTGTTGTTAACTAATATTCAAAAGACTTTTTTTTTAAATATTTTGGTTGAGCTGTTGAACATCATTTTGGGGCCGACAAGAGCACAAGTCTATCATGCACATATTTTGTTAGTTACTCATATGAGAACACAAAGGTTACAGAGTTCCTAATCAAAATAATGTACTAATTAATGCTTTAGCAAATGCTGTCGTGTCCTTATCCATTAAAGTGGCGTACTGTGCACAACCTGTACATGATTTATTTGTGAGGGTTTCTTGAAGTACTCTGTACTGGTTGCTACAAAAATGTCATGTATTGCAAGGCAAGAACTGCTTGCATAATTAGACTGCTCTTTTTAATTTGTAATCCTTGTTATGTAGTTTGCCCATAAAGTAGTAGGCAGTTTGTTTCCATGGGCGATGAACAGCAAATCTGTGAGCACAGGTTGTGTCTACTTTTTAGAATCAAAATATTTGAGTTGGATTCATTGCTTGTCTGTTATTTTAGTTGGTAGTGTGTAAAAACGGATGCAGATGAAGTACTTTGGGTATTTTTGTTCTAAAATGAAACAGTGCCGGAGAAAAATCAATTTAGTCCTGAAGCACAGCATTTACAGGTAACGTTCTTGATGATGGAATAAATATTCTTTATCATAACTTGACAGCAGAATTTTCTGATATGCTTGAATGTTTTGAAGACTGGGGAGAGGAGGGCAAGCTAATGAGAGATGCATTTTTCAAGTGCACTCTCTCAAACCACAAGTGGCCCAAAGAATAAGTTATTGCTGTGAAATGTTTTTTTTTTTTTAAATTCATAACTCCTTGTGTGATAACCATTCTTTCACAGCACAGATCATATGCTTTAAGAGTAGGTTCCAGACAGCTAGGGTGTGCTAACAATCTTATCACAGCTGTTCTGCAACATTTGAAGCCAAAGATGGGGATGCTAATCCTCCTTGTTTTTATTGTTTAATTTCTTTTATTGTTAAGTCTTATGTTCCTCTCTAATCATTACAAATATGATGTATATTTACCATTAGTATTTTGAGATTGACATATGTGTAAATAATTATATAGAAGTTTATGGATATTATATTCATTTATATTTATAATATATCGGTTCTTTCATAGCTATGTGTAGTATATGAAAGTTGCAACAGTATGTTTGTAAACCCATTTGTAAACCTATTATGGTTCCCCTGTGTTATTGTTTGTGTGAGCGTAAAAATTTATTTGACTGAGGCTCTCTTCCGCCATACACCATTTCCCCCCTTTAATTTTCAGTGTATGGAAACTTGTTCAATAATTTTATTTGTTAGACCTGAAATGTTTTTTTGACTGTACTGCCATTGCTTCTTCAGATTTTGTAAAATATTTATTTTCCCCTGTCTGTATTGCTAGCATTTCAACCTGTTGTGCTGAGGTCAAATTGTCTGTGATGTTTTTACCTCACTGTAAGACTTTGATTGAAAATTGTCATTGAAAACTGTCATTCTAGAGATCTGAAATTGATACTCCAAATAGCTTTGAGATGAATATTTAATGTTACCAGTGTCTTCTTAGACCTTGATGTCTTTGAGGTGGAGAAGTAATCAGTGGCACTTGATTTTATGTTTATTAATATCTTGTTTTATGAACAATTTCTAAAGAAACATGGAAAATCTGTGATTGTAGCCAACTGCATCAGTTACACATTATAAGTTAACAGTTGCTCTGTTCAAAATTTCATTACAATCGTTTTGAAATGCTTTCAAATTCATGCTTTTCTTTTTATAATTTTCTTTTCAGTAATTGTGTTCATTCAATGTGGTATCTCAAAATTGTTGTTTTGCCTAACTTTGAACAGCTTGCCACATGTTCTTCTCGTTCTATACATATTATTCAAATAAGCAAATAGAGATTTTTATAGCGGACTTTCTATGCTCCTCTAGTAGAAACAAATACTCGCTCATCAGGACAGCCAATTTTGCATAGTTGACTGGCATCATTAATTGATTTTGTGCTCACTGAGTGAAGATAAGCATAGTAATAGAAATCTTACTGTTGTAGACATTCAATTTAATAGTGCAATAGTGGCAGCTGGCCTTTGTTTTTTAACCAGTCTAGTCTTACTACCGGCCAGTGATTGCTTTGTTCTGCTTTGCTCTTAGGGAGTGCCGGTTTCAAAGAGAGCAGAAACCGTTTATGTGTTGTAGGATATTGTTGTTTTACACAATAATTAAAAGAAAATCCTTGTGAACCTACTTGTCTCTGTTTGATTTATCCCCACTCTCCTCCTAACAATTATCATAAATAAAAACATCAATGAAAGGGAAGTCCGAAGCTTTCCTGACGATGGCTTTTTCAGCTCACCGCGGCCACGCGGGCGGTGACCTTCCGGGCTCACCTTGACCCTCTCGAAGGGCTCCATATCTTTAAACTCCATTCTCTTCCCCAAATATTAGTAAACAAATAATAAATAAAAGATATGTGGTGGAGGCTTGGGATTCGCAGAGGCAGCAGCCATTTTGAGATCGAGAAGTACGAAGGGAAGGGCAATTGAGCAGCACGTAAAATTTCTCATGTTTCCAACGCTCCTGCCCAAGCAGAAGCAGACGAGACCGCCCCGCCAGTCTATGCTATGGGCTCAGGTGCCACGGTGCACTGAAATTTCCTGATATTTCGGGCCTTAGTGGATATCAGTGCACAATGAAGTACTCACAGTTGTTTTTTGTTGTAAGTGAACTGAGTGTCCTCTATTCAACTGAGTTGCACCCTGAAGTAATGTTTACTTAGAAGCCATGACGAAATGTCAGTTGTCACTCGAGAACGCCGGGTTTGTTAAATTGCTAGGATTTTGCAGTTCGTCGTGGATTTTTTTTTGCCGTGGGATACGTTCATTGTTTTCATCTAGACTTTTCGGTTCATCACTTGGCAATATTCTGCCCTTGTGCGTTACACTTAATTCAAACCTAACCTGCCTACTGTATTATTTTGGTCATGTTAAAACCATGATAGTTTCAACTTATTGTTTTCCTTTCATATTTTAACGTCAGTTCTACATTATTACTTTTCCTATTTTCAGTGTGCAATTATATATATTCAAATTTCCTTGTATTGTAGATATTTAATCATGTTTCGCTTCCAGATCTCTGCACTATGCTTTGCAATTGTTGCTTCTCAACAACGTGGAGGATCTTCAAAAGGGGTGGAAGAGGTATCTGACATCAAGGATTTCAAGAAATTACTTCGAACCAAAAATAATGTACTAGTATTGTTTGCTAGTTCTCTAAAGGCAGCAGATTCCAGCATTCGGACCTTCAAGGATGCTGCTGGAACTGTCCGAGGCCAAGGCACCATGGTTCTCATTGATTGTTCTGGGTAAGAATACATTCCACCCTTGCTTCAAGATTAAGAAATTCACATATTTTTCTAGAAGATTCCCTTAATTAATAATTTGTGTATGCAATTCTGTAGTGAAGGCAAAAAACTATGCAAGAAGCTGAAAGTGAACCCTGATCCAGTCTTGTTAAAACATTACAAAAATGGAGAGTTCCACAAAGACTATGATCGCAAAATGACTGTGCAATCAATGGTCAGTTTTATGAAAGATCCCAGTGGAGATGCACCCTGGGAAGAAGATGATACTGCCTTGGATGTCAAACATTTGGAGAACCCAGAGGTAAGTCACTAGTTTGCTATTTTGAGAATGTAAACCAGGTGTTGGTGGGTTGGGAGGGAAGTACTAGAACTTTTCCTTGGCTTTTGCGTATTTATAAAAATTTATTTTTTTAAAAACAGTAACTGAAATCATTTACACTTACACATTAACAGTTTTAATACAAATTTTGTTATCATGAAACAAGTTGATGGTAAAATTAGCAGATCTCATCAGTCTATTAATTGCTTTGATAGCTCCCAGTCCTCTCTAGTTGCAAAGATCGTTTAATATCACGAAGAGGCATTCTTTACACTTACTCTTAAATCAAATATATATGTAAATATAATAGTATTGATCACATATGATACACATTCAAAATTAATATCAAGTATTCGGTTGTTTACTACGACTGGGTTGAGGGGGTTTCTGTTGCTGGATGATAAGTTTATTCTTTTGGCGTGTGACTTTTGTGGTTAATGCTGTTGCTGCTGCTCTAAGTTGCTTCATACTCTTGTTTGGAATCGGCTCTGGGCAAGCTGGCTCTGGACTAGGGCTGCGAACACGAGGATCTTTATGTGAATGACTTGCTTGATCTACATTATTATTGGTTTTACGACCACCTTGTAGTTTCTGTAGTGTTCCTTCCAGATCTTGCACTCTCCTATGTAGTCGTCTGTTTTCAGCCTTCAAAGATATTTGTTCTTCTTTTTCAATGCGTGCATTTTGGTTGCCTAATGTATCAGTACCTGAACTTGCACCACCTCCCCCACTTGATTCTTCTGCAAATGTTTGCAACATAAGATGCAGCTTTTCTTGGTGCTGCCTCTGAATCAAAATTATTTGCCTTTCTGCTTCAAGTCGATACTGCTGGATTGCATGAGTCAAAGTTTGAATTTGCCATGTTTGTTGGTCACTCTGCAATTCTTTTTCAGTAAGTTGAACTTCCAGCTTTCGTCCACTTTCCCTGAGATCAATCACTTTTTGGAAGTATTTATACAGAAGCATCCTCATTTCCATTTCAGATAGTTTATTAAGCCTTGCCATGAGCAATTCTTCTCCTTTCTCTCGACCTCCAGCTTCAAAGCCCCCTTTTCTACCACAAATTAAATTGTTTTTGTACTCTATTGCTGCATCTATTGCTTCAATGGCCTCATCACATTCCAGCAGTTTTCGTTCTTCAAGAGTTGTGAGAGATTTCTCCTTCTGAAATTTATCATCTAGGGTACAGCGTTGTTCAATTAAACAGTCACGGGTTGATCTCAGGTTATGTATTTCCAGTCGTAGTGCTTCTTTTTCATCTTCATCTTTTATCTTCTCCAAGTCAGTTGATTTATCTTTTAATACTTGGTCAAGATGTGATATCCTAGCATTAACTTCTAATATATTACGAGTCCTCTGCTTTTCTAGTGAAATTTTCTCCTTTACAAAAGCATCTCTTTTATCCAGCATTGACTGTGTTTGAAGAAGCTGCTCTTGTATTTTTTGGGAAGACTCTCGTTTGCTTAATTGCCTTTCCTCTTCCTCTTTGATCCAGCGCAGATCTCTGTCTTTACTACCACCTGCACTTTCACCTCTCTCATTAACTTCTGCCTTAGTGGCTTCAGCCTTACATTTTTCCTGTAAGTCCCTTAGTTTTTCCTGATCTTGAACTAGTTCACCCTCTAGGGCCATTTTGCGATCCTTTTGTTTTCTGAGACGTTGAAACAACTTGTCCAATAGTCGTTGGGAAGATTGTAAGCTTTGCTCCAGTTCTAGAACTTTTTTGGCACTATCCCCTGTTTGTTTGATCATAAAATCCATATTTTTTAGACGCCTTTCATAACTCTTTCTCCTCTTCATATACTTCTCTAGTTCCCTTTCATACTTTGAATTTCCTTCTCTATTGCCAGCTGTCTTGTAGAGTGCATTTTCTAAATGAGCTATATGCAAGCGAATTTTGTAATACTCTTCATCCAGTTTGGTCTTCTTTTCCAAGAACCGTTGCTTTGCACTTGCTCGTGATTCTGCCTTATTGTTCATCTCTTGTATGAACTGTTCCTTTTCTGAAATTGTTGCTTGGAGTTCTTCTAATGTCTTTTGAATGGATTCAATTTCAGTAACCACTTGCTTCACTAGATTCTGTCTTGCTTCATTTCCATTCATGAGAAGTTTCAACTGCTCTTGTGGTTCCATTTGTTCTTGCTTGGAGCTTTCTTTATTCTCAGGGTCTTTTGTCTGTTTGTATGAATTATGAACGAAGTCTGAACTCTGGTCATTCATTGCTTCAGTCTTTTCACCTTCAACTTCTTCACTATCAACTGCAAAATTAACTGTGTTCAAGTTTGGAGTGGTATTGCATCCAAGCCCCATAAGAGGTAGCTGTGTTCCAGGATGAATGCTTCTTCTTCTTCCATTACTTGGTAAACAACTTCTGATTGGATGCTGTGTGATGCTATCTGTGGCTTCAACCTTTTGGTTATCTTGTGATGCATACTTTTCCTGTTTGCTGTTCACATCTTCATCAGTCTTTTCCTTGAATTGCTTTATGTATTTGTCAAGCTTATCTATGAAATCCGGTTTTTGTGAATCACTTTCTGTTTCACTTTCTGATTCTGAATCATACTTTAATTCTTCCTTATCATCTTCTGGATAGTTAGCTTCTTTAGAGGAGTCTGTTTTTTCTTCTGTCTCTGTCACTTCATCAATTTTTTCAAGAAGTCTTCCATCATTGCCTGCAACACTTGCTTCATCATCACTGCCAACACATTCCTCACACTCATGTTTTAAACATAACCATTTTTCTATTTCATCTCTTTCTTGTCTTGACAAGGTATTGCTTCTCACTAATTTGCTAAACAAGCCTTCAGCACTGTCTACTAGTTTAATCCATTGAGAAGTAGCAAATTCAAGACCAAAATTATCTCCAGCACTTCCTTCTCCCAAATTCACATTCGTCTGAGCATTTTGCCGAAACAAGTTATGCTGAACATTTTCAGCCTGCACATGAACTGATAGGGCATTCATCACTGGACAGTTCCTGATTTGGCGAAACTGCTCAGCAAATTGTAATGTTACAAGAGATTCATCAAAATTAGGTAAAGCAGGTGATATGCAGCATACTACCAGCGAAAAGGAGCGCCCACCAAATGATTCTTTCAGCAGTTTTGTTAGAGTGGATTGGCGGTAAAGTTCTTTTGCAGTATCATAGCCCATCCATTGTGAAGGTTGACTGATAGACTGAATAACTTTACCCAGGGCAATCAAGCCTGGGTCCATATGAACAGTCTCTCCCATTACATGTCCTCCCATTCCTCTAAAATAAATTTTTTCTGAGCTAGCAAGGTCAGTGAACCTCGCAATTGAAAGACGTTGCTCCATCGTGCCTTCTGGTGTCACCCATTGCTGTTCTAAAGAGACAGTGAATATCGAATGAGCTTGTGCAGGACGTCCAGCGTGCCGAGCATTGTTCCACTCCAGCTGTCTATTTTCCATTCCTAATTGTAGAAAATTGTACAAAACTTCTAGTGTTTCACACTCCATCTCTTGTAAACCAGTGATGACGGGGTATCCTGCATCACTCTCAAGAAGAACCAATTCCTGTTGGTATTGACTAGATGCCAGTAAGTCTTTTAACATTTCATTCTGGACGTTTACAAAGCTTACTTTTATATGGAACTTCTTAGGTGGTCCTTGTTTCATCTTAGAAAATATGTATCTGGTTGCTCGCGGTATTATTCCATATTCTGTCTCACTGATGTGGAACGCAACTCCTGGGCCAAGCATCGTATAACTCTTGCCTGAGTTTGACTGACCATATGCCACCAAAGATGTGTCATATCCTTGAAGTAACCGATCCATGAGAGGTTGCACTGCTGTCTCAAAGACTTGGCTTTGTGATGCTTCGATGGGAAAGGCATAGTCGACCGGGAAAGGAAAACACTTGTTGCCGAGGATAATTTGTTGTGCTTGAGGTACGGCCTGGGCACAGACCATTCCGTTGGATCGGTCCGTTGCAAGAAGTGGCCGAACCCGGCCAGCCACGAGCACTTGTGCAGCCGGCTGGGCTTCTCCCATGATAGACATATCCCCCATGTTTACACAAAATATAAGATATCTTCTCCCAAAGGCCGGTAAATATTCGCGTCAGTAGGTCAACTCAGCTCCATTTTAGGTTAGTTTCGTTTGTTGATGAACTGCAGGGCTGACAACGGATGATGATGAGTTTGGGTAGCGAGTAATCATCGCAGGTCCAAGCCATTTCCTTATTTCACTGTCATAATTTTAGATCGCACGCTAGGAAAACGTGTGTTCAATTTTTAGTGTGCTCGTCAACTGTACTTTTATTTCCGTTGAACAGTTGGTACAAGTACAGGCGCGCTGATTTTCAAAGAGATGCGCTGCGCGGTGCGCGGCCCATCTCATGGATTTCTCATTCCCCTATCACTCGTCTGTGTTTTGACCTAACCCCGTTACTTTTATAACTTCCGACAGAGCCTGGTGCGCTTGATAAAAAAAGAGATGCGCCCTGTGATGGTACTATTCTACGCTCCATGGTGTGGATTTTGCAAGCAACTGAAGCCTCACTACGCGGACGCAGCCAGAGAGCTGCGGGATGACGCCGTCATGGCTGCGATCGACGTTGACCGGCCGGAAAACAATTTTGTGAGACACCAGTTTAACATTTCTGCTTTCCCAACTCTACTCTACTTCAAGTAAGTGCCGTTGCTTGGTTCTTTGTGAAAGTGACACGTTCTTGAAATGTTATCAATATTGGTGTGTTTGTGTAAAGGAATGGACGAATGCAGATGACATATGAAGGTGCCAATAAAAAGAACGATTTGGTGGCATTCATGCGAGATCCTTCGGAAGCTGCTCGAAAAGAAAGGGAAAAGCCTAAGGAGGAACCGTGGGCCAACACTCCATCAGAGGTGGTGCACCTCACTGTCGATGACTTTGACTCTTTCATTAAGGTATAGCAAAGTTACACCTTGGTCAAGCACTTTCTTATACCTCATAACTCTGCATTGATCACTAACCCTTTCAACATTTTCACACAGGAAGAACCAACTGTGCTTGTCATGTTTTATGCCCCATGGTGTGGACATTGTAAAAGAATGAAGCCTGAATATGAAAAAGCAGCACGTATGATGGCTGATCAAAAGGTACACATTTTTATTAGTTGCCACTAGCAAATTAAATAAATGTATGTGTGATAGCCTTTAATTATTCTATTTGTCTTGATGGTAGATTCCTGGCAAGCTTGCTGCAGTTGATGCCACTATGGAACAAAGTCTTGGTAAAAGGTATAAGGTCCAGGGCTATCCTACTGTGAAACTCTTCCATGAAGGTGAATTCAAATTTGATGCCAATGTTCGTGATGCGGAGAAAATTTTAGCACTAATGAGAGATCCTACAAAGCCACCTCCAGTGCCAGAAGAGGAGAAGCCATGGTCTGCTGTTCCTAGTGAAGTTGTCCATTTAACTACAGACTCATTCAAACAGGTTCTTAAAAAGAAGAGACATGCCTTGGTTATGTATTATGCTCCATGTAAGTACAAAGAATATTAGAGGAGCTGAATGGAAATAATTTCTAGTTCTTATATTCTGTTCAATTTCTTGCAGGGTGTGGTCACTGTAAAAGTCTGAAGCCCCACTACCAAGATGCGGCTCAAGTTTTTGAGGATGAACCTCAGATAACTCTTGCTGCTTTAGATTGCACTGAGCATGCTGAAGTCTGCAAGTTTGCAGGAGTGTCGGGATACCCAACATTGAAATATTACCACTACTATAATAAGGGCCAGGCTGACTACAATGGTGGTAGAACTGTAAGTATATGTCTTAATACAGTACAAGCATGTGTATCCACATTTTTTATATTGATTGATTGTACTTCTGTTTTCAGAAAGAGGATCTTATCAAGTACATGAAGAATCCACCTAAAGTGTCAAAAGATGAACTCTAAATAGGGTGGTAATTAAAATAAAATAAAAAGTTTAGATAGTAAGTGAGGTTTTTCTGTTTTCAATTTGTGACCTGATATTAGTTTGTTTGCGCTCAAATTCTCATTCCATTTTAATGTCACTATGGTATCAACCTCTAGATGTTGCACATTTTTAATAACCTTAACTCAAAACTGAAGAAAAGATCAACACTTGAATTTCTGCAACCATTTCATTATTGTGATGTTATAGTGTTATTCAGGTGGATTATGGTTTTTGGTAGGCAAGTGCATCTGTTGGCATTTTTATTTTAGAGTGTGTGTGTATGTGTATTAATTGTCCTTGACTTTTGTATGTGTTGTAAAAGACTGTATAAAATAGGAAGTAAATCAGAATATGTGTTGATGTGATGTTGACATGTATGTTAAAGACGGTATTTGCAATATATTTTTATATGACTGAAGCCTCAAGTGAACACTATGCCAAGTTATCTATTTGTAAGCTGTACAATTTTGATTATTTTCTCTTGTTACATGTGTTTATTTGTTTTCTTGATCTGTTATGAGACATCTGATGTTCTGTGTTATGATTTAGTTCATCTCAGTTTTTAAAAATCAGGCTTGTTTTTACCTTTTTTTCTCACATCACAAGGTCTTCTTTTTTAATTAATAAATAAGTAAAACTAGTTATTGAGCTGTAAGGTTTAACATTGTTGTTACAGGAAGATGTTAAGAGAAATCATACCATTTCACTAAAACTTGAAACAAGTATGTCGCCTCATATCTATCATATTGTAGACCAAAATCAGTGTTTGTTCTCATGTACTAGTAAGATACCTGGAAGAAAAATCTCATTTCATAACCCAGTGATATTTACCTCTCATCAACCCTGCTTGTTACATTTTGTTTAACACATTTCTCAGAGGAATTTGATTTGCTTTCCTTTTGCATTTGTACCTGTCAATTTCCGATGTGGTTTAGTTTCAAGTCAGGGTTTTGACTAAAACAACTGACTTTCTAAATAATTAACATTTTGTAATTTTTTAAGGAAATAATAATAATCTGTCTTTGTGAACCCTACTCTGGTGTCTACTTTTTATTTCACTGCACTCACTCTCGTCCCTTTAACATAACTCATCACCGAGCATAACACCTGTATCGATCGGCACGATCATCGGAGCAAAACCGATGGAAAGTGGGAAGGGAACGAGTATGGGGAGGGGTCCTATGACGAGTGCATGTTCAATAGACTGAACCTGAACACAAGAAGACTGATGAATGGGCGCCACAAACCGCGAGCGCAGAATGCAGAGGGCGGGTGGCGTCGGCCAGCGTCGCGGTAAGTGGCGGTGGCGGCGGCTAGTGGCGGCTCGTCTCCGGGACAGGGGGTGCGAGGTAGTGGGAGGAGAGCGGTGGGGAGGGACGGCGCGGCCGTACGTGACGTGCGGCGGCGGCGCAAGCGCGCCCCCTCCCTTCCTCTCTCTCTCTCTCTCTCTCTCTCTCTCTCTCTCTCTCTCTCACTCTCCCTCCTCCCCACCACCAACCACACCGCTAGCGCCTACGAAAGCGCGAAAGGGGTGCTGTGCTGTAACGCATTTCAGGTGCGTATCTGGAAAGATGGGGGAGGGTGGCCGGGTCGGGCAGTATCAACACTTGCATTAGACGAGCGCTGAAGCGAATGCCCTAAGGTGCGTTGTGGTTATTGGACTGATTTCTGAGGAGGTTAACGTTTGGAGCCGAGTTACTTACGGTTCGATCTGTGGCGATTCGACGCACTCTGGACTGTGCTCCGGTGACGCATACACAGGAGGTACAGACTTTGCGGGCAATGGTAAAGGCTTCTAAAGGCTGTCGGCATATGGTGTAAAAAAATCTACTTATGACCAGCTCATGACGGCTAAGGGGTTACGGCAAAATTCGGCCTTCTCGCTTAGTTCTGAAGCGAAAGATAGTCTCCAGCGTTGGAAGCTACGGGGAAATGCGCGTGAATGTGGCAGCAAAGTACTGGAAAGGCGTGCCCTTACTTGACCCCGTGCATGGACTCACAGACACGTGCTATGCATGCGCCATGAGTGGGAATTCCAGGTAGGCACAGCACGCCTGACAAGCTTCATATTGTGTCATTAGATTTTTATACAGCACGGATAGGAAGGGGACGGGGGGAGGGGGAGAGGGGGGCGACGGCATCGTTTACATTAAGCTGCTAGATAGGGGCTGCAAATTTTCCTTCCACCTCCTGTTCTTATTAAGGACATGGCAAGAAACAAAAAAAAAAAAAAACTGTAAGAATAACAATACTAAGAAAGTCGTCGGGTTTCGCGCAGACCAAACGGCATCCAAGATCATAAGCATACTTGACAAATTCGAGTCAGGTCCCTCACCCACAGTCTCCTGCAGCCATCTTTTTTGTATTTTTCCTGTGTACCTAGAAAGGACATCCTTTACCTCTATGGTGCGTACTTCGTACTTTAGTACTCAGGAGTGGAGACCCCCACTTCAGGATTCGCGTCGCGCGTGGAAGGGTGACGAGGCAAATGATACTGCAAACTGCCTGCTTCGTGGCGAGAATACTATCCATTTGTTCGAAGAAATTATGTTTGCAGTGGTCTGGTGCAGTTGCCATCTAGCATCTGCCTGTGGCCTGACAAGGCGCTAAGGGCGCACCGGCGTCCATGTATGTCTTACTTAAGTGATTAAACTTGACATACCCTTGTCGCATCACAAGTGGCCTCAAATAATACAACGCGATCTCGGCTTCGGCATGCTGTGGTAATATTTATTCCCGTCACCTCTCCCGTGAATAACTTAAATGCCATTGAAGCGGGGAGTGTTTGCACTATTAACGCTCCCATTTGGCCCGCATCTAGACCGGTGTGGGGGCAGTATGAAAGCGAAGCGCAACTGGAGCTGTTTGCAGCAAATGTAGCGTCACCGCCGTTATCCTACCTGTTTTCTACTTTGTCTCCGAGATGGATGAACATTTGTTCTGCCTATCGTGAGGGTTAGGGTCGTCAGGGAGAGACCATTTTTGTGCCTTCTTAACCTCTCAATTTCCTGCTGTGTGGAGGAAGAGAAAGGCTGCTTTCTATGTACCAGTTCGATGTAAAGTTGACACGATCCTGACATGCAATTTTTTTGAAGTGTGGTATAGAAATTTTATGGTCATTGAACACAGAAAAAAAATTGCTTGTTTTTGTGGCAGTACCCTAGTGTTTTTTTTCCCTCCCGATTATTATTTGAAGTTTACAGAACAATGATGTTAGAAATAAAACCAGAATACTGATGTCATTTATAGCCTTAATTATTAATTTTTTGATTCTACAGTTATACTTATTTGTCAGGTTTTTTTTTTTCAGTGTTGTAATCTTTTTTTTCTTTCTTTCTTTTCAGATGGACATACTATCAACAAAATAGTATTATTTTATCTCTCCAAGGACTTGTTCTCAAAGAGTTTGAAGCATTCACCTCTTTATAAAAATAAAATTTAAAAAAAAGGATTATTGTGAATGGTGACTGTATGTTTTTGAAAGTAAAAATCACAATAAGATCCTCATGTTAGTTTTTTATCACATGACCTGAAAGAAATCGTGAGCAATGTCAGGACAATTTCCGCATCACCAAGCAGGAGGAGCACCAGTTACCATGAACAACTTTTCAAACTGGAATCAGAATGCTCATCAACACCCTCAAGGTAGGAAGCTTCAGGAACTCATTGCACTCTTATTGTATTTTTTTTTAAATTTCTTTAAAAAAGTATTGCTAGTAGGAACCTGTTGGATTTTGTCCTATGATATAATTTTTATGTTCTATTGCAGTGCAAGGCACTGGAACTCCACAAAGTGTGGCTCATGGAGCAATGCCACAACCTCTGTTGCAGTCCTCAAACCAGCTGACTGGTTCTCCACCTAAAGCCATAAAAGTTTCTAACACAACTCACAATGGTGCTACAGGGCATGTGCCAGTTGGGGTAATTAGTCAAAATTCTCAAGCCCCACTGTCAAGCAATTTGAGACAAAATTTACAAATGTATCCAAATCAGAATTGTGCATCAGTTAACTCTTCTGTAGCTCTTACATCTGCTCCAAGTGGCTCACTAGATCTTTCGAATTCACAAAGGACAGGAGAATTAATCAAATCAGTTTCACCTGGAGTACATCAGCCCATCAAAGATTCAAACAGTTCTAGCCAGAATCCTAGTGTGATATCCCGTACTGGTGTTTCTGGACAACTCAACGGTGATGTTCATTCCAGAGCTTCTACAGTGGTCAGTGTGATAGCCAGTGCAGCCATATCACCCAGCAAAATAGGACCTGATTCAAGTCAAACCAGTCCTCGTAATGTTAATCAGACTCAAAATGTGAAGGGTGTTGCATCTGAAAGCTTTGTGAAGCAAGAACCCCAACCTGCTCAAGAAGCTAGTGCTTTAGCTGTAAATGTCTCTCCAAAATCTGGTTTGGAACCACCACACAAGAAGTTTAAGCAAGAAGAAGTTGTTAGATATGTTAATAATTCAGTGATTGTAGGTTCTTCACCATCAAGTGCACCAAGTGTCAAAACTGAACCCGCACCACCTGTAGCTTCTTTACATCCCCCACCTGCTCCTAATCCGTCAAGCAAACAAGATGCTATGGATGTTGAATCTCAGCTAGAAGCTCTCTTTGCTGGTATTGCTGATGATGGAAACTCTGCTAAAGAATCCAAGGTATCCCCAATAAACCTTCAAGGGACACCGAATGTAGCTGCAGTACTTGAAAGTAAAGGTACTGCTGCCAAGAAAGGAAAGGGCAAGGCAAATGGTGTTGTTAAGAGCACTGATGTTGCTGGAACTACATCTGCTGAAAGTACACCAAGGAAAAAGCGGAAAAAGAAACCTGTAAAACCATGGGAAGAAGATAAACATAAGAAAGGAAAGAAGGGAACAACTAGCAAGGGTAAGTATGTGAAAGAGGCATCTTGTGATAGTGGCAGCAATGCAAGCTCAAGCCGAGTCCGCGGACCTGTGGTACACATTGAAGGTACCAAGGACGCCCCTACCTCACTCACTGTAGTTAATGCTCCTTCTCGGCAAGATGATGAGGATAATGACAGTAAAAAGAAAACATTGGCTTCTGGAAGAGTTAGGAAATCTCATGCTGTCGAGGGTAAGTAATTAAAGCAATTTTTTAAACATTGACACTACTATTTTGTTTTTCATTTTTGTAATTTATTTCTTAAAGGCAAAGTGTCATCTTCTGGGCTGTGTAGTAACTCATTGGTGTCTCGATATGAGTCGCATTCCTCTGATCCCCGTTGGGTTTGTGTCTTTTGTAAGAGAGGTTGTCATACAGAAGGCCTGGGAGACTTATTTGGACCTTATCTTGTAAATCATGACACAGAACTAGAAAATTCTTTGGATTTAGATGCTGATATGGATCGTAAAAGTGGTGACAAGAAAGATAAGAAGGTAATGTAAATACATTTGTCTCAAGAGCACGAAAATTCCTCATATATTTTCAATCAAATTAAATTTTTACTTTGTTTTAGAAACGCAGTGGCATAGGACAAACAGGAGTTCTGGGCTTATTGGCTATTCCTCCACTTCCAGGAGAACAGACCCAATTTATGGTTTATTTTCATGAAAATTGTGCAGTATGGTCACCTTCTATTCACCTTATTGGTTCAAGACTAATTGGTGTGCAGGAATCTGTGTGGGTGGCTGTTCGCACTGTAAGTTATTACTTATTATTCAATCATTATTGCCAAGTGGTTCTCATACTTATTTATGTTTAAAACTGCAATTTTCCCACTTCAGAAATGTAGCAGATGCCATTTAGATGGTGCTAACATGGGGTGTGCTCATCATGGCTGTTCATGTCAAGTTCATTATCCGTGTGCCCGGGATGGAGGATGGAATGTAGATGAAGCAACATTCATCAGCATCTGTCACATCCATAAGGTGAGCCGTCAGTGGTTCTTTGGTTGACCGGGATATTTATTGTTGTCTGTTTAGAAATGTAACTCATATTTTGAAACTTGTTTCAGAAAGTACCTGGGCCGCCATTATTACTGAGAGCAAACAGTTTGAGATAGTCAGGAGTGCCTTGAGCAACCCCATTTGAAACCTTTTATGATTCAGCATACATATGCCTCTGTTGGGTCTGTAAGTGCTTGGTTTTTAACTTTTAATGTCAGCTGTTGCTATGAGAGTTGCCTTTTGTAACGCACTAATGTAGTGCATATGTGGTCCCTTAAATTTCATTTCCAACCAAAGCAGGTTAGTTTCTCATAATTTTTATAAGTAATGTAACTATTAATTTAATTTATTAAATTTTTTATGAAATTCTGCTATTTTTATGGAATGAAATTACTGTTAAAATCATGTAGATAAATTTCTATAAGTGCTAAATTGTTACAGTTCAAGTGGACTGTATGATATTGTGCGTGATATGTTGAACTTTAAGGTTCACCCCTATACTGGTACCTTGTCTTTGATTGATTAGTAATGGAGCCGTTAAAATGAATTGTTCTGAGGACTACACCTTTCCAGCAAGTATTACTTTGATTGTTTGTTGCATTCTCTTCTGAAATTGGCCCTATTAATTATTATTATTATTATTGAGAAAGTAATGAATGTAAATATATTTTTGTAAATAATTGTAAAAATGTATCTTTGCAATTGATAAGTCATTAGAAATGAAATAGTATCACTGGAAAGGTGATTGCTGTTGTAGATTGCTGGAGAGTGATTCTCATCAGCAGATGTATCAATGCATAACTAGCCATAATAATTGTTGAGGGATGGAGTTTGAACTTGTAATCTTACACCAATACCATTTCTTCTAGAGGTATTAGGCTGCTGTTTTGAAGAAAACAGTTGTATTTGAATGACAGTATGTGCAAAATCTTTTCCTTTTATCCTTGTGGTTGTGCCCAATTTTGCAAATTATTCATTGATTTGTACTGTTGTTCATTTATTAAAATAAATGAACTTCATCATTATTTATTCATTCCATCAGTTGTGGACAAAGGCAGGAAAAATGTACTTGGTTGTCAAACAAAAAAAATTACAATGTGTTCTCTTAAGAACAAAAGAAACAAAATATATGAAGGAAAATAGCTGCTGGGCTCTCTGATGTATTATACCAGAGACCTTAAGTGCTTGATATTGCAATTCAAGACACCGACAGACATAGCCAGCTTGAGCCTTTGGTTTTCTGAGAGAGGTGCATGAAATCACAGCCACCGTCCATAATAAATAATGATAATAATTTTAATAACAAAAAGTAATCATGAAAAATCAAATAACACACACCTTTCTCTTCTGCAACAATTCAACTTTCTCATACTTAAAACTGAATTTGATGTTATGGGTTGAAGTAAGAGGTTGGTTCCACATAGTTTCGAAAGTCGCATGTTGGAGGCCCTCGCAGCAAAGAAAAACGAAGAAATGTCTGATGCAAATAATTACCTTCCCTCATATCCCTCCTACTTCAACCCACCAGATTTCCGGCATACACACTTAAACCCGCCCACCTTGGGTACAACTATACTTCTACCCAAGTTATGTCCGGGTAAAAGTAGGTGGGACATTTGTACCCGGTTCACATCAAGCCCACCTAGTTCTACCCGGTTCAAACTAGGTGGAACCAACCTCCTATTTCAACCTGTAACAGATACTAACAAAATACATTTTTTATGGAAAAACAGCATCCTCTGAGACCTGAAATTATCTCACAGTGTGTCCTTAGCCGAAGAGCATAGGCAGTTTTTTGTATGAAAATAAACAAATGCCAGTGTATTGGCTCAGAAAATGAGCTTTTATCTTCGATTGTTGTTATGGTCAACACTTTCAACTACTATGGAATGTGACAAAACATCATAACCCAATCGGTTAAACTTAAAGAAAAAGAAAGCAAAACAAAGGGGGTAAATAAGGGCAAGAAATATGTTTTTGGAAAGGGCCCGTGTGAGGGCCCACCCCCAACCCAGATCAGTACCGGGGGTGATAACAACTATTTCATTAGGTTGTCCAGGGACAGGATTGGCCTGGTAACATAGCACAACTCTTAGACCAAACAAATTTTTGCCTGGGGTAGAGCCTCCTATTCTTCCCTCTTCCCCGCCTCTCAGCCAGTATGCCTGAAATCCACAAAAGCATACAATTGAAATGTGTAGTAAAAATTCAACGAGAATAGATTAACATCACTGCAGGTGTGCCTTACCTCCAAAAGACACACAACAACACGATTCACTAATTCCAAGAAGAGTAGCTGAGACGTCATCTCCACAGCAACCTTATAAGTCAAACTTTGAACATTCTGCTGAAGCATTTCTATGCTATACTTGTCCAGGTCACTGGAAATGAAAATCTACTAGCATCAACATGTCAATCAAAAAGCTTATTACACTAAGTTGAAATACTTACATTAATCCAAAAACATGTATAGCCACAAACGTGATGAATAGTTTCAATACAAATGTGATTATTGAGTCAATTACTTCGGCACAAAATCTCTTCCAGTACGGAGGAATCCTATAAGGTAAACCTGTAAAGCAACCATTGATTCTAATAGTGCTGCAATTAATTAATCAAGGCTCTCGTTCAAATGCTTTTAAAAAGGAACAATTATATCAACTCAAAGATGTGTGAAAAGTAAAGTACTGTGACTTTCCCTACCTCCAAGTGGACTAGTGGGTATACGATTTGGTCCGGCTGGTGGCACTGAATTCAACCAAGGAAATGTCAGTCCAGGACCAGTGCGTCGACTTGAATCTGCTCCGTAACTAGTTGGCATAGGGGGCATTACTCCAAACAGCTCAGGGTGGGACAAAAAGAAATACGGCATGCAAGCCATCGAGTTCTGCCACAATTGAGCGTCGTAAATCCATTTCTGCAGCGCGGCGAAGTAATCCTCTCTGGTTTTGTAGATGTCATCAGGGGGTTGGGATGTCACTGTCGTCTGTTTAGGCCCCTCCGATGTGTTCGCTTCTGCCTTTTTGGGAGAATCCATTTTTTTGAACGGAAGGAAGTCGTCGTGAATGAAATTGATATTGCACTCAAATCATCATCATCCCACTGACAAATCCGGAATACCACATGAAATCCTGAAATGGCTTTGAGAAGCAACACATACTTCTTGTTTTCGTTTCGGCAGTGGGCTGGGCCAGGCGCTTGTTTACGTTACCTATGCTATTTACAGATAGTATGACAAACTCATCAGCAGACAACAGTGGTGCCAGATGGGCAGGCTAAAAATGTAGTATCACGAAAGTCAAGTCCGAAAAGTCAAGACAACGAAATGAATTAATAAACTGTATTCAAATTAGCTCATAGATACAGACTAAATTTACCTCATTCAGACACAGAGGTCACATTTTCATTGTGGGACCGGAACTACTGCTAGCTAGAGGGCAGTGAGGTGAATGTCAGCTGATGGTGACGTCATGTTTATGATTGTGATGTCTAGTAGCTCTAGCGTTTGTTGGACAATTATTGAAACTCACCAACCTGAGTCATTGTATAGGAATTTCTTGTCTGTAGAGCGTAACTCGAGATGTTCCGTAGTGGGATTGACAAACTTCTTGGTAAGCTGTTGCATTGCGCAATTTTATGCGAAACTGCGTATTTCTTTCTAATTGATACACCCGCTGGGAAGGCACGGTCAAGTTCAAGTGTGGTTAAGTCGTCATATTGTTAGTTGTTATTCTGTATGAATTTCAGGCCAAGGCTCGTGACGGGTGCGATTATTCTTTTTTTTTTTTTTGGTGCTGGTGCCGACCGTCTAGCGTTCACGGTGCACACACAGTTGAAATTTTGTTGTCCTTTTGTTGCAGACAAAGCCACTGACCGCTGTCAACTGGAACCTGACTACTCTACTATTTTGCAAATTTGCGACACTATTCGTCAGGGTGAATACCAGTGAGTATAATACCAACTTCAATTTTATTATTGAGCCTTTGATGTGCAGGCTTGTATTTTACTCATCTTATCAGTACAGCCTGAATAGGCTTTGTATTTCTTTTGTTATATGTGTGATGAATCACTTTTCTCTCTAAGGCCTAAACAAGCATTGGCAGCAATCACCAAGAAGATCAAGGACGATAACCCTCATGTTGCCAATTTTGGACTATTGGTATGGTCTTTTGTCTTTTTGTCAGCAGTCCTGTTCATTCATATACTCATTCATTCATTTATTATACTTGTACACTAACGGTTTATTATTTTGCAGGTCTTGGAGTCAGTTGTGAAAAACTGTGGAAGTCCAATTCACTATGAAGTTGGAACCAAAACTTTTATGGAACAACTGAGAGAGCTCCACAAAACCTCACCACACGAGACTGTAAAAAACAAAATTGTAGAACTTCTGCAGGCGTGGGCATTTGCATTTCGAAACAACCCTAAATACCAAGCTGTACAGGTATGCAACAGAGTAACTATCTCTCAATATAAAACTTGTTTTTATGAAAATTATATTTCTTGACCAAATTTTTAATTTAATTAGGATATAGTCACAATTATGAAGACAGAAGGTCACAAATTCCCTCCATTGCAAGAGAGTGATGCCATGTTCAAAGCTGAAACTGCTCCAGAGTGGGCTGAGGGAGATGTTTGCTTCAAGTGCCGGATGCAGTTTTCCATGATAAATCGAAAGGTACAGTTCTTTTCATCTGAACTGATATGACTGCATGCAGTATTTTATCTATTTGTTTTTCATTTTGTTTACAGCACCATTGTAGAGCTTGTGGTCAGGTGTTTTGTCACCAGTGCTCTTCCAAAACATCACTTGTACCTAAGTATGGTATTGAAAAAGAAGTTCGCGTTTGTGATCAGTGCTTCCTGCAAATTAATAGGTATGTGGATTTCACAGTGACAGCAAGCAGTGGCAGCACTTTAGATTTGGCATTCTGTTTAAATATTGCTGACATTTGATTTTGTTTATTTCATGTGCAGCCGGTCTGCTCCAACTGCTAGCAGTAAAGGTGAATCTGACTTACCTGCAGAATATTTGAGCAGCTCCCTTGCACAACAAAGCCAAGTAAGACAGCTTGTTACTTTATTTTGTATCCTCTTTTAAAAAATTGGTTGCGTACCTTTAATGGATTCTGGATTTTAGACTGCTCCTAGACGCACTGAGGAGGAGCTACGAGAGGAGGAAGAATTGCAGTTGGCTATTGCTCTGTCTCAGTCGGAAGCAGAGGAGAAAGAGAAACAGGTACATTGTTTAATTCTTAATGTTCAATGAAATGATATGGTAAGGGATATTATTCTCCAGTCAGAGTTTTTACTTACCCATTAATGTTTTGCAGAAGTCAAAGTCTCCCCATCTTTCATCTTTAAGTTCACATTTGTCTGCTGTGAAGGTGTGTGAATTTTTAGATATGTTAGAAATACTGCAGTCTTTCTGTATTGAAGTTTATGGATGAGTAATTTTCCTGTGTATTGTTGCAGTCAGAGCCAGTCTCGCATGCTGAACAAGATCCAGAAATGGCAAGATATTTGGACAGGTCATATTGGGATCAAAAAAACAAAGAGGAGACCAGCAAAGTGCCTTCTGCTCCCTCTCATGTTACCAATTCTTCATCTCCCCAGCCTGTGTCAAGTGCTATGGTTTGTAGAGTGTATTAAAGTTATTCAATATTATTAACTTAGGTAATGTTCTGCATTAATGTCTAATGACTATGATTTTAGAGTACCCATCAGTTATCTCATATGTCGGCAACCAATACTGCTCCAAAAACCAATTCTGTCACAGTGGATTCAACTTCAAAACTACAGCAGAATGGAGTCACTGAAGACAATGAGATTGATGAATTTGTGAACACACTACGAAGCCAAGTAGAAATATTTGTTAACCGTATGAAATCTAATTCTTCACGAGGCAGGAGCATAGCAAATGATAGCTCAGTGCAAACTTTGTTTATGAACATAACTGCTATGCATTCTCGTCTTCTTCGATTCATTCAACAGCAAGATGATAATCGAGGTATCTACATCTGTTAAGCTACATTTTATCAAATAGTATTTCATTCTAGTTATAATGTCAATGTTATTCTTTTCAGTTTATTATGAAGGATTACAAGATAAGCTGGCACAAGTTAAAGATGCAAGAGCTGCATTGGATGCCTTACGATTTGAGCACCGTGAAAAATTAAGGCAGCAAGCTGAGGAAGCTGAAAAGATACGGCAAATGCAGATGGCACAGAAGCTGGATATCATGCGTCAGAAGAAACAAGAGTATCTTCAGGTATACTATTTTGAACAGTTGACAAAGTGATTAAATGAAGCAGCTGTGTTTTAGTTTCACCTCATATTTACCTTGTGTTTTAACTTCTTGCATTTAACAGTACCAACGCCAGCTTGCTCTGCAGAGGATTCAAGAACAAGAGCGTGAAATGCTGATGCGCCAAGAGCAGCAAAAGCAGCAATATATGATGGGTGGACCACCATACAACAGATTTATGCCTCCAGGCCCTGGTGGTATGCCAACTGGCGGTATGCCACCTGCTAGTCTACCCTCATATTCACCTGCTGGGCCAGTGCAAGTTCCTTCTATATATTCCCAACAAGGTCACCCCTCATACATGGGCCATCAAATGCCTTTCCCTGGACACATGCCTCAAGGTGAGATTGTGCATGTTAGCCAAAAGCCTTTCGCTCCTCTGCATTTAAATAGAGCTCCTTTTGAAGTATATTTTTTCCTTTGTAGGGATTATGCCGGGTCCTCACATGGGAGGTCATCAACCAAATCAAATGCCTCCAACTGGTCCTGGTGCACCTCAGCCTGGCCAGATGGGCCCAGGAGGCCCGCAGCCCGGCCAGATGGGCCCAGGAGGCCCGCAGCCTGGCCAGATGGGCCCAGGAGGCCCGCAGCCTGGCCAGATGGGCCCAGGAGGTCCGCAGCCTGGTCAGATGGGTCCTGGAGGCCCGCAGCCTGGCCAGATGGGCCCAGGAGGTCCGCAGCCTGGTCAGATGGGTCCTGGAGGCCCGCAGCCTGGCCAGATGGGTCCTGGAGGCCCGCAGCCTGGTCAGATGGGTCCTGGAGGTTTGCAACCTGGACAGATGGGCCTCGGAGTACCTCAACCAAGTCAGATTGGTCTTGGGGGTGCACATTCAGGACTAATGGGCCCTGGAGGACCCCAACCGAATCAGATGATGGGCCCTGGAGGTCCTCAACCGGGTCCGATGATGGGCGCTGGAGTGCCACATCCTGGACAGATGGGAGGCCCTCACATGGGCCAGCTCGGACCAACAGCTCCTCAACATGGACAGATGGTCCCTGGAATGGGAATGCCTCAAGGGCAAATGGGTGTTGGACAGCACATGGGTAGTATGGGACCAGGACCCATGCAGCAAGGACCCATGTCTCATGTACCAGACGTGAAGAGAGAGAGTGATGAACTGATCAGTTTTGACTGAGTTTATAAATCTATTCCCTTTACTATAATTTTGTTTTAGAATTGCTTTTCTTTTTTTTTTTTTTAAATCAAAAGAAATATGTTTCATGTTTAAATATACAACTCTTGTAATACAATTCCTCGTTTTTTATTCATAATCAATGTTTAGTTTGTGAACCATTCTTCTTGAAATCATTTAGTTTGGTTTCAGATCTTGTGTGCTGACTGCCAGGTAACATAGTACTCCTTTTCCTGGAATCTGCCTGGCTGCCACATAAGCATGACCATCTTTTGATTTGCGACACATAAATGGTGCTGTTGGTCCTGGAGTGGGCAGTGTTGGAATAGAAGCCAGCACTTCTTGACTCTGGAACATTTAAATATTTGTTATGTTTTATGATATTTATATACAAAAGTATGTGCTATAAATGCTTATGAATATATTCATTTCACAAATGAGCTTTTACTTTTTTCTCCCTATATTGCCCCTTTATTTTAACTGAATACTCACAAGACTCACTGCCAGAGGAGGAATACTGCCTTGATTGGGAGGTGGTTTCAGGAATGGGGATTGAAGGTGCCCAGATCGCACTTGAATTCTCAGAAGCTGGGCATATGGGTTTACTAAGGAACATCCAATATCATTCTGTTTACTCTCAAGGGAAAGGCGACGGACCCACTCGGCCAAACGAACTCTATCTAAAAGACAAAGCTGATGTAAACTTTAAAATGGAAACTGTATTTATTGCATCTTCATCTGCTTTTTCACCATAAGGGGAATCCAGTGTTGCAGCAAAGTAAGCTATTTCATGCAGAGCATTCTGGAATTCTTCATTAGGATTAGGCATTGTCTTGATGAATTGACTGTTTCAAATATTTAATTCTAGTATCACAATGAAACTGGTTTAGAAGCCTATTGTCAAAAATGACACCTGTCTCTTCATTGTTGGATGCCAGGAGGAGGGTTTGGCATGCATTTAGAAAAGGAATGGCTGTTTTAAAAATAGTAATACTTTATTGAAGCCATAATATGTAGCTACAAATTAAAAGAAAGAACACACTCACATTAGCAGTAAGTCTATGATCAGAGTATCAGAAGATACTGGCACTTACAATACTAAAGATTTTAAATGGACTAATTACATGAGTTCAATGATTCTGTAATATTGGAAGTAAAATAACACAAAAATTAAAACACAATGTAATATTTGAGTAAGCTACCTTAAAACTCCACAGGAAAGTAATACATGCAAGGTTTGGAATAAAAACAGCCGTAAACTACATTTGTAGATTTTTAAAAAAAGTCCACACAAAACTTAGGAACATATTATCACAATCAGAGTTAAAATAAGACCCTTCAATCCTGAGTAGTTTTCACCGGCATGATTCCAGTTCTGGAGGAATTGGTATCTTCTTCGATATAGCAAATGCTTTCAAAGCATCATATTTGGCCTGCAGAGTTTGTAGCTCCAATCTCATTGCTTCATTATCTTCACCCATAATTTCCATATCACGATACTCTTGGGACTTTTCAGTTTCTAGTTCATCTTTCTGCTCAATGCGCTTGATCCTGCAACTGAAAAAGAATGGAAAATATTAAAATATGAGAGCAATATAGAGGACAGAAGGCAATTAATGGGATGTTCTATGAACAAACCTTGCAGCATATCCACGATTTTTCAACGTGCGACGACGCTGTTTCATTCGCACAATATCATCACGGGATAGACCTCTTAACTTGAGCTGTCGATTAAGGTCACGTACTGATATGGAAACAAGTTCATCATCACTTATATCAAGTACTGGTCCAGGAGACAAAGGAGCCTGTGAAAATAAGTTTGGAATTCGAATGGTCAGAAAGCCATTGTTTTACTGCGCCATAAACAGCAGAAACAGATACATGAAAGGTGGATGAATAACAGCTAAGATCAATCAAATCTTTGATTCAAGCATAATAATAATAGAAACAACTATAATGCATTTCAATGTCCTGAACTCCAAAAATCTTCATCAATGCCGAGGAAAGTAAGTGATACTTCTGTGCACTTTACGTGAGGTGGCGGAGATTTTTTGGTGAAGCAGGTCGATTTGATTCAAAGAGTGTTTGTTTGATTCTAACCTTACTCTTACCACCGGAGAGCTGCGAGGGCAATACCTGGCTTCCATGCGAGGATCTTCTATCACTTTTACGTCCCTCTAATGGCATTTTCGACGTATTTCAAATTCAGAACCTGGAGTCACGCAATAGAGGACAGCAAACCAAATAAAATTGCTTAGTCATCTTCACGGCCACAGATGTTGAAGGTGTTGATCGACTGAAAGACAAGCAGACAAATCTGCAGTCACAGCCAGCTAGATTTTTGTTGGTTGTGTTTACAAATCGAATGTGGTCTGCCTCTGAAAATTTATGCATTTGCTTTTTATGCTTTCAATCGAACTACATGAGGATAAAAAGTAGAGGTATGATCATTTCTGTGCTCCGTTTAAAAACCATCTCTCTACTATTTGTTGAAGTTAGTTGTCAAACTGTCATCAGTGTACGCACTTCACGTGGATTTGAATAGGTTAAATCATTGGGTGTGGGCACTATTTTTTTTCTCCTCAGTTTGGTGAATTTAGACAAAGAATGTAAAATGCAGTTGTGCCGAGTACTTACGCTTACCTACATCTTATGTTTTGTTTGCAGGATAACTCATGAGCACAGAGCTTTATTATTTCCTTCTGATTCTGATCATCCTGCCCGTCAAGCTTTTCTTCAGCCTCTGGTCCTGGATCGGCTGGGAACTCTTCAGAAACAACTGACTTTCTACCTTTAATCAAGATGAGACTTGCAGAACTTGCTGGTGATGAGACATTTGGTGACAAGTCAAGAACATTTGTCTTCCAAGATGAGGGACATACTCTTGGAAATGCATTGCGTTGTATCATTGTTCGTTACCCAGAAGTAGTGTTTTGTGGTTACACTGTGCCCCACCCCGCTGAATCAAAAATGCACTTTAGAATCCAGACTAATGGGCCTCGAGCTGTAGAAATTTTAAGAAGGGGATTGGAAGATTTAGCTAAAGTTTGTGATCACACTACTGAAGTTTTTCAGGAAAGAATGACTGTATTCAAGACCACCAATGCATCATGACTAATTTGTATTCAAGCAATTATTCCTGTTGTATCAAGATTCATTTCCTAGTCTATTTTTCATAATCTGTGTGATTAAAACTTCTTAAAATAGTGTATGCAAGCCTTTCTTTTTTCCTTCTCCTGATTTCATCTCACACTCATCATTGTCATGAGACATTGAAAAATCTAATAAATTAATAATTAGAAACAAAAACTACAAAACATAAAACAAGACCAGGGCAAAGGGTATGGGATCATCCGTTAAGTTGGTCCACAATATTCTCATAAGCGAAAACTTAATTTGACCAGTCTGAGTAGTCTGAGCACAAACAGTCGTGTGCATGAGCGGCCTCGTGCACACATACACACGCAGGCGCTTCATGTCCTCGTGAGGGGGGGGGGGGGGGCACACATACGCAGGCGCTTCATGTCGCCGTGAGGGGGGGGGGGGGGGGAACACATACACACGCAGGCGCTTTATGTCGCCTTTCGAAAGCTCCAGCCGAGAAAAGCACCATTGTTTTTGCCCAGTCCCTAACGCTCTTCTAACTCATGAATGATACAGTCATGACATAATCTGCACATTTTCCCGGCCCTGTCCCTAACGCGGTCACTAAACTACTTTTAATGTCGGACGGGGCGGAGTGGGGGAGGAACGCGACGAGCCTCGTATTTCTCTGAATCCGGTTTGCACGGGAGTGTGCGCGACAACCAAGTCATAGCTGCTCAAGCTTTTAGTGCGCCATGGAAGCACCTCTCATGGCTTTATTTGCGACAGTCGGCCTTCCGTCAGCGTCGGCCCGCTTGTCGACGCCGGGGGCGGGAGTCGAACCCGGCCCATATGCGTTTGACTACGAGCTGTGGCGCGAGGCCCTACAGGCCGTCCTCATCGCTGCAGGGGACTTTGTGACGCTGCACATCCTGTGCGCCTTCCCGGAGCTGTGCTTGCAGGTGTGGGGTGGGGATGTTGGGCAGGTAACCGACGGTTACAAGGTTACAATACCACAACACCGCTCGGCCGGTACAGCACGGGGGAGGCTTGGCGGGGCCCGGGCCGCTCGACGGACTTCCCCGCACACTGTGGGACGCCAGGGACTGGGCCCTCAAGGACCTGGAGTCCAGCGCGGCGGCGGAGGCCACGAGCGCGTGCGGCCACTCCCTGGGGGAGTGGGAGCTGGTGCTGCTGGTGGCCGCTACCAAGGAGGCCATGAGGCAGCTCATGTACGTCTGCAAGGGCAACAGGCCCCGGTGAGTGGCGGTTCGCATGGCTGCCCGTGGATTCCCGCCAGTCGACATGAACACAGGGTTGGGTTCCTCCGGCTCCTCCCAGATACGTGGCCGCCTGGCCATACGGCAGCGTCTTCCCCACGTCACCCATGGTCAACCCTCTGGCGGCGGCCCTCTCCAGGCACCGGCTCAACATCGTGTCGATGGACGTCCCCCTCGAGAACGCCGGGGCCGAGGACCGACCGCTGGTCTTCTACGGCATGCGCCCGTACTCGGAGCAGACGCCATGCCTGTCGGGTGCCAAGCCCCAGAGGGTAGCGTCCTGGTGGCGGAGCGGCGGCCTCCACCAGTCGCCGGCGCTGTTCCCCCGGCGGCCGCCGTCCGACCTGCACGGCTGCACGCTGGACATGGCCGTCAGGCAGTACCCGCCCTTTATCTCGCTGCGGCTCGGGGGCCCCACTCCCTCTCCGGCCCCCGTCGCGTCCTGGGAGCCGCACGGGTCGTGGGTGCCGCTGCTGCGCGCGCTGGAGCACGGCATGCACGCCAGGTTCAACCTCACGCCCATGCCCGTACCCAGGGCTGGCCTCAGGCTCAGGTACAGGAGAAAGCCTCGCTGAGCGACGTACAACGCGTCCCTCTAACCGATCTCTCCACCAGGTTGACGTACCACATGTACATGACGCGCATCATGCCCTCGCCGGGGTACCTCACCGTGGTGCCGCACACGTCGCGGACGCAGTGCTACTCGGTATGCGTGCCGCGGCGGTGGCGGCCCATCCCCGCGTGGCGGCTGCTGCTCGGCGAGTTCTCCGGCCCCGTGTGGGCGCTGTTCCTGACGACCTTCGTGGCCACGCGGCTCGCCCTCACGCTCACGCTCGCCGTAGGGGACTCCAACGGCCGACAGCCGCACTGGCAGCCGGGGCGTGACGGGCGCACGCTCCACATGGCACCTGCGGACATCGGCTTCCTGCTGCTGGCCGCGTTCTTCGGCTCCGTGCAGCCCTCGACGCCAGGCCACGGCCGCACCCGGGTAATGAGACCCCTGCAGCAGCGGGAGACCAGCGGGGCGGGGAGGGGCGGGTTGCTGGGGGGTGGGGGTCGACAGTGGCTAACGCGCACGACTTTGCCAGTCCGACTCCAGGCAGCGCTGCCTGGTCGCTATGTGGCTCTTCTTCGCCGTCGTCATGGGCACGGCGTACCACGCGGTGCAGCACAGCCTTCGCGCTGCGCCCCAGCACGTCGACTCCCTCCGGACTCTGGAGGACCTCGCCACGTCCGACGTGCTGCTGCACGGGCCGGCGCTGGTAGGTGCGGTAATGTCGGGGGCCGGCCAGCGGCTTGGTGTAGGCCACCTCGTGCTTGATGTTGCTGCAGGCGATGGAGGCGTTGGCCGTGGTGCCCGGCGGCTCCGACCTGGTGGCGCGCTACCGGCCCTACGACTCGGCGGGCATCACGGGGGCGGCGTTCCGGGTGGACGACGCGTACATGTGCACCGCGCTCGAGCGCGCCTTCCTCGAGTCCAAGCTGGGCCGCGACGAGGAGGGCCGTCTGCGACACGTGCCGCTGCCCGGCTGCGTGCTCACCATCCCCGAGGCCTTCTTCATGCTGCCCTTCGGCTCCATGTACCTGGCCAAGGCCAGCGACGTGGTGCTGCGCCTCACCGAGGCTGGCATCACCAAGCACATCGTAGCCGTGGACCGCGCCAAGGGCCGCGCAGAGGTTGGAATCACTCTCTCGTGGCTCCGCCGGCTCCGCTGGGGACGGGACGGAACGGGACGCGGTGGTGACGCTGCTCATGGCCTTCCTCTTGCAGTCGGATCACCTCCGCCCGGAGGACCTGTCCCGCACGCGGCCCAGCCTCCTGCTGCTGGCCAGTGGGCTCGGCCTCAGCTGCTGCGTGCTTGTCGTGGAGCTCGGCGTGGAGTAAGTGCAGTCAGCGCACAGGGGCCTTAACATTCTAATCCGCATATTTCATTTTCCAAAGGCTCCCACATTTAGAGGTCAGAGTGCCCAGCACGTCGACTCCGTGCTCGAGATCACAGCAGCAGAAGCCACGACGGCTCGACAGCAGCAGCCCATAAAGAAAAATAAACTAGGCTGCCTAAAGGCCAATCGCGGTTGAATTTGTGTCACGTGTTTCGTAGTGGTAGTTTTAGTCCTTTAGGGTTCGAAATTCGCGTCGCTCGCTCGCTTGATTGTAACAAATCAATAAATATTCAAGAACATTCAAGATATTACAAGAACAATATTTCAGTTAACAGTTTCAAACATCGCGTATAAGGAACGTCACAGCTCATATATGCACCCATAAGGCGGTCGGCAGGAGGGCAAACTGTCCCTGGGGCTGGCGTGCCCCCAGCAAGGCGGTCGGCAGGGGGGCACATGGTCGCTAGAGCTGGTGTGCCCCTGGTGTGCCCCCTCGCTAACGCTCGCTCGCTCGCTCCGCGAATAAAGAAAGAAAAAAAGAGTTTGGAGGCGGTGGCGGCCGGGATTGAGATTGCAATGGCCAGAGAGATGCCCAGACTGACCAGACGGCAAAAAAGCCCATGTTCGGACTTGTGCTCGGGATGCGAGTGGACCTTGCTCGCTTCGTTCCGGCTGCTGGGCTTCATCCAGGCAACTTCTCGACGCCCACGGTCCACCCCTCCTCACCCCACCCTACTCCACCACTTCTCACCCCCACTGCTCTAGGGGACCCGAGGGGGCCGGAGAGACTTGGCGGCGTTGTGTCTGCGCTCTGATGCCCTTCTCCTACTGACCCCATCGCCTCCCCGAGCCCATCTTCTCACCCCCCCCCCCCCCCGCCTTTCTCCCTCTCTCTCTACTCAACTTGAGTCCACCTTCCACGCTAAAGGTCGGCGCACTCTGCTTACTTTGTGGCCGTCTCAATGGGCAAGCACGGGGCACACAAGTTTTGTACACAAACAAAAAGAAAATTGAATCGAAAAAGAGAGGCAGAACTCCCCTCACAGAGAAAAACAACAGCAGAGCAATCTCAATGTAATCTCTTGCTGCTTTAGTTGTGCATGTGCTCATGCAGATACAGTGGGGCATCGCAGACCCCCCCCCCCCTACGCCCCCTTACGCCCCCTCATGCCCCCTCTGACGCCCCTTCCGACGCCCCCGCCCCCCGCGTGCTGAACCCAGAGAAGGGGAGGAACTTTCTTCTGTTGCACTTCTTGACCCACATTCAGTGGAGCTCCGCGGCGCTTGGGGAGGAGAGTGCGTTGCGTAGCTTGGCCTAGCCTGCGTAGCGCGGCATGGACGGCTGTATCTGCTTAGAGGAGGAAGTAATAAAATAACAAACGCCGAGGATGAGAAGGGGAGGAACCCCCTCTACTCCCCCTTCCCCATTTTATTTATCTCTCGCACGAGCCGAGCTGGACGCAGGCCAGAGGAGGGGTGTCGAAACAAACGGGGCCAATAAGCGAGCTCGTCATAAAAACGAGATTAAAAGCCGATTACGCCTCCTGGCGCATTTAAAGCGTCTCGAGGGAGTATATACCAGGTGTATCATTGGCCCCGGGCAGTTTCGGTTTTAGGCAGTCCCGCAAAGCACTATCTCCGTCTCTTTCTGTCTCACGCCTCTGGCCGAGCCAGAAAGAGACGGAGATAGTGGGATATATATGTATATATTTATTGTGTGTGGTTTTACATCACAACTCTGTCTGTTGTTCCCGCAGATGGTGCGGTTCTGACGCGGCAGCGCCGGGGACGCAGCGGCAACGGCGGCAGCGTGCACGCGACAGGGCCTCGGGGGCCTCGGGGGCCGGCCGGGCCCGCCGACAGCCGAGCCGACGGGGACGGCGGCAACAGTCGGCCGACGTCCCGGAATGGACCACTCTGCCGCCATGGCCATGGACTAAATAATTCGAGCGCAGTCCGCCGCCACGTGTCGGGACGGGCTAAAAAGGATTTATTACTGGAATTGCCAAATCAGTCTTTTTTTTTAGTGAAAGGAATTACTTCACTTGCCAAGTAAGTCTCCTTTTTTTAACTTCCTCCCCCTATTGTGCTTGTGTAAGATAAGCCCGGCTCCTACCCCCCCCCCCCCCCCATGGGGCTGAGTGTTCTATGTGGAACTTCTGAAGTTATGTTGCAGTAAGAGGGATGTTTGATTGAGGATTTGTCATTAAGGAAAGAAATTGGTCATTCATGTTCGTTAGTTTATTGGTAACAGTACACTACATAGCACTTGGTCCTGGTCGTTCCTTGGCATCGTGACTGGGATTACTCTGCATCAAGTAAAGGAAACAGTTTTAATCTTAATCCCACAAATAAAAGTACAGCAAACAAAAAGAATTTCATTACCTTAGTTGCCTTGACAGGTTTAGCTGTAGCCTGTAATGGAAAACCATCAAACCATCAAGATACTTGCTTTTGATTTTGGCACCCGCTTCTGTCTTTTGCTAGGTTGCTGCAAACAAAAAAGAAAATATGTAAACTCATCACCACTGATTCATGCTAGTGAACTCTGCTCACCTTGACAGGCACCTCTTCTTCACTTGACTGTAAGGCAAGAACATCCAGCAAATTATTACAGGTAAGTATACAGATGGGTGGTAACAACTGCATTCAAAATACTAGCCTTATTCACTTTCTTCTGGTTTTTAGGACCATTGCTTCGTAAAACACGCTTTCCATTCTTGGCAGTAGACAGAGAAAAACAAGGATTTATAAAAATTTGTCACCAAATGGTCCTTGATCAGGCATACATGAAACACTGACTTACTGGTCGACAATAATGAATACACCCACCTTTTTCGAAGACTGCTTCTGCTTCCCCTTCTTCTCCCGAACTTCAGCCCGAGGTCCGCTGCTCAAATTGATTGGCTACATGGAACAAATAATTGTTAGTTAACATATGGCTGAAAATATGTACATGTGCATCAGCATATGGCAAAATTATTACCTGACAAGGTGATAGACTTCTGGTCCTCGCAGGTGGCTGGGTAGACATCTCTGGAGTTGAGGCAGCTATGGGCTACACAGATAATAGACATAATTAATCAAAGTGAAATCGTTAACAGCTCAGAATATAGCTCTGTATCAGCAGACGACATACAGATGGCATGGGGAGAGTCGGTCGGGGTGGTCTTGGTGAGAAAGAAGAAGTTGTAGACACCGGGAGCGTGGGCACTGGTGTGGGTATGTCTATGGACTATACAGATAAAAACCAACAAATTATCAACCAAAGGTAACTTGTAAGCAGGTCAGAATAAAGCTATACAACAGTGGGGGCATACATTATTGGCAAAAATGGAAGTGGTTGACCGTGTTTGCTGAGAACCAACGAAGGATCCTCCTTGGTGGAAAGGGGGCTATGAATCACAGTAAAGAACATGGTTGGATAAATAAAACGAGAACTGGTGACAGAGCCAAAATGAATTAAATAACATAAAAAAGGTCCTGACTGGTGGCCTATTGAAATCAGGCATGGGCATCGGCATCGGCATAGGCATCGGCATCGGCATCGGCATTGGCATTGGCATTGGCATTGGTGCAGGCACATAATAGAACATGGGAGGTTGAAGAGGCATAGACATGGGCATAGCCTGCACAAACAAAAAATAAATAAAATATACACACAAGGTAACTACGCTGAAAAAATATTAAAGTAAAACTTGAACTACTGATCAGTAGAGGGGTTGCCCGTAGAGGGGTGACTCGCCCGCGTGCCGTGTGTGCTCCCCGCCCCCGGCCCACACAGAACCAGAGGGTTAGCTTCCATGCTTCGGGTCTCAACGTTCGGGGCACCCGAGCGCGTGGGGCTGGCCCGGGCTGGCCCGGATGGCAACTGCAGCGCGTCCCGTGACGGGTGTGCGCCACTAACGGCCGATTGGCGGGGTTTTCGCCACGAATTCAAATGGTAGCCACGGTGCGTTAAGTGCGTGCCGCAGCCCCCCCCCCCCCCCTTCTTTTTTTCTCTCCCCCTTCTCCCTAACTGGTTCCACATTTTGCTTTCCATGCATTCAGTTATTAAATTCATGGGTTGTTGGGTAAATAATGAGAGTATAATTCTGCACACATGATATTTATTAAAAAATTAAATTTACATAGGATCAGTGTGAAATGGGGAAAAAAAATAAACAATTACATCTCATTTAAAAAAAGTTCAGCTGATGCTTCTCTGGGTTGACAGGCACTGAAACAAAAAGAACAGAACATAAGTCAACTGCCTTGAAAAGAAAGGAAGAAAAGAAAAAAAAAAAGGGCAAACAAATAATATTGTAACTTAGCTTTTTAGGGATCCCAACAGGAACGAACAAGGGTGACGCATAGTGTGAAGGAAGAATGAGAGATGTTGTGACCCTGTAAAAGAAAAAACAAAACAAGATTAGTATTACAGCTTCTTCAACAGTTCAAAGTGACCAAATTATCTGGAAGTTTTAGTTTTAAAATATTTTATTTGCAGAGCAAAGTCAGCTGGGTGATATCAACATTATTATTAGAACAAAGTAAGAGAAAAAGGAAAGTGCGGAAGGCATTTCCTTGTTGGTATAATACTATCAACATTGCTCGCAATGCGCTTACGAGAAACACAGAGTTAAAACAAAAGTACTATTCAGGGTTCAAATTTAAGTTTCACAACTGAGAGACAATGTCTTGATCATTCTAAAAGAAAGGCACTATGCATTATTAAATACCATGGCAAATATATATTGGTCAGAAATAAAAGAGACACCAGAAGTTAAAACACTTTGCCAGGACCGTTGATGCAACTCATCATGATCCAAGTCAAATACCAAACATACAAGACTTGCAAGATTGTTGCAAGGATAAACTATTTTACAAGGTAATCTAAGAATTATCTCTCAAATTATCAACTCAAATACGTGATTGGGGGAAAAAGAAGGCCCCATTCACACTTGTTCACTTCACCATCAGCTGACTTTGTTGGGTTATGGTGGCTCGTCCAGGACGAGATATAATACAAAATGACCATGCTGCCGTAAGTTCTCAATAGCAAACACTTTGTGAGAATCGACAACGCACGTAAAAATGAAACACAGAAATACCGGGAGACAGAAAACAAACGTGAATTTCAAAGTAGATTGTTTAGGCTTAGGCTTCATGTAAAATGTAAACACACGAACGGCCCGCTCTCTGGCCCGGCATCAGAGTACAGCATTCCGAATAAAACCACACATAGGCACTTAAAATTTATCGCTAGAATTAATGTACGTACCTTTTAGAATAACTCCACTGCACTTGAACACCAAACTCAGTGAGAATTCTTCGAAGTTCTTCAAAACAAACAGATAGTCAGGACGAGCGTTGCAGCAGACGTCCCAGAAAATGGCGTCTCAGACTAGACGATACCAACGTGCCGAACGCGAATGCACAGGAGCCGATGAAAAAAATGCGATCGTTAGAAACATTTAGAAATGAGCTTACGCATACGTGTAAACATTTTCTTAATTAAATAAAATTTCATTTAAGGCGGGCACTGCCAAAAAAGGGCGCACACTGGGGGGGTTGAATGTGATAATTTTTTGTTTTGGGTTGGTAATCGGGCTGGTGTGCGCCCTGTAGCCGGCCGAGCCGCCGGGGCTCCCCCACCTCCTCCCGTGCCTCGATGGTTGGGAGGGCTCCGTAAGAGCTGACCCTCTGGTTCTTCTGTACTTTGTGCCGTGTGCGGAGGGGAGGGCAGGGGAGGGCCCGCCACTGCCGCTGGTCGCGCGCCGAGCTCTTCCCGCCCGCCGCTCCTGAATATTTCATGAGCATTCACATGGCCTCATATGAAGAAAGACTTTTGGCTCGCGGGGCCTTACTCGAAATGAGGAATGTCCTTTCGGACGCGCAGCGCCGAGGCAGGCGCCCCCACGCCACTCCAGTTCCCCATACGAAGAACCCCTCGAAAACACATAACAGCATCATCGTTTGCTCAGTGCGCACATTATTCTCGTCATTTTTTGTTGTTGTTGGGGGATGGAAAATCGGGCGGCTGGCGCTCTCTCTCCCACCTTCAGCACTGCAAAACTGAATCTGCGCGGGCCCGTGTGGGTAATGCGAGGCAAAGTTGCCTACCTCACAAACTTTGCGAAAGGGGGGAGGGGAGGGGGAGGCGGTCAGGAGCGGCACGGACGGACAGACCATGAAAATATACATACAGAAAAGCACTCATATTTTCCCCTTTTTAACCTTTTTTTTTTATTTATTTTTTATTTTTGGTGGGCTTTCGTGGAAAGAGGCAGACATCGACCCGGTCAACTGCAGGGGTTTCTTCTCTTCCCTTCCCTCCCTCCCTCCCTCCCTCCCCCCCCCCCCCTCCCACCCCTTGGTCCGGTTGGCAGCGCGACACAACGCTGCACAGCTCGGCACCGATAGCCCTCGTCTCGATCGTGTTTTACGCCTGTGTCCTCTCCGGCCGTGGTGTCCCAGGACCACATAAATTCTCTGGTGCCCTGCTTGCCCCGCCCCGCCCCGCCCTGCCCGCCGGCCTGCTCCTTGCACTCACGCTGCCCGCCCCTATCCACACCACGGTCGGAATACTTAAACGAAACCGATCCCTCGCCATTTTCTCCCTCTCTTCTCCTCACCGTCCCGTCCTCTGCCTACTTCACTCCCCTTCCTGCTTTTAATGTCGCCGTCTCGCGAACAAAGTAATGAAGGAAAGACAAGCACCCGGGGGAAGCATACGGCCGCTCGAGAACCTGCGCTGCGAGGAAGGAAGGCAATAGAAAAGTCAGCGAGCTCCCAAACCTAGGGAGATACGGAATAAACCTGGAATATTTTATTGGGAGGACGACGTGACAATCTTGTCGAGTCCCGGCGTCCCCGTGCGGCCCGCGGCGGCATTCGGATTCATGGTGATCGCCGCGAGTCTGGTCCTCTTCCTTTTGCTGTTACTGTTGGCTGACATTCAGCCGTACACTGTTTGTAGACGCCAAATGTTTAACCAATTTCTCAACTTTATTTCGGAGAGGCCGACTGAATTTCAGTCGAATCGACGTCCTGTTTTATTTTTGACGACAAAAAAAAAGTATAATCGTGTCCCCCCTCCCGCCCCACTTCCAGTTTTACTCTCTCTCTCTCTCTCTCTCTCTCTCTCTCTCTCTCTCTCTCTCTCTCTCTCTCTCTCTCTCTCTCTCTCTCTCTCTCTCTCTCTCTCTCTCTCTCCCCCCCCCCGAGGGACGGGGAGGGACGGGGGTCCATTTCAATACCGCCATGAAATGTCTTCTCTGTCGACGTGGAAAAATGAGCGGGTATGAGAAATAAATGAGTGAAAAAGAAAATATCGTGATGGGCGAGTGTGTGTGCGGTCATTTGGGGAGGGGGAGAGGGGGTTGGGGGGCAACCGGCGGTGGACGTTTATTTCACTCCCTCGCTTTCAGTGGCAGTGCGGAGTGCGGTCTGCGCGCCACGCTCGCATACTTCGCTCAGCGCCCAGCCCGCGGTGGTCGCGGTCGTTGTGTTCTGTTGTGCTGCCATCTCCCGCTGAAGGTGGATTAATCCCCCCTCCGCGGTGGAAACACGGCAGGAATGCGTGATGAAATACGACTCTGTAGCGCCACGCACTATAGGGACGTCCTCAAGGGCGCTAACGCGGATTTATGTCATCAGCTGGAGAAAGTAAAAGTGGCGTGTTCTTTGCTCCCCCCCCCCCAAAAAAAAAAAAAAATTCCAGCTTCAAACATAAAAAGGTGCTTGGCTAATTTTCGGAATTTTTACGAAAAAAAACTTTTTTTTTTTGGGGGGGGGGCAGTTTTTCATCGTACCGATATGAAAGTGATGTCGGATGACCCTCATCAGCAGCTCCGAGCTCCGAGGCCGCTATAAGGCGTTTCTGCAGGGTTTCCTTCGGAATCCGAAGCGTTTCTGCCGCTGCCGGTGTGATCTCCGGGACAGGTGGGCAGGTGGGATAGGATGCACGCGAGAACGCTTTTAGGTCTGAGTGCCTTCGTCGCCGCGCGCTCTCTCTCTCTCTCTCTCTCTCTCTCTCTCTCTCTCTCTCTCTCTCTCTCATCTTCGCAGCACAAAGCTCTAGATGCGCGGTTGGCAAACGAAGAGAGAAACGAGTTTGTGGGATTCTCGGGTTCCTCCCGTCCCCTCCCGTCACGTCTGCCGTTCGGCTCGGCTCGGCTCGAGGATGACGCCGATGGCTGGCGGGAATGAGAAGCGAACCTTCGCCAGCAGCAGTCTCCCCGAGGAGGTACTTCGCTATCGCGGAAGCAATTGCTAGAGAAGTAGGAGAAGCAAAAACGAGCGGAAATAAAAGTGCCGGGGCGCGAGGCCTGTGGAGGTCTTCAGCGGCAGAGGGGCGCCGCCCTTTTAAAACCGCTTCTACGCCACCGAAAAAAATTAATGTGCGCGGCCCAGCGCGCTCTGATTTGTGATGCGTGCTCTTCTTTGTGTTTGGAGAGCGGGAAGGGAGGGGGGGGGGGGGGGGGGGGCTCAAAGGACCCTCTGGATGCGGGATGGGAGGATGTGGTCCCAGGGGTCACAAAACCCCGAACCGATGTTCCCTTGGCGACGATAACAACCACCGCTTCCTCCTCCCCTGTGGCCCCGAGCAGCCACGAGAGAGGGACCCACGATCTTCTGGTGCGTGTGCGAGAGAGAAAGGGGAAGCGGGGCGTGTGGGCGTGACTGCCGCTCCTCCGCAAGATTTACGAACAGCCCAGAAAATCACGCAGGTGAAAGAATCCCGTGGCGCTGGTGGTATTCGAACCCGCGCCCCCATCAGCCGGCGTGCAGAGCGTGCAGAGCCGGGCGGGCGGGCCCGTAGGGTGCGGACTTTGTGTGTATGGATGATTGGGGTTTACCCAGCGATCCCTTTGCACACTCTTGTTAGTGCACACAGGCGCGGTGCGTGTGGCCTCCCTCACCCCCCTGGCCGCTCACCGTCAGAGCCGCAAAGGGTACCAAGCTCCCTCTGTCTGTCTCTCTTGCTCTGCACGTTTCGGTACACTACTTATTTCCCTCGCACAATCTCGCGGCCCCGAGTCGCCGAGTCGTGTCGCGTCGCGTCTCGAGTCTCGCCGCGCCTTTTGGCTCGTTATCCCCCCCCCCCCCCCCCCCCCCCTGTGTGGCACTGTGTGGTCCCCCCCGGGAGTGTCCCGTCCTTATTTTGCCTCCGCGGCGTCGTTTGCTGCGGATCTCTCGCGCCTCTTCACGCCAGAGCGGCGCAGCAGTGCAGCACCCTCGGCAAAAAATAAATAAATCTCAACGATTGTTCAAGGCGAAAATTCGAAATTATGTGATCCAATATTAATCAACTTTAGCCGACTCATCCAGTTGGCGCGCACTCGCCAATGCGACTTGTTTGTAGAGTGCCCGCTGGGGCACCACAGGGCACCATAGGGCTTGTTTGCTGGCAGCACCAGCGAGCCGTGGGCCACTCCACCTGCTGGCTCTGCTGTCTCTCTGTGACTTCCAACAGGTGCATGGGACCCGGCTCGGCGGACGTGACCCCTGGCGGCTGCAGCTGAACAGCCCGAGCCCCAGTCTAGTGGGTGGCTTCAAGCTCGTCCACCTCTTCCCGAGCCTGCACTAGCGTGCCAACGGGGCCGGGGGGATGACTTTTTGTGACTTTTCACGACTTTTTGAATTCGTTGAATTGTTTGCCTTTGTTTAAAATTTAATTTTGAATTTTTGGGGTTTTGTTCAATGACTGCTGTGGAACCTCTCGGTCGACCCCGATTGCATTGCGCGGCCGAGCCATCAAACTTGGCAGCCGGAACGGCATCACAGACGTGGTCGTCATGTTGGCCTCCCCCCCCCCCCCCCCGCCTGCGGTGAAGTCCTTTCCTCCGGCAACCCGATACATCATAAAGCCAAGCGGGGGCGGGGCGGCCCTGGCGGCCCCCGCTCTGTCTGTCCTCGTCGGGGATGTGGGGAAACAGCAACCCTCCCGCCGTCACCGCGCCGCCCCCAGAACATGGACGTACACCGCCGCCAAGGCACGCGATAAGAAAAGAGAGGATCGACCGGAAAAAACAGATGAGCACCATCACGAACACGCACTCGGCCGCGGCCACACACGCACCGACCGCCACTGACCATTTCGCGGAGACTCTTTCCTTCCCAGTCCGTCTCTCTATTTTGCTTCTTCTTCGTTGTATTATTGTGCTTTTCTTTCGTCTTTCCCCTTTCCATGCGCTGTTCTGGCCATATAAACCCCGCAATCCTCAACAGCAGACGACCGTGGTCCGCAGAATTACGGCCGGCTGCTTTTACTTCTCTTCTTCTTCTTCTTCTTCTTCTTCTTCTTCTTCTTCTTCTTCTTCTTCTTCTTCTTCTTCTTCTTCTTCTCCACTCTTCTTCTTGTTCTTCTTATCCCTCTTCTCCTTGGGCCCCGTTTTCTTTTTCTGCGTCAGTTTCGGCAACGGCCTTCACAGTGTCACTCCCACGGATAAGTTGCGAACTGCTTCTGGACTATATGCTTTCGGCTAGTCCAGCACGTCTGTGTGACGTGACGTGTGTGCTTGTGCCGGCTTGTGCTGCTGCGTGCCCACCGCCGGCCAACAGGTGTGCCGGGCCCGCCGGGCCGGGAGCCGCCCACCTCGCCTCCTACAACGTGCTGGAACTCTGCAGCCAACGACACACGGAACTGATGATCTGCGCAGAGCACCTCCAGGACACCTCCCCAGGACACCTCCCCAGGACACCTCCCCAGGACACCTCCCCAGGACACCTCCCCAGGACACCTCCGTCGGGGCATAATGTTCCCCAGGGATGATAACTTGCACAACAAGGAACAAAGTTGTTGGACCTGACGAACCTGTCCCCTCCGGCCCCTCCCCCCTTCCCTCTACCGCAGGGCCGCTTGGCTGGTCACGAGACGGAACACGCGGGTTAAATTAGGGCTACTAGTGCCGGCAGCGGAGCTCCGGCAGCCGGAGCGTTAAATTAGGAAAGACAGGCGTGCAATATGGTCAGCTCTGCGGCAGCAGTGCGAGAAAGAAGGCGAGAGCTCTCGGTAGCTGGTGTGTATTAGGGTCCGTTGCTGAAGAGAATCCGAGAGGGACGCGCCTTGGGACGTGCGAGGTCACGTGCGCGACCAGACCAGACATCTGCTGGCCGGTACTCTTAATCAGCGACCAGTCGAGGAGGTCCGAGGCTAGCCCCGTGCTCTAGTACACAATTTTTATGGAGAGAAAAAAGAAGAAGAAAAAAAAAACCCGCAGAAACGCCGACATCGCAAATGGGACGGACAGCGCTGCTTGGTGGTCTTTTTGATGGTGCCTACCGGTCTCTGGAACGGAGATTGATCAAAGGGAAAGAAAAACCAGGAACATAAAGCAGCGGAAAAAAAGATGTAAACAGCTGTCGGGAATGACGCTGACTCCGCCAAGAAAAAGCCGTTCCTTCTGTGCACTTGCTGCGCTGGCCGTTACGTGCAAGGCCAACTTTACCGCAGCTATTTAGGATCCAAGGGCGGTCCTGGCCCTGCTGCGGGTGGTACTGAGTCACTGTTTTCTGCGCGCAGGCGTTGGCACCACTGGCCAGACGGGGCGGGACGGGGCAGAACTGCTTTGTCACAATGCTCGGTCAACAAAGAATGAAAAGAAAAATCTCGCAACGAATACAATGGAGAGAAATGTAAAATATGGAATAAAACTTCATTACACCGTGGCAATTCTCGCATCACAACTCGGACATTGCGTGTTTTTTTCTTCTTCTCTCCTTTCGGCATGCAAGACTGGTGCCTCACTCACTACACCACTCAACTGGGGCGGAGCAAGCCGCTTAGCAGGCGCAGCAAACCATCATACAATGAGTGCCATTACGGCCGGCCGAGGCTCTCTGCGAAATGTTTTTCATAGCCTTTTCAAAGGCGCCTCATTAATTTTTGTTGGTGCGAACCGACGGCTGCTGCTGCGCAGGAGAGGGGTTCGTGGCCTCGCGTTCGGCAGCGACCGCAGAGAGGAGGGGGAGCAAATCATAGCCATGTCGAAGCAGCCGACCAGGGCATAACTAATTTGGAGGATGTGATGGGCAGCTGATTCCCACAATGCAGGGACCCGCGCGGGGAGACCCCCCCCCCCCTCCACCCCTTCCACCACTTTATCTGCCGTGCTCCCATCTGCCCTTTTCTGTCCCGCGCGCACCTCCAAATTTGATCAACCTGCTGAAGCAAAGTTTTTAAAAATTGACCCAGATTTTTTCCTTGCTGGTGTGGTTTTATAGCCTGCCCTCGAAATTGTCTTTTTTTATGTCTGCTTATCTTGATGTGATTGCGACCAACTCATCCTGGGGGGAAACTTTACTGAAGAAAAAGAAAAAGGGAAAAAGTTTTGTAATTAATTAATTTCGTCCAACCGAGTGGAGTTACAGTTCATGGTGGTTCACAAGGATGCTGTTTCGTGTCTCGCGGAAAAAGAATTACCGCCCAGAGACAGGTTGCGCGGCAAATCTCTGAGTTTCAGAAAAAAGTCTTGCTCCCTTTGGGCTCCATTTTCGGGGGCGGCATGCTTGTGGGAGAGGCCGGGCGGGGCGAGGTCGGCTCGTGCGGAAACTAACTGTGTGGAAAACTAAGACTTGGGAGTAATGTCGTAAGAAGCGTGGCGGGCGCCCTGCGTTACGCGGCGAGTTGTGTGGCGAAAGTGAGGTGGGGGTAGCATCCCCCCCCCCCCCCCCCCCCCGCCGGCGGCGCCTGCGTGCCGCCTCCCCCAGCCTGCGCGCGGCGCGCCCTGGGGGACCCTGCGGGACGCCGTGTCGGAGGCTGGACGCCCCGGCCGCCAGTCCTCGCCCAGCACGCGCCCCGTCCGGTTAGAGAGGAGGGGAGAGTGCGAGCGAGCGGCCGAGCGAGAGAGACAGAGCGAGCGTGCGGGGCCGCGGGGGCGAGACGGAGATCGCGGCGGTTGGCTGCGTTACGCTGGCGGCGCGCGGCCTCTGCCGGTGCGGCGTGTCGGGTGGCCGCGCCGCACGGCCGCCGTGTCACAAAGTGTGACGACGGCAATTTTTCATACCGGCGCCCGTTTGTGAGAGTGTGTTATGTGCGGGAAGCTCATCGCCTGCGCGGGGCGCGGCGCCGGCTCCCCCGGCAACATCAGCAACGCCCGGACCGATTTCTAGTGGATTACGTACTTCTTCTTCCGGCTCGACAGCCCGTGGCGAGGAGTGCGCGCCAGGTGAGCCCGGGATGCGTACGTGTCTGCACACCTGTCACGCACACCTGACTCTGCTTAAGTGCTTGAAGCTGTGCGCGCGATTCCTTCAGGGCGGGGCCGGAGAGTGAGAGAGAGAGAGAGAGAGAGAGAGAGAGTGAGAGAGAGAGAGAGAGAGAGAGAGAGTGAGAGAGAGAGAGAGAGAGAGAGAGAGAGAGAGAGAGAGAGAGAGAGAGAGAGAGAGAGAGAGAGAGAGAGAGAGAGAGAGAGAGAGAGAGAGAGAGAGAGAGAGAGAGAGCACTCCACGTATACTTATCTCAAAACTTCCTCCATTGTTTCGTTCTGGTGTAAAGTTTATTACATATGCGAATACAAATGAAGTGTCGGCACACTGTCAACCAACGCGCACTCCCACACATGACGCCGTGTAAACACGGAATCGCACACTGCTCCGCAAATAGAGCACAAAGTCCTTGGCAGCCACCGCTCCGACCACGTCCTCATTCAGTCTGGGGAACACAATGGGACCTGATGGTAATTTTTAAGTGTGGCACGGGTGAGGCACCGCCCTTGTTGCAGCGCGCTGGGTAATTAGTGTTTTTCATGAGTCCGCCGGACAAACGCGTGGGAAAACAATCAAGGCAGCGCGGTTGTTCAGGGCCAACTTTAACGTGTCTGCGGTGCAAAGTACACACATTTGGGGGGTGGCGAGCCCTGCCCCGCCCTCGCCAGACCACGATGCGGAAACGGGAAGTGATGTTCGTAGCGGGATTTGGGGGAGGAAACTGCCCTCTGCCTGGCCTCTGCCTACCCCGGCTCGTCGCCCGCTGGGATTGATCAGACGTTACTGCCGTCATAAAGTTATCACTCTTGCACTGTAAAAAATTTCATTGGAAATTTCCGACAACTGTTTGGGACTTTCTCAAACTTTCCGTGAAAATTTAGAAACCTAACATTCTGACATTGTAGGAGATTATCCCACTAGAAAACAATGATTGTTGGAAATTTCCAACAAAAGGATAGAGAAATTTGCAGAACAAACTGTTTGGAAATTTCCAACGAAACCTATTTAACAGTGTGCTACCGGGGTATAACTCGAATTCGGGTAACTAAACTGCCTGTGCTAGGCCTTAACTTGACCCAACACAAAAACGGGGGCTTTCAGTGCTCATCCGGAAACGTGACACACCATCGCAGTGAATGACTACGGATGGCAGCAGAAATAAAAGAGGATCTTGGCCTCGTAGAAGTAGGTGTACTCCTCTACCCTGGGAGGCTATATAACGGAGAACGAGGCGAGACGCATAGTCGTATGATTGGGACGTCAAGCAAGCGTCAAAGCGCCAGACAGTGAATTGCGATTTCACGGAAGTAATGGGAATGGAAAATAAAAATGGGAAAGGAAACGAGCCGCCATTCGGGTTGAGTCTGGCAGCGAATGGGGGTCGGGGGCGGCGGGACGCGGCGGCCCGGCCCCGCAGGCTCCGACAGCGGGGGTTATTGTTGGCGGGCGGAATGCTATGGCAGAGAATGCAGGATCAGTTTCTCTTCGGCGGACGGGAGAGATGTCTAGTGCCACGTACGGGACAGCTTATTATTAAACACCAGGGAACACACACACAACAAGGTACAAAATAATTTCCAGCGGCCAATAACCCGGTGCGACGGTGCGTCTCTCGCCGCCAGGCGCGCCGCTCTGCTCTCTTTTCCGTTCGGTGCAGCATGTTTCGGAGCAGTGAGCTGGAAGTTGATGATTCGAGAATCTCTCCGGTTCGTGTTCTACCGTTCCACCGACGCCGACGGCCATGGCATGCCAGGTCATGCTGCGGCACGGCAGGGCACGGCAGCACCGATCCCCGTCGCCCTGGCCGACTCCGGACCGTTACTTTATCCGTTCTAGACCAGCGCTTGAGGTGCCGCTAAAGTATCAATAGCGCGCTGCGCTCCCTCATCACAGCTCCGTAGCGTAGTGGACTAGCGGGCCGGTCGACGACCGCAAGGTCCGGGGTTCAACTCTTTGCCGGAGTAAAAATTTTTCTCAAGTCTGCCGACCGAGGATGGTGGGTAAAATATACCAAAAGAACGTGTTCAAAGTGTGTTGTCTGAGTGACCGCGGACGTTGGGCCGCGGACATTCCCCGGAGGTTGAATACACTCGTTGACTCAGTGGTTCGACGCCCGAGCAGGGGAATGGTGCTTGCCAAGACTCGGCAGAAGTTAAATGTAGTGGCCTAGGGTTCGGCCTTCTACATTTTTCAAGCGTAAGGCCTCGGAATCTGGAGTATTCGGGCAACACCTACTTGGATACATGGCGTAGAAGAGTAGAGTACAATCGGCTTCGGCCGTGTACGATCTGGGCATCCTACCTCCCTCTCAATCCGCGAGGGAGTGGCCTTCGGGTCACAGACCAACTGGCTGGTCGAAGGGGGCTGACTCCTGAAATCTGGTCAGCGGAAGGGGCGATGTTGGCCGTTGCGGAAGCCTGCCTACCAAGGTGGCTGCGTCGTGCCTGTGTCTTAGCGGCGGTCAACTCCTGGTACACCGGTTCCCATCCGAACACCGAAGTTAAGCAGGAACGGTTCCGGACGGAAGTCTGGGACGAGGTAGGACCCACCCATTTTTGCCGTTTTTTGTTGTTGTTGTATTTATTGTTTGCAGGGTCTGAATCTTGAGGATTCAATATACTTTTGTCTTGGCGCTACTGGTCACCGACTTTACATTTTATTTATTTGCTTCGGCGGTCGATGGCCTGGTAACCCCTACCGGCACCGTCCAAACCCCCCGGAGCTGTGCCGGGCTCCGGGCTCAGCATGACATCCGGCCAACGCTCGCTGCAAAATGATGGATCGCGCTTCGCGGCTGCCGGCCGGGCCGTTTATACCGCGCGCTTCCGATCGGACTCACCTGCGCGCCAAACGAGGTGTGGCCGCTAACCCCGGAGCCGAGCCGAGCCGAGCCGAGCCGAGCCGAGCCGAGCCGAGCCGGAGCCGGAAGCCGGGGAGGACCATCAGCATGCAGCTCATACCGCCACTTGCCATGCACACCGCTGCGCGGAAACTTCCCTCCGTCAGCTCCCCGTTCCGTCCCGCGTCCCCCCTTATCTGCGAAAGGCCGCGAAATATTTCAGCCGCGCCTTTCGACATATTAGAGCCGAGGAGAGAGGAGGGGGGGGGGGGGGGTGACCCCAATCTACACGGGGCTAAGCCCGGTGCCCTGTCCGAGGACGGGGACACGATGCCCCGGACGGAAGCTGTCCGGCGGGCCCCCGCCGCCCCCGCCGCCCCCGCCTCCGCCCCCGCGCAGCCTGCAGGCCGATCCCGCTTTGTCTCCACCCACGGAAGTGTTTGTCCCCGAATCTTTTTCCCGCCGTCATAATCGCCCCCCCCCCTCCCCCCCCTCCCTCCCCCCGCCTTCCCCCCGCCCGGCCGCTCAGCGGTTTTCTTTCGCAATTAATGGTCCGCCGTTGGCAAAGCGCTGCTAACGCCATCACTCAGGCCGCCTGCCTTGCACTTTTCGTCGAGTCTTCCTCCCGTCCCTTATTCGGCCGCTCTGATTAGAAACGCCCTCCAACGCCTGTAACGAGTTGAGCCCGCCGAGCCCCGGCACACCTCCAGCACGGCTGTGCCCCCCCCCCCCAGCCCAGCCTCCTGTCGCTTTTGGCAGCGGCGGCTCATCCTGGTCCACCCCGGCAGTTGGCAGTCAGCGGGGTGTTAGGCGTGCGATACCCAATCGGCCGGGAGGTGCTATGTGACGTGGTCTGCTCGGTGGATGGCCCCCCATGATTTATTAGCGGCCTTGCCAGCCCGGCCGGCGCCACTCGTTCTCACCTCATCCGCCACCCGGGGGCGGGCCGGGGGCGGGCCGGGGGCGGGCCGGGGGCGGGCGCCGCAGCCGGGTCAGGTGTTTACGGGCTGCAGCACCTCCCAGTCCTCGCTCTGTCCCCAGACAGCGGCGCCTGATGCTCTCACCGGAAGCCGCAGTTTACCTTCACACGGCCACAGCGCACAAGTTTTCCGGGTTGGCACCGGAGGCTGCTGGGCTGGGGGCGGCTGGGGGCGGCTGGGGGCGGCTGGGGGCGGCTGGGGGCGGCTGGGGGCGGTGAAAGGTAAGATGCCGCCGCCACGACGCTGCCACACCAGTCTCCCCCTTTCTCTCGCCATCCCCTCTTCCGCCGAGGCTGTGGCGTTTACATTAGGCAGCCGCAGTAACTCCATCCCCTCCGAGTCCTCCGGGTCCTACGGGTTAGCCGCCGCCTCGAATAAGCCTTCATCAATTTTCTATTTTCGTCGCGAAGGGGGATGGGAAAGGGGACGCCGATCGGAAGCGTATGGCACCCTGATGTCGGAGGCTCGGTCTCCCCCTCGCTTTCTTCCGCTCGCTCGAATTTCATTCTTCTGTCCTTTTCCCGCCGCTCCCTGCACGCACACATGACCCCTCCTCTCCCCTCTCTCTGTTCCTCAGCCAATGTCTCCCATCCCGGCCTGTCTACTCACATCCACAAAAAATATAATTCTTTTCTTCAAACTACCGGCGGTTCCAATTTAAATCCCATTAATCCTCCACAAAAAGCATCCTCCTTCTCTCTCTCTCCCCCCCCCTTTCTCCGTTCCACTTAAAGCTCCAGTCCTGGACGACCCGGCAGCATTCCTAAGTAGTCACCATCATGCGGCCAAATTAATTCGTGAAAGCGGCGGCGGCGGCTGCGGCTGCGGCTCGGGGGTGTCGGTGGTGGCGCTGCCGCCAAACACACACACACACACACACACACACACACACACACACACACCACTCTCAGATAATGAAAATAATGACAGTGAAATAAACAAAATTAAGAAATAAAAAAAACATAAATAATTAAGTCGATCAATTTTTTTTCGTTTTAATTCTGGTCAAAATAACCGAGCTGTGTGGTCACGTCGACCAAACCAAACATAAAATCCGACAAAAATCCGACAGCTGGATTCGGAGGGAGAGCGGGGTCGATTGCCAATCATTTTTCGATCGCACGGCACCGCACCGGTAATCCTCTCACCTGGCCATATTTCTTCCCGTGCTGCGGCTACGTACCACAAGCGGCGCGACACACAGCCACACACGCACACACGCCCCCCGCACACGCGGCACTCGGCGGCGCCTGTATTATTCACACCCCAGTGTTCTGCGGTTGGCGACATACGCCGACAAGCGGTCGGGCTGAAGCAGGGCTGAAGCAAGGGCTGAAGCAGGGCTGAAGCAGGGCTGAAGCAGGGCTGAAGCAGGGCTGAAGCAGGGCTGAAGCAGGGCTGAAGCAGGGCTGAAGCAGGGCTGAAGCAGGGCTGAAGCAGGGCTGAAGCAAGGGCTGAAGCAGGGCTGAAGCAGGGCTGAAGCAAGGCTGAAGCAGGGCTGAAGCAGGGCTGAGGCGCCTTGGGCTGAGGGGCTCGAGGGCTCTGGCTGAAGGGCCTGAAGCCGCCACCTGTGAGGCTGCTCCCGCCTCCGCCGGTGCTCCGCTCCGCTCTGCTTGCCGCTGTTGCATTATCGGGCCAAAGAGCCGCGGTGTGGCTGCCTCCACCCTTTGCCGCACAGCCCTTACCACGGCTGGCTCCGCCCTCCATCCCCCTGTTCCTCTCCAGTGTTTCACGGCAGGAAAAGCTCTCCATTAGCGGTAGCACGGCGAAGGAGGGCCCCCTGTGACTCCGGCGCATGGAAACACGTAGCCACGTAGCCGTCAGGAGGCAGGTCGGGGGGCGGAGGCCCACAGTGCCCAGTCGGACAGGGCCGGCCCCCGGCCCGACCCCGACAGCCGGTTTCTTTTCCCTCCCGTGTTTCTATAGCCTTCCTCTCCCGGTCGGCCAGCCTGCGAACGGGCGGATAGGCAGCAGGGCGCACGCCGGTGTCGTGCGGGCTGGCCTACCCCCGAGTTGGCAGGCGTCCGCGCGGCGCCTCACAGCGGGACGCGAGCTGTTATCAAGAACGGAGCGACCCAAGTCGCTATCAGCGTCTTCGTTGTCGCGGCCAGTACCTGCAGGGCGGGGGCGGGGAGCACGGCGACAGACATAATAGAGTGGCGTCGCGTTCTGCCGCTCCGTCACACGTTTACGAGTCCTGGGCCGTAAAGGCGGCTGCGCATGGCGGGCTGGGCACGGAGGCGGAGGCAGAGGCAGAGGCGTCACACGGCCGCCGCACTGTCAGAAAGTCCCCCTTAAAGTTTCGAGAAGTTTTAGGTTCTCTGAATGTTTTTTTTTAATGTAAAATTTTGGACGGGATTTTTGAGAGCGTGTGCGATGCCGGGAATGAAGTGACTGCCCGTTCCCCGGCCCGACTCCACGGCCCCCACGGCCCCCGCAGCCCCCACGCTCCCTTATGGCAAAGTAGTAGCCCGCCTGGACCGGCAATCCGCCGCTTTCAAAGTCATCCTGAAAGCCCTTCCTGAGAGCCCTTCGGACTGCGAATGGAAGCCAATTACGAACGGACGGACGCCGCGAGGCGAAGCCGAACGCAGCGGCGAGGCTGGGCGAGGCTACTCTCCAGGCGGCGCGTTGGCGTTGCCTTGGCAGAGAGCTGTGCGCTGTCCTACCTCCGAGCCGAGGACAAGGATACCGTGTCGCGTTTGATATCCCATCGCGGAGCTCAAGGGCCGTGCGCACGCTGTTTGCGAGCTCACCGGGGCGCCCTGCTGCTGCTGCTGCTGCTGCTGTGTCAGTCTGCGCCTCTGTATCGCCGGCAACGTAATCCGCTTGCCGGCAGCCCGGCCCGGCCCAGCCCGGCAGGCGGGTTCGGTGACAGTCTGGCCCGGCCCCGGCCCCGACCCGGACACCCACCAGCACCAGGTTCCCCCGCCCGGCCACGCACCGCGCCGCGCCGCTCTGCCGTGAAGGCTGCATAAACTGTCCGGAGTCGACGACAAACTGCGGCGCAGCTCTTAAACTGCGAAAACTTTTGCGGCAGAGCGCTATTATTGGCGGCGGGAGACGCAGCAGAGTCGCGGCGTCAGAACGGAAACCGATTGTGACTTGCGTTTGCGGTCCGCTAGCTCCACTCTCCGCCCGTCCACAGCCGAACATTGGCCGCCCTGTCGGATGCTTTGCGGGGGTGATGGAAATAGGCTGGGCCGGAAATGTAAGGGGGGTGGGGGTGGGGGTGGGGGGCAGACATTACAGCGTGCCAGCCGGCGAATGGAGCCCCATTTTCGTCGCCATCTGAGAACGTCCCGTTTGTGGGCGTGGGCGTGCGAGGGAGGCCAGCAGCGCGAAAGCGCATACGGTCTGTGAGCGAAGGAGACAAACGAGGGGGGACGTATTTAGGTGACATGGCAGAGCTCCAGACAGTCGTCCCCGAGTCCATATCACAGCCCTGGGCGTCCGTGCGTGCGCTGAGGGGCGGCGGCGGCAGCGGCGGCGGCAGCGGCAGCGGCAGCGGCAGCGGCAGCGGCAGCGGCAGCGGCAGCGGCAGCGGCAGCGGCGGCGGCGGCGGCGGCGGCGGCGGCGGCGGCAGCGGCGGCGGCAGCGGCGGCGGCAGCGGCCGTTCTGCACCACCCGCTAGTATCGCAGCGGCCGCGACTCGCCCTCGGCTCCAGTTTGTGCGCCGGCAGTGGCTTTTAGCAGAGTCAATGCTCGCTGAAAACGGCCGGGGTGGGGTCGGGTCGGGACGGGCACGGTCCGCTGAGCGCAGTACACTGCCTCATGTCCTGCCAGGCCAGGAGCTGAGGCACGGCCGAGGGGTGTGGCCGTGTGGCGGGGCCAAGCATTATGCTAATCGACTTGCCGTCGGCGTGTCGCGGCCGCGCCGGGTGTGACGCCTTCGGCACCGCCGGCCTGCCGCACGTCACGTGCCGGGCATTTCCTCAAAAGCCTCCACTCCAGCCCGTGAGTC